>WAAD01021111.1:21047-169958 GCA_013389945.1 Fregata magnificens | reverse complement strand
GGGCAGCGCCTTCCCGCCCCGGCGCGGTGCCATCTTCTGCAGCCGCCCTCGGGGAGGGGGGAAGCGGGGGGCAGCTGTAACTAGAAAAGCTAAATTAATCAATAATAGAAAACCGTGAGGAAAAGGCGTTTCAAAAAACGGAGCTGTCCACACCCAGCCTGAAATTTGGGGGTGGCAAGCGTTATTGAGGTCACAGTGCCCCAGAGTTGCCTTGCTTTGTTGCATCCCCCAGGTGCCCAGCGAAGGGATTTCCAATATTTATCGCCCAAGGTGGGTTCCTGTGCTGTTAAACCCCGGGTGTTTTCCAGCCGGCCTGGGGATGCTGGTGCCAAGCCCCGTGGGTTTGGGGCTGGGGTGGTGCTACTTGGCGTAACTGGTGTTGTCAGCAGTCCCTGGATGTGCCTCGCACCTCCCAGGTGTCCCTGTGTCATGCTGAAATTGCCCCCTTGCCCCTCTCATTAGCCTTTTTCCTTGCTGCCTGTTCTTTCTTGTCCTAAAATCACACCAGGTGGGGCGTGGGGCTGGCCCCCTTCCTGGGGTTTGCCTTTTTTCCTTTGGTTGCTGGGTATTTCTTTGTTTTAAGTCTAACTTCACAGATGTGAAAGGTAAGTTTTCTTGCTAGGTGTTTCCAGGCATGCGGTGTGGCACACCTGCCCTCCTGGCACAGAGCAATTAAACCCGTAAAGAGTAGAAACAGCTTACTTCAGGGGAGGGATGGAGATTTCTGCCTGCATCCCTGTCTGCCGTGTTAGCACAAGGGAGGATTTGGTTAGGGAAGATGATTTTTTTTTTTTTTTTTAACACTTAGAAATGCAATCCTGTTGTTTGTTCGCAGAGGGCAGCTGCCATCGCTTTAAAGGGAGTTTCTCCTTCCATTTGCTGGTGGTACCACCACGCGAGGTGCAGCTCCATTTGCAGCGAGAGGCTGGTCTTGCTTAGAAACGGGCTTGCTGGAACGAGCAGCTGAGATGAGCTAAGCTGTCACTTCAGCAATTTGTATGCAGCGTATTCCTGAGCTGCCCTGCGTTTATCTGCGTGGATCTGGGCAGATGTCTAACGCGTGTCTGAATGAGTGGAACAAAATTCACTACCGAGAATCGTTAATTCGTTCTGTCGAGCAATGGCTGCCCTCTTACATCTGATGAAGGGGTTTTGCCTTTGCTGCCAATACCACAGATTTGGAGTGTTTAATGGTTTTCCTTGTGCAGTGTAAATTTTTTTGCATTTTTTTTTTTTCTCAAGGTGGTCAACCAAAACAGCTCTCAGTTGGGCATTTACAGGCTGCTCTTGAGAGAAGGCATGTTAAGATCTTATTTTCTCTAGAAATGAGAGATAGTCTAACCCAGTTACACTTTGTTCCATCTTGATATGCAAAATGCTTGGTTTTTCCCCTAAGATGTGCAGCTAAGGAGAAAAGCAAGGTGCTGGCTGACTTAACTGTAGTGCATGGAGGTTTTCCAGGCCGATAGTTTACACCTGATAGTATTGCATCTTCTTATTCTTGCTCTAGATAGAATAATGATGTTTGGAAGGAGGTGTATGGCTGTGGCATACTTCCCTGTGCCATCCCCCAGTGTTAGCAGAGGTACCTCATGCTGCTAAATGCCCTTGGAAATGAAGGCTCGTGGAGTTAAGGTGCAGGTGGGATGTGGTTTTTGAGACCCAGCTCTTGTGCTCTGGGGAAATGTGGTGCCTTTCCCACAGGTTGGTTGCTTGGGTCTCCATCCTCCATAACGCTTGATTGCAGCATGAGAGGATCTTGGGACAGTTGTGTCTTGAACACACAGAGCTTGAAATGAAACACTGGGTGAGCTCTGTTTGGTTTAAAAGGTTGTTAGGCCATTAGTGTGTGCACGGAGGTGTGCAGTGCTGTGGGTCTGTCTTCATCTTGCACAGCAAGATGGGCAGAAGTTGACCCTTGAGAAACCTGAACTATAAACCAGTTCTGCCTGGTTTAATGAGTGAAAGTGTGAAGCATGGTTGTTGTCGTTTGAAGCCTTTAAACGAAGACTCTCTCTCTAAAAGAGGACCATTTGTTCAGCCCTGCTCTGGAACAGCTCACTGCTGATCTGCAGCTTTCAGGTGAACTTGTTGCAAGGGTCCCATCTGACATGAACATGAGACACATCAAGATGTTGTGGTCTCTGCCTGGGAGACCAAGGCTCTTTAGCTACTCTGGAAGGGGCAGGTGGCATCACAGATAAGATATGGACATTTATCCTTCATCAGCTGGGATTAGCTGAGATGAGGACAGAAGTGACAGGACCTCTGTGTACCCTGTGGGGACCTCCCATGGAGAGGAGATGGGTCCAGTCCCTTCAGGTGACAAGTGCAATAGTATGGGTTTTGTGTCTCTCCCTCCCTCCCTCATTACTTGCTCTTTTCAAGTACTGCGTTAAGTATTTACAGGTCAGGCTTCTAATTTAGTCTTCCTCACCCTGCATCAGTTCCTCTGTATCACCTTGCTGGTGATACAGGCTGGAAGAGGCTGGAAGCCTCTTTCTTCCCAAACTGTCCCATTCCCTCTGTGCTTAGTATACTCTAGTTTCAGCAGGACCCAGCTGGACCGAGGAAACAAATTTATCTGTCCTGTAGTAGTGCAGCTGCTTTCTCATTTCCTTCCCGAAAGCCATGGGAAGTCTGCTCCCCTGGCCGGGAGGGCGGTCCTCATGGAATAAAAATGAGAGAAATGTGACACTGCAACTGTTCTTGCCACGTTGAGGTTGAGCCCGGTGTATCTAGTCAGGGACAGCTGTAGCATGCCAGTAAGGTGGGTGTCCTAATCTTCTGCCTTTCATGTTCCTCTGCTTCATTTCGAGGAACAGTGTTCTTCATTGCATGCTTGTTGATCTATGTTGCATCATTGTCTTTTTTTCAGGGTTTTGCCAGCCATGGGATTTGGAAGTGTTTGGGTACCACCTTGCTCCTTGCATATTTGCTGGGGCTTAGCTGAGCGGTTCTTACCGTGTAGGAGCGGGGAGTAGAGCAAATTGCTCCTTGATGATGTTTATATCTTCATTTGGAAGTTGGGCTTTGCAGCATCATAGGGCTGTTAGAAACGGCTGGGGAAAGCCATGTTGAAAATGCTTTTGAGATGGTGTCTCTGCCATTTCTTCTGAAAGCCTGTGTTCATCAGCATGGGAGTGACAAATTGTCCTGACGCTTACAGCAACACAACTGTAACGGCTTTCCCTGTCAGAGTGTCTGTGTGCACCCGTATGGGCGTTCAGCATTGCTGTTTGAGGTGCGGGGGCTGGGGTGTGTCCACGTCCAGACTTTCAGGCAAATCCCTTTTGGTTTGCGAAGCGTTGAAAATTGGATCATGAAGAGTGTCTGAGGGGAAGTGCTGAGGGTGGTCGTTCCCTTTTTTCCCAATAGGAACGTTATTCAAAAGCTGGAAGAAAAGCTGTAGATTTGAGTTTGTCTTGAGCAGAATAAGCTTATTTTGCCAGCGTGGCACGCTGATGAGGCTTGGTTGTTGTCTCTGCATCTTTTGAGGGAGTGCTGCTAATTTAGCTGTAGCAATGCTCTGACACTTGATGATGAGTCAAGAAAGAATTGGGGTGCTGGCTTCCACCCAGCTCCCCGTATTTTCCAGTTTGCTTAGCCTGCTGGTTGATGAGGTCAGTCGGCTAGTAGGTTGGCTTATTGCTTCCTAGGCTGTGTGCTGGCTGTACGTAGGTGTGGGGCTGGACTGAGAGTTGGAAGCTCGTAGTGAAGTGCCCTGGACTTGTGACAGACTCGTGGGTCCTTCATCTGGGTGACGCTGAATGGGTGTGTGCCATGCCAGGGCAGTCTCTAGGGCTGCTGGAACATGGCACGGGTTTAGGAGGGTCGTGGCTCTGCACGCAGGTAAAGCAACCAGCCCCTGAACAGCAGGGTCATGTGTTGTGCGTTGTGGCTTGCTTGCTCTAAGGTCTGCAGACCTGTGTAGTCTGTGAAAAAGCACTGTGAGCCCTTTCTTGCAAAAGTAAAACGGACCTCTCTAGCTGTATCAGAACAGCTGAGACTGTTAAACAAAATCAGAGATGATTGTTTCCCTTGTGTGCCTGCCTCTTAGCCAGGTGGAGGGGGAACCCCAGGCTCAGTGTTGTGGCTATTCCCAGCCTCTGTTCAGAGAAGCACCAGCTGATGTCTTGGGAGAAGGACAGCAGCTCTCAGAGGATCTCTCACTTGTACTACAGTTGCATCAGAGCTGGCCTGGCTTTCTAGGGTTTTCTGCCCATCCAGTGTAATCTCTGCTTTCTACCTCAGGAGCTCTGCTTGCTTAACTGTGGTGTTTAGACTCCAGAGGTGGGCTGGCATGGTGTCTGGGGCTCACTTCAAGGGCATGCCCTTGCAGTTGGGGGTGCTCATCAGTAAAGTAGGCAGTGCTGGAACACAGGGGTTGCCGGCGGGGCTCTGCCTACCCGTGGAGGCAGAAAAGAAAGGAGGTAATTGCAGAAGTAACTTGAGCTGGATTGCTAATCCTTGTAGAGCAGCGCAGAGATGTTCCCACTCATCTCAACCCAGTCCTGGCAAGAGAATTAGGGTGAGTGATCCTGGGCAGAGGTCAGTGGGCTGTTTGGTGGCAGGCAGCCCTGCCAAAACCTTGCAGAGCACCCGGCTGGCTCAGCCTTGCCAGAGGTGCAGCCCTCAATTTGGATCACTGCTGCTTCTTGGAGATGTGCGAGTGGTGGAGTGTCTGCTCTGTGCAGCGTTGCTCCTGCCTGGCTTTTTAGCATGAATAGCCCTCAATGCCAAGCTGTCTTTGCAGATCACCCCAGGATGTGGTGGATATAGCAGAGAATTGTGTCCCTTGTGTGGCTTTTAAGGTGGGCACAGCTCTGCTGTGAGGGACTGAATGGATCTCTGAATCCCTTCTTGCAGCAGGATGGATCTCCTCCATCTGCGAGTTGGAGCTTTGTTTCGCATCGAAATCTGCCGGTTGTAGGCTGTTTTTTAAAGCGCCTGTGGAAAGCATATGCAGTTTACGCTGGAGTCTGGAGGAGACGTATCTGTGCCTTTAGACTTGAGTGGGTTTTCTTTGCAAGTCTAATGAGCCCTTCGTGCTCCTCAGAAATCAATCCACTGATTTTCCCTTTCCCTTTCAAGCAGTCCGATTAGTAAAGGCAGTCATTACATGTGGCATGGCTCCTGTTTTCAGTGTCTTTTCTTTAAATATCCAAGGAAAGGGAGCACCAGGGGATACCTTCTGTTAAGCTAAAAGGATTATCGCTGCAGTTGGGCTAATTATTTCCATCTTTGCAGCCTCCCCACTGTACCTGCCCTGACCTCTCTTCCTAGAGCAGATCCGGTATCACTGTCTGTCCATCTCCGCCTCTATGCCCTCCCTCAGTACTCTTTCTTGAATTGCTTCAGAGTGGTTGGTGGGATGGCACCATTAGCGCCCTGGGAAGGCAGGTGGATTTGCCCTCGAGCTGTCCTGTTTGGCTGGTCAGTGTGTGTGTAACTCTAGGTGAGCTGTGACTTGTCTGCCTGTGGTGATGCTCTAAGGCACGTGGGAAGCACGAAGGCTCATGGGGGTTATTGTGGGATGAGGTGGAGTCTTAAGGGACAGACTATACAAGTCCATAGGAAGAAGGACCGCATTAAACTCTGCCATTCATGGAGAAACTTCAGCACTTGGAGAGGTGATGAAAACACGTGCATTCATGGTTTTGAATAGGGTGTGTGTGACTTTGAATGCTGTGCGCTTTCAGTTGCGGGGCTTCCTGCCGCTTGTCAGCATTTCACTTTATGGCTCCCCATCAGCTCCTGTCCTGGGCTGTCTGCCTGGAAGTGCCTGATGTAATTTCAGATGGATTTCATCAGTGTGTCAAGTCACTTGCTGCAGACTGAAATTCCTCGAGGTGTTTGTAAATGGCTCAAAAAATCTAAAGAAGCCTCTCCCATGATCCTTGAACGCATCCAGCTCAGCAACGTGCATGTTTGTGCTGGCCTGGAGATCTGTTTTTGAGATGAATCAACTGTCTTCCATACATTGGAAATAAGTGTTTGCTGGAATGCCCTTTTGAAGTTGAAATTGGAGAAGTAGGGGGGTGTTCAGAGTGGTGAAATTCTTCCCCGCCTCGGAAACATTTAATCTTTTATTTGATCAAAGCTTGACTTCAATCCTGGATGCGTTGGCTTGGTCTTACCATGAAGGTGTGTGTGTCTTGCTAACAAGCAGCTCTGCTCCTTCTTTCTCTCAGATGTCACTTCATGTGAGCTTCCTGATGCAGGCAACACATCTGGCCAGCTGTGCACGTTCTCAGTTGAGTTGAGGGTAGAGCAGGTCTGTCAAAGTCAAGATGTGAGGCAAAGTGATGGGCAAGCAATGTTTTTCTTGGCTGGCTGCTGTGGCTTCGTATATCCAGGTCGCAGGCTGAGTCTTTGGCAGAGGGTGAAGGGGATTATTCCCCAGTGGTGAGTGGTGAGCGCAAGGACCACGGGAGCTCTCATCAGGCTGAGATGGAGCCTGACAAGAAGGCCAAAGAGATGGAGTAAAGCTAACTGCAGGCTGAGCGGATGTGTGCATACTGTCTTCTCCCTGGGTCCCTGTCCTGGGAAGGGGCTGTGGGACCTTGATGACTGGAGGTATGGTAGTGGGAGGGCTTTGGGAGTGGCGATCAGCAGCATGTCTGCACAACATCGTCAGAACTGTGTGTCCAGGCTGAAAACTTGCTTGCACTGGGCTTATAGGTGACAAAATGTTCCTGTCCTGGTTTGCGGGGCTCAAGGTGAGTGTGTTCATTGTGTGGTTAGTTTGAGGACACAGCGATGCCAGAAGGGGTCTGGTGGAAGAGACATTCCCAAGAGAAGGGATAATCCAGCGGGATGAGCTTCCTGGAGGTTGGTTTGTAGCTCTAGCCTTTTGTGAACTCTCAGGGTTAGGTGTCAGTGCAGGCTGGCAAGAGGAGCCTCTGTATAAAAATGCGACTTTAATCTGAAAGTGTGCTTCACTTTGGTATGGTCAGAAGTAAAGGAAACCTGGGAGATGTAAATGTGTCTCATGATCCTTTCCTAATGCTGACCCACCTTGTACAAAGTGCTGACTAGCTCTGTGCAGGTGCTGACTATTTTATTACTCTCCCACTGCAGATCCTGGATGTGATGGGCTAAGAGTTGCTGGGACTGAATTACCTTTGTGGTTTAAGGTGAGACCTGTGATGAAGTTGGCTTGTGTGGTTTTGTTACAGAAGTGGACCTTCACATGCTCTCTGCTGCTAGCTGTAGCTTGTGGTATCAGACATCAAGTGTTAGTGAGCCTAAAGCTGGGATTTAATCTGAAGTCTGAATTGCCTTTTGTGGTTCATTTTCAGCTCCCACTTACTTTGAATTCAAGGGCAGACTTCACCCTAAGCAAATTCTGCCCTCTGAAGTTACTTCTTTATATGTGGTTTTGCCTACTGCCTCATCAGCATGACAAACAATGCTGCCCTGGAGCTAGCTGGCGGGGTTTGTAGAAGCAGCTTTTAACGATGGACATCTCCAAATTGGACAGACAACTACATGCTTTTCCCTTGGCATCTTCTGGTGTAATAATGGAGAGCCTGGCAGGCATATATAAGCAGAAGTAATAGATGTTGCTGTTGGGTACAAGAAGGAAAGTAGGTAAAAAGTCCAGCTAAAGACCTACTGCTCAAGCTGCGGCATTACTTGTAGTCACTGCACATCAGTAAGCAAGAGAACAGATTCAGAAAGGATGGGACTAAAATTAGGTTATTGGACCTGTCCTGTGGCAAAGGGAGTGACCCTGGGCCTTGCAAAGAGGAGAGTTGCAGGGGTTGCAGTGGTGAATGGGTGATCTGAAAAGGGTGGCTATGAGCTGGAGAAAGGAGTCAACCACGATGCTCCCAGGTTTTGTTCTCATCCTGAGCAGTGTGTGCATCTTGGGCACCTGCCAAATCCAAGCACCATGTCCACACGCGGCCATGCTGTCCTGTCTCCTTTCTCATCAATCTTTCCTGTTCCTGTCCTCCCCTTCCGTTTTAAGGCTTGCCTGGCAGACCCAGATCCATCTTCTTCTGCAGCACCCCTAGGAGCCTCTTCGCTGAGGCAGCCGGTGCTTGCCTGGCCCTTGCCTTGGGCGAGAGCTCCGCAACCGGACTTGCTGAGAGCAAGGTGGGGCCCAGCTCCCTGCAGGATGTACTGGACTTCCAGCATTGGGAACTTCTCATCTGCAGCACTGCTGAGCTGCCATCAGTGCATCCTTATCTATCGTTTTGTAGCCTACTTTGCATGAGTTTTGCCTTTCCCCTATTTTAGTGTTAGCTGAATTACCTTGCCAGCTCCTCCCTTCCTTCAGGTTCCTTCAGGAGAGGAGCGGAAGAGAGACATGAATACTGTTTAATGTGAAGGCACTCATTAATGCTTAATCTCTCAAATATGTCACTGCTTTTGTTGTGTCTAATAATAGGGTTTATTGTCACGGCTGTCTGAGGTCCGTGCTCAGCTCCAAAGCATGTTTCATTAGTTATTGTTGCTCCCTTTATGGAAAGTACATAACTTTCATTAGTTATGTACTCCCCTTATGGAGGGGTTTTTGACTACATGGGTTTGTTTGCTCTATCAACATCCAAGAGCCTCTTGGCATTGGAGTTCTTAAATGGAAGAATCCTGTACTGTGGTTGTAGCAGTGTTTGTGTGCAGATGAAAAGCACCTTACCAATGCTTGCTGCAAAATAGCTTGAAATGGCCTGGGTGAAATACTAGAAAGCCCTCGTTAGCAAGAGGGAGCTGGGCATACCTGGGTGATGCTGAACGGAGATCAGCACGTGTGAAATGAGTTTTGGAACCGAGTAAGGATCGCAAGGCGCTAAAGTCTTGTAGTCTGCGGAGAGGGAAATGCACTGAACGCTTCCCATCTGTGAAAATGGGCAGCGCTGTAAGATGGGTAAAGCTGTTGGGCTGCAGTGGGGTTTGCTTTGCTGCTGCCTGATGTCAGCGTGAGAACAGAAGCCAGCGTCTCCCACTGGCAGTAGACTTGCTCTCTGCCTCCCTCGATAAGGAATGACAAAAGCGCTGTGGCTCTAGGTGTGGTCAGAGCCTCTTCAAATAGTCTGTCTCTATTCGTGCACTGCAATAAAAAGAAGCACTACTGAAATACTGGCAACCCTGTTTATTCCAGCCTTTGTATTAGTGATTTAAAGAGAGCCTGTGACCTTACCAAACATGAATGGATCCCTCGTAACCTGAGACCAGGAGCAATATTATTTTAAGCAAGAAGTAAGGCTCTGAAGCAGGCTGTCCTTTTATACATATCATACGTGTGACAGCAGAGCTGCATTTAGAGCTGAAAGGGGATAAAATCCCCGAGGAGACTGATTGCACCTCATTTATTTTTAACAAATGTACTGGGGAAGATTGAGCCTGAATTCTTAGACTCAGGGCAGTCTTAAATTTGGACAATTTCCACTCTTTATCCCTGTGGAAAGGAAGATGGGCACCAACTGGGCTTCCAGCTAATTCCTGGGGAGGATGAAGTGCACATGGATTCTGATTTTTTTTTTTTTTTTTTTTTAAAAAACTTGCTCCTCCTTTAGCCTTTGAGTTGCGAGGGGCCATAATGGTTTTACAACTCTTTGGCTGAATTTATGGTCTGGGTTTCCATGTGGATTGTCACTATACACGTTCCCTGCATCTGCTTTTGTTGCAAATCTGCTCATTGGCTTGATAAAACTAGAATCAAGGCAAGACAGATTGCTACCTGATTGTCATCCCACGTGGCCCAAACGGGGCGAAGACTAGCTGGAGAGAGACATCAGAGTGCTCAGTAGGCATGTGTTTTGTGTATAAAGGTATTTATTTGCTGTTCATCCTTACTTGAAAATCCTTGTTTGTCTTGTGCCTCAGCATGGTTCAAACTGTGCTCCCTTGTTATGAAAAATAAAGGTACAAGTGCAGCTTCTGTTGGGTTTTTGTTTTAGAAGCAAGAGCTCTGGCTCTCAAATTCTGCTAACTTGTGCTGGTTATCGGGAGACACTACCGTCTCCCACAGCACCTTTCGCTTGCTGTTTGTGGTGTGCTGTATGAAACTCGGAGCTAAAACAGGCACCGCTACCCTTGGTGGAACCGTGGCAGCCCATGAGCAGTCTGATCAGTCACTCCCTGTGACTGGAGCAGCAACTTCCCAGTGCTCGGTGAGGTGTGAACCTGTTGGGGTGCCCACCCATTTCCCCATCACTCACTGACTTGGTTGGCATGTCCCAGTCCCTGCCCTCTCTGTCAGGAGTTGAACGATGGCACTCATCCCTAGGCTGTGCTCTCTTGCTGATGTGGGGTTTTTTTCTTGAGCTCCTCCAGATGAGGATTTTTTTTCTGCATTTATCTTCTTAGTGCCCCTTCTGATACAGTTTTAATAAAAAAATGCTGGTTTTAGTTTTTAATAAATACTGTTATGAGCATTTTGAGGGAACAGCGTGTTTTTCTGCTGTTATGCAATAACATGACAAGGGAGATGTAAGCGTAGCACAAATGCTTGATGAATGTCCTATTGTTTGTGTCTTTTGGCCTTAAAAAAACGGACATTGAGGAAACACGCTCTGACTTTTGACCTCATCTGAAGTGTCTCTTAGTCATGAAAAGCAAAAGTAAAGCTAGACAGAAGCTAAAATTGCCTTCTCTGAGCCCTGTCTTGTTGCATAGTGACTGCTGGGCTGAGGACAAGTCCTCCTAAAGCCCCAAAAGCTTGCGAGATCTGGCATGTTTGTTTCTTTCTAGGGTGAGAAACCAGCGTGTCAAGAACGCATGACTCTTTCCTTCTCCTGTATTTATAGAGAGACTGTCCTGATAAGGCAACCTGCTGCAGTGTGGTCAGTCATCTTTGGGATGCTGGAACTGGATGCTATGGGGCCAAAGGGTATTTGATGCCCGGTTTGGGTATCAAGTGGCTATAAGTAATGGCTTGGTGAAATAAGCACTGTGGGCAAACTGTGCAGTGATGGTTTGTCACAGGAGTGTGTAGAGACCTGTGTTCCTACCACGGTGGTAAGCTGTGTTTTTTCAGGCAAGCTGGTAATGCCTATTCCTGCACATGTGTGTCTGAGATGCTTACCCGGGGCTTCTTGCCACCGCTGAGGGCAGTGAGCATCGCTGCTTAACCCAACTGCCTGGGCACCCTGTGCCTTCCCTCCCTGTTCCTTGTGGCGGTAGTGGAAGCCTCTCTGCTGTGCCACACTGTAGACCACTTCTGCATCAGCAATCTTTGCAGCCAGGAGCTCTGCAGGCTTGGAACCTGTAGAAGTAAAATAGTGCTCCCTAAGAAAACTCTCCTGACGTGGCTTCTTCCCTAGGACAGGCTTTCTGTTGCTGCAGTAGTGATGCCAGCCACGGTGGTGTGCAGTAGTGGAGCAGATGGTGCTGTTGTCATCGTTTTAATTTCTAGCCATGTGTTGAAACAGCTCAAAATAACTTCAGAAATGAAGGCCCAATCTGAGAAGATACCTTGAATGTTTTCCTTGCCCCGAGAAAATCTCCTGCAACGTTAGTGTCCACAGCACTTTCCTGGTTCTTTCCCATCCACTCTGACTAGGATCACTCGTGTTTGTAGGCTAGAGCTGTGTCATGAAGAATCTTTTATATTTAATATCTTCATTACTGTGGCAGCATTGACTATTCACAGAACTTCTGTCAGGATGCAGCAAATATTGTCAGTACTGTGAAATCAAAGAAAGAGGAGCAGCTGAGATCAAAGTAAGCAATAAACACATACCTTGTGTATTGACAGCATCTTTTTCAAGCCCAAGGCAAAACCTGGAGGGGCTTAAGGTGCAGCTGGATGGCGGCTGGTGCTGGCACGGCATTGGCCTCCCATGCTTTCCCCCTCTGCTACGTTGGTGCTCCAGAGCCGGGGTGAGATGACCCATAGCACTACCGTCACACACAACTTCTGCCTGTGAGGGGTTCAGTTTCTGCTGGTTTAGTGCCGTGAACCATCTCCCAGTGGGGTGTTGGAGCAGTGCTGGTGGTGTAAGGAAAAAGGGTGGGACCAAGCAGTGTGGTCTGAGCCTGGCTTGTTGAATTGCAGCCTCACTCTACCCAGTTTTGAGGTAGGGGCCTTGCTCTTTGGATCTCTCCACAATCAAAACATTGTTGCTCTGAGGCCAAGGTATCTACTTTTTTCACCACGTATTTTGGGCCTTTCCTGTGGTGCTGTAGCACATGCACACGTTACCAGCTTGGTCGAGGTGGAAGACAATAGCAAGTACCCAGATCTTCAAGTCCATTTACAGGTGTAAGTGAAGTTTCCTCGTTAAATTCTCTTTATTTATAAGGCTTCTGGTTGTGCATTGATCTCTTCTCAGTGTCAGCATCCTTTGAGCATCATCTGCCTTTGCACATGGAGAGTTAGGGGAAGGAAGTTGGTGTGCAGCCTGCTCACTGCTTGCACTGAGGCCGGCTGGCTAGAGCAGCTCCTGCGAAGTGCAGGATGTGGCCCTTCCCAGTGCTTAATCCTGCTTGTGTGTCGCTGGGGGCCCTGGCTCTGTGCACTGCAGCAAAGGTGGACAGTGGCTGTTTTCTCCTGCAGCAAAGAAAGAAAAGATTCACGGGACTGGCAGGAAGGCAGCTGAGTACTGCAGGGGGGTTCTCTCCTTGCAGTGGACTCTGCAATTTTTGCACTTAAACGCAGAACATTTAGCTTGAACTCTTCAATGCAGAGTGTGCCGATGGTGTGCGCGCTCTGCAGATGGCTTAGGGCTTGTATCTGATCCCATGTTCACACCAGGTTTCAGACATTTGTCTAGCCCGTGGCTCTGGTGCATCAAATGGATGCTGTTGTATGTGTGCCACTACAAAAGCCTGCAGAGAAAGGAAATAGCAGAGCCTTGGTTCTCACACTGGCAGTCATCTCTGCTGGGTCTTACAGCACATGGTTGTGCTGCAAAGCAGTAGGTTGTAAAATGGAGATGGTACCGGAGAGCTCGTGTGAAGATGAACAGCAGAGCTGCTTTCAAGGAGTCGCTGCTAGAAATGCCTTTACCTGGCGCTTCAGTTGATCACGTCCCACACCTGCTAGGTGGGGTGAGCACCGGTCTGAGAGCTCAGCTCCACGCTGTCTCAGCAGCCAGCAGGTGTTTTCACCCTCCTGTTTGTTTGAGGGTGTTTGGTGTCTGGCTGGCTAATCAAGAGTAAGTTTTGGGGTATTTTTCAGCTCTTCTATTGACTGAATTGCATTTCAGGAGCTCTGTCTGGGAACCCAAGAAGGGTGTGACAGTGCTCAGTGCCCTCCCAAACTGGCTGTGTTCAGGAAAATGGGGGTGGTCCTGTATCTGTCAGCCTTTCCCTGCCCTGGGATGTGTGGTGGTACCCACTGGAGCATGAAATAAGTCCTGTCAGTTTGTTTCTGACCTCATATTAATGAAGAAAATTGTGATAACCATGAGAAACTGCTGGCTATACTAATAGTCCTGCTTGTGGTAGATTGCAAGCGTCCACAGGCCAGATGAGCCCTGCCAGGCTCCTTTTACCACCAACTGCTGTGTGAAAGGGACCTTCCTCGACTGCTTATCATGGGAACATCCTTTGTAATTGTTCCACGTGAGCGACAGAGAGGAGTGTGGCAGCCGTCAGTTAGTGGGGATGGATGTCTGTTTTTCTTTCTTCAGGCAATGCAATCTCTCAGGAAAGCAATTTCTTCCTCCTCATGGTGTAATTTGCCAGCCAAGGTAAAGGAGACTTTTGATGGGGCAGAACACTGTCGTGCTGTCGACTGTCCTAATTCGTTAAGACTCCAGCAGCGTTTTCGGGAACTTTTCTTTCCTCTTTTCCCTCTCCCCATCCAGGCACACATTAGCATTACTTTTCTGCTATTGCTGGAAGGTAACATGCTAAGAACACATTGACTTGTGTGCTGTGTTTCCTTCCCTGCTGGATTCTCTTTGGTGGCAGCAGGCAGGCTGGGGGAGCAGCTCCCCCCAGCAACCAGTGAGATTGTCCGAGGACTTTGCCATACTGCCATGCGTAGCAATTCAGCCACATCTCAGCATGCAGCGCGGCCTTTGAAAGGCAGCGCGGGGGAAATATTAAGCCTCCACCATTTTCTGTTAAGTGAATAATGACTGGTAGAAGCCTGAATGCTGGTGAGCCCGCCCTAAAACCTGCAGCAGCAGGGAAGATGCTCTGATTTCCAGCGGGTTGGGCTGAGCCTGGGATGGGAAGAGTCAAAGAGAATTAGCTGGTAAATAAGATCTCCTGCCTTCTCTTTGATCCGCTCTACATGTTCAACTGCTTAAAGGCTTCCCAAGCAAGCAGGATTTTGGGGGAGGAAGAACTTATCCACCCATAGAGCATCTCATGGCTCTGTGAAATGCATGACTGCAAGATACTCTAGCAGGGGGGCTGGAAAGAAATCCAAAGGTAGCCTAGTAAATCCCTGCTAAAGAGGCTTCTCTTCCTTCTATTCACAAAGAGCCTGCTGAACAGACAGGGCAAGCTTTGAAACTACTGTTGCTTCCTGTTTTGCTGCTGTGTAAGCCCCTCTGATCAGAGCTTTAATCTAGCTAAAGTTAGTGGACTTAGAGACAGCCTGATCTTTGCATCATAGTAGGGAATGAGAAGGGTGATCTGGAGTGCGGACACCTCCTGGGCGGCAGTCGCCCTTAAACGCCCTCCTCTAAGTGTGCAGAGAAAGCTGGGGCGGGGGGGCCTGCTGTAGTGGAGTTGTAAAAGGTTGGTTTTGACTTCCTCAGCTGAGCCAGACAAAAAGCGAAAAAGAAGGGTAAGAAGGGGTAAAAGATCAAGGAAGGAAGATACTAATAGCAGCAGTAGATGCTGCAGGTTGACATGGAGGTGCTCAGGTTTCAGGTGAGGTGAAGGTGGAGCCTTGCTTCCCTTATGTCCCTGTAGCGTCCCCTCAGGAGCTTCCTCTGGTTTCTCTACTCAGGTGCTGCTCCAGAGAGCCCTGCCTGAAGGAGAGCAGTGCAGCTGGGAGCAGGCAGGTTGTGGTGTCTGTGGGAGCCTGCCTTCTACTCTGGTTTGTCCCCAGCCTGCTCCGTGACAAGCCTTTTCACCTCTGTTCCCCTTGCAGGGAAGATGGCAATAATGATGTCTTTGCTAAACCACCTTGTGCTTCTGTCAATAGCAATTGATGCAAGGTTTAGGGTTAATATTCCTACATTGCAAAACACTTGTGTATGTTCCCTCAAGTGATTCTGAGCACATTCCTGTTCTTGGAAGAGGCACATTTGTGGTGCCTTTTTTATTTGGGCAGAGAGGAGACATGCAGATAAAACCATTTCCCATCTCCCGAGTCCAGCTACTCTTGCAGCTCTGGCCGTGGCCTGGAGTTGTGTGCCTGGATAATCTGGTCTCCTAATTGCCACCCTGCTTGGAGGCAGCTGCTGAACTGGACCTAAGCTGATTTGGGATGGCAAATTCTGTTAGTTTAATTCTCAGCAACACTGAGGAACTTGTCAGCACGTGGATATCCCTTGGCTTTTCTCTAGCCACGAGCATGCCCTGGAGACCTTTGCCAGCTGGTGACCCCCAGCAGTTAGCTTGCAGAGCTCTTGTCTGTGGAGAGGTTAGATTTGTAAGGGCTATTTACTGACAGTTCCCTGAGCTCCTTGTGTCTTTGAACCCAGCTTTCCTGTTCCCTTTTGGTGCTGTTTGTACAGAATCATGGCATCTCATTGCTTGGGGCTTCTTAGCCCTTAGTGTTACCACTCTCCCCTTTCCCCATCTCCTTTCCAGACTTGGTAATATGTCATTAGCTGGTGTGGGAGTTGTTTATTGCCTGGTCTCAGTAACCTTCAGGTCCAAAATGGGTGTGCATGAAGCCAGTGTGACCACCCTTGCTGTGATGAGGCTCCTGTGCCTCAAAGCTCTTCTGCTATCAACCCAAACCCATCTCACGTCTGTGTGGAAGGTGTCCTGCCCCCAGGGAAAGGTGTCAAAAGTTCCAGGCCCCCAAGGAGTCACTTGAACTATAACGTGGAGAAAATGTTGGGAAAAAAAAAAAAGAAGAAAGATGCATTTTGGAGACTCTTTCTTTTGCAACTCCCTCCTATTGTTCTAAAAGGCATTTGTCTGTTTGTGAACCTGAAGGAAGTTTTTCTAGCCTCTTGACTAGATAACTTGAAACTCCGTGTAATTTCTCAGCTCGCTGCATATTAGGCAGTGCCTGCAATTAATGAGATCACCATCTGTATTCCTTCCTCTGTCAGCTTCTTGGAAAAACAGTACTTGGAAAAGTATACAAAGGAGATGAAAAAGAAGTTGCTTATGAATTATGAACAGCCTTTCAGGCTGATGTTGTTTCACGGGGCTGTCACTCCATTTTAATTAAGTAATTCAGATGGAATGATGCTTTTTTAAAACCCTGTTTGTGTTTGATCACCTTTCAGAGGTAACACTTAGATAGCTCATGTTTGTTGAATTTTCATTTTCAAGTAGCAAGAGTGGGTGCTTACTGCCCTTACTGATTAAATAATGGAGAAGGAAGACACTGCTGCGGCTGAGCACAAGGCACAACAGCCAAGAGGCTTTACTCTGCCTGTATATGGAAATTAGCTGGGTGATTGCTTGGACATTTTGTGGCTGGTGTGAAAGATGGAGCTGCTGGGTTGGACCCAGTGGTGAATACCAGAGTGTGCAAATCTAGCCAGTGTCTCTCAAAGCATTGTACTCGCCTTCTGCTGAAATTTCTCTTTCCTCCGTTTTCTTACCAGTGTATGGCTAGTAACCCCCGCACCCAGCCGCAAACAGATCTGCCAACACCTAGTTTATTTTGGGATTTGTGCGTATGTAAATTGAGCCATTAGTTCCCAGACTCGTGATCGCTGGAGCTGTGCAGTTTGAATTGCTGCAGATCGAGACTCTACCTTTTCCTCTGTGCTTGGGGGTAGTCCTGTGGCCATTCAGAAACGGCGGCTGTCGGATTGTGTCCCATCGATCCGCGGGCTGCGGTTGTAGCCCCGCGTGTTGCTGGGCCCACGGGTGAGTGGGGTGCAGCTGCTGACCCACTTTCCTTGGATGGGCATCGTGGGAGCACTCATCTCCTGGCACCAGAAGGGTTGCAGGGATGCGTTTTTGTGCTCCTTTGTGACAGTGTTAATGATGTCGTCTGGCACAGATTACGCAAGGCTGAGCGCACCCCGAAGCACAGCTGTGTGGTCCCCAGCATCTGCTTTCTTCCCCCTCTGCCACTGGGCCACTCTCAACAGGGTACGTTGTTTTCAGCCCTGGTTTTATTTACCTTTCATTGCCAAGGGATTAAGACTTCGGGCTGCCCGACTTAATTTGGGATCTAAATCTTCCCAGGCGGAGAGTGCTGGAGGCTTTGTGCATGGTTTGCTGGTGGTTAGTCTGAGCGGCAGCAGAATGAGGGCTCTGCTGTGTCTTTGTGCTGGTGGTGATGTGTCCTGACTGCACTCCAGAAAGGCGTCCAGGGTGCCTGTTTGCTGGCTGTGCAGGAATTGGTGCTGCAGACTGGGCATGTGTGACACCATGTGGCCTCGTGGTCTGCAGCACAGAGGGGTCACCAGGCAGGAGAAACATGCCGCTTTATGGGAGAAACCACCTGGTGCTGGTTTATGCCCTATAAACAGGGCTTAAATGTGTTCTAGCCGGGAACTTCTCATGTATTTCGTTCATTTATTGATTTGATTTTCTTTTTTAATCCCGGTTTGCATAGGCCTTCCCCGTTCTCCTTCCCTCTTTATGAAACAGTATTTGTAGCCATTGTTACAGTTCCTCTTGGAGGAAGGATGCAGCAGTTGTTTCGTTTGGACCAGTTTTCACGTGTGTGGGTTGTGCTGGGGCGGGAGGTTGTCATGAATTGAGCAGTTGGCTTTACTTGAAACAGTGCCACCCCAGCTGTGCTCTAGTAGCTTTTACTTCTGCTGACAGACCAGACCAAGCCATTTTATTGGTGCCTTCAAGCCTAACAAGCTATTTGGAAAATAAATTTGCAGAATAGGCAGTGGAAGAAGAGCAGTGCTTTCATTTCTGGCTCAGTTCTCTTGGGCATGAATGCAGGACGGTGTCAGGGATGTGGCTCTGGTGTCTCAACTCCCGATCGGTGCATCTTGCAAACGAAGCAAAATGAGGCTGGCTGCAGGCTGGCATGGAGACCTTCGTGGGTGTTGGACAAAAGGCGGTGCGTGGTTTTGCAGGCAGTGTGGGAACCATCAGATAAAGCTGATAGGCTTTACTCTCAGGTCTCTGCAACCTCCTGTGAGAGGAGTGATGTTGCTTTCTGTATCCTTGCCAAACTCCACAAGGAAAACTGTATTTTCTTCCTCTTTAAATGTCTCATGGACCTTGAGCTGACTTACAGCTTTCACTTCCTGACCTAAACTTCAGTGCTGTCGATGGCTGTTAAAGGTTTGCATCATTTCACTTAAGGCTTTTCCTTACTGGGTATGTGGCCCTGCATGCTTTGTGCTCTTTGGGGTGTAAATTGCTGTTTTGGCTTTTAGCCTCTAACATTTTGTACAACGCAGGCCTGCAGGGACTGTTCTGGGGCCTGGTTCAGCCGTGAAATGCTGTTCAAATGCTGTGAGAGTTGCTCCTGGTTACCGCAATGTTGAGCTTAGCTGGCTGAGCCGTGGTGAAGTGCATCCAGACTTGCCCGGTGGCCTGAATGCCGTGAGCCACCCTGCGCTCCTTCTGCTCCGCTGATGGATCCACGCAGATCTCCAGCCCACCCCGGTTACAGCAAATTGGAGTATCTGCTCCTCTCCAGGTTGCACCAGGCTGAGGGTGAGGATGGCAATGGTAAACTCCCAAACCAGCTGGAGGCTTGGAGGCCACCGTTTGTAATCCTTTATCATTGGGAAAGCATCTCCAAGCCTGGGAGTGAAATATGCTGTGTGCCAGCCTGCGTCTCATCTTAACACTGATGCGAATGGCAAAGCAGTTGCATTTGGTGGCAGGAGATGGCTGGGCTCTCACCAGTTAAACTCACGTCTCGGACAAACTGGGTTTATGCTCAGGGCCCTAACTAGGTTGCACATACAGAGCAAACACCAGAGGTACTGCTGGGCTGAGTCTGCACTCCCAGAAATCCGCCTGTTTCTCCTGCTCCTGGCAAGAAAAACTTTGCCCCCCTACTTGCGTCCTCGTGTGCCTGGTTGCACAGCTCAAAACGACTGCTCAGTACACCTCTTCTCTCGAAAGGCGGGCTGCGGGTTTGAAAAATGTGAGGTTCGGAGGAGCTGTTAATTATGGGATAGGCTGTTGCTTTTTAGATAGTGTCCCTGGTTAACAAGAATAGTTCTGCTGGAAATGGATAAGATTCTTAGGAGGGTTTGTGCTTTATCTGTCATGCAGAGGGTGCTGCTGAAGTTTATCTCTGCGCAGTTATCCTTGCTGTAATTATTCATTACTGAACCATTGCTTCAATGTGGGGCTGGTTTTACAATTTTTTTTAGAACATTTTTTCCCCTTAATGTTATGTTTTTCCCCAAGTGGGATTTCCCCTTCCCCCACTTGAAAAACAAATAGGATTATCATTACAGACTTTTTTCAAAATTCGAAGTAGTTTTTCAAATGCGCAATTTTCAGACTATCTTTGTTTTAAAAGTCTAGTCTAAAATATGCAGTTTTAATAAGGTTTAAATTCTCTTTACTGATATGAATTTATTACCTGAGTGAAAACCCGAAGCAAAGCCGAGACGTTCCCAACTAGAATAAGAAGGGTTTTGCATATAGGCAATTTAGTTTTGCTTCTTGGTTTCAACTGGACAGATCTGTCCCAAAACCATGTGCATCATCAGTACGGTTTTGACTGAGCAATGCTTTTAGCTGACATCTACAATGGATGAAAAAGAAAGAGGGAGAGAATGAAGTTCAGCATCCATTGGAGAGGCATAAAATGTCTTTATGGATGATGTTCCTGGTGAATAGGACTGTATGATTCTGTGGCCTGTGTATTTCAAATTCTGCTGGGAGAGCTTTGCAGCTTACAGATAATGGTGGTGGCGGCTCACTCGTACTTACCCATTGAATTGCTTTGTGTGCTTAATGTTATTTATTTGCTTATCTGGTGCTGATGAAATTTCATCAGCCCTGTTGTAATGGGTTTAAATCCCAGCCCTGTCAGGCCTTGGAGGGCAAGCTGTAGGGAATGCTTCACGAGCTGCACGGGAGGGGCAGCGCTTGTGAGAAAGGTATCTGTTGAGTGGGCATTTCTTCAGCTAAAAGCAAGATGCTGTGGGAACCATGTGGGAGCTGTATCCCCCTCCCTGCCCCTTTGCTCATGCCAGTTTGAGGAGTTTTTGTTCTTCTCCGCCACTGACTGCTGCACACAGTGGCTCAGGCGCAGAATGACTGCTCCTCTGCACGCCATGCTGCAGACACAGCGGGAGGACGTTGTGCTTCATCTGCTGGGAGATGCTTCTGCCCTCCGGAGCAAACCGTGCATCAGCCCCCAAAATCGCCGTGTCCAAATGAATGAGCATCCAGGGCGTTTCGTAAGCTGCAGTCAGGTTTCAGGTGCTCTCAGGGTCTCATTCAGTGTTTTATTGATGGATCTTTGTGGCTTTTGGTCGTGCTTTTTTCCTTGTAACAGAAAAGGCAGCTCTTTCTCTCTTGTCTCTGAAAAATTAATGGCTACATCCTCCCAAGCCCATCTCCAGTCCTTTAGCTCTGAGACGGCTGAATCCTGCCATGCGTGGAGCTCAGTGGGAACAGGGGCTGTCTCTGCCCGGCTGTGAGCAGCACAGCGTTAAAGGCCTCCTTGCAAAGCTCAGACAGCTAGCAAGATCATCGACTTCTCTGAAAAACCCCTGGCCATTTCTTTGTGCTGAAAAGCCCTGGCACTGGCAGGTCAGCGGGAAGGGGGGCAAGAGTCAGCCCCGCTACCAGGCGGCCCCACGCGCCTGCCAGCAGATCCACCAGCCTTTGCTGAATCATGGCTCACTGCTGCTGTGCCAGGGTTGCACAGATGCTAACCGCTCTATTCAGAGGAAAAGTGGAAGATCTTCGGCTGTGTCGGATGCTGTCCATGGAGCGAGCAGATGAGCCTCCAGTGGGGTATGCAAGCTCACTAGCTGTCAAGCTAGGAGTCCTCTCTGGATGGTGTCCCAGGAAATTCTTGTCCAGAGGCAAGAAAGGACTAAATGTATCTTTCCAGGGAGATTGGGGGAGACACTAATTGCTCTTCTCCCAAAAACAGGTGGGAGGAATAAGGAAACAGTAAGCCTCATTTAAATTCAGTACAGCAGATTTGTGAGTGGTTTGCCTCTGGGTCTGCAGTTGGGAAGCAAAGATGTTAATATCTGGAGATGTTTAGTGAACTGGGCTGGGCTGGGAGGACTGTTAGGGACCACCACTTGTGAGTGGAGTAGGAACTGCTTCTCCCATCCACGTTTTCCTACCAACAGACAGGGCAGTGTGTGGGGAAAACTGCTGTACCCAGTGCCGTGTGTGCGTTTGGGGCAGAGAGGTCACTCTTCTGTACATACACACACGCACACACGAGCAGCACATTTGTGTGTCATTTTACACTCATGTTCATGCCCAAGTTGCTTTTGTAGCCTGTACAGTAGGTTAACATTATATTTTAGTATTTCAGTGCTAGGTAGACCTGTAAATAATATCAAGCAGCAGACAGATGAGACTGGCATATAATCTATATGATCCTTTGAGCTCTGGGAGGAGGGCAGCCATATGTTCAAATAATTAGGGGCCACCATTTTGGGGGCAAAAATTAGGTACTTCATTCTTTCCTATTTTATACTTCCATTTTTATGGGTGATTTCCTTTCAGGGCAAGTTCTCGAACTTACTTGGTACAGTTCTGTCGAATGGCTTTGTAGCTGTCTAAGGCAGAAATTAAATTGCATAGTCATCTTGCTAAGGCTTAAAAAAAGCTGGGTGAGACATCTGGTTACTAGCATTGGAGTTTTCTCTTCTCTCTCCATATATCCAGTTAATTTATTGCCAGCAAACAAAACCACGTGAGTTTGCGTCCTTGCTGCCGGTAACCTGAGCTTCGTTGCTGGATTCATTCACTCCTGACGGTCACGGAAAATGTGCGATTACACTAATAGCTGGTTATTAATCACTGCCAATGGCTGTAATTATATCAACTATTAGGAAGTCAACTAAAAGCAATATCTGTCCAACCAGCATGGAGAATAAGGAGAAACACGGTCCCTGCTTCACAGAAGCGGATAATGTCTGTTGGCGACTTCATTTCCTTTTACAGATAAATGCATGGTAGAAAAATAACTCTGAATTTTAGCACCTTTCTACTTCCACTCCAGTGTCCAGACCTGTTTACTGTGCCTCGCTCTATACCATGGTGTTGGCTTTCTGAGCACTGCAAGGATTCAGGATTAAGCAGCTGTTGTGCTGTCCTCTCAGACCCGCAACCAAGTAAGAGCCTCTTCTCTAAGAGTGCCTGGTCCAAATCCATCTCTGGAGAGTCCTGATTTACCCCTGTATGTCACTTATGGATTGCTTTTAAGATGATCAGTGTATTGTTACAGCTGTGTATCCCTGCTGGGTGTATCCACAGGGGTAGAAGGCATCCCTTCCTGCAGCAGTGTCACACCTTGCCAGCAGACACTTCTGTTGAGAGACTGATTAAATTGGCAAATGCAGAGTTTGGAGCGTGCAGCAGAAGTATGTCTGCAGTAAGCATGCTGCTCCTGGTGATCACCTGTGACAAAACGGTGGCCAAGCAGTGTTCTGTGTGCACCAGGATGGTCATTTTGCTTGGGACATCTTAAATACCTGTGGAATTTTGATGTTGCAGCTAGGCAGAAGTTGCCTATATCCTTATTGTGATGGATGCAGTGACTGGCACATGCTTTTGCTTGTGCAGGAATAATTAGACCTTCCCTTTGTTCACAAGGAACATTTGCTCCTTTATATGTCTTTTATGCAAAATCCGTGTTCTCCTTTTGCCTCTTGCCCATAGATTAATTTTTTGAGTCTTGAGCGTGGATTGCTGTGACCTCTTGTGCTGAGAGCTTGGGGCAGCTCTGCTGAAGAGTGGTCTGGTTGGGGCAGCCCTTTTAGATCCCAACTTGGCATGTTAGTACTCCCTTCCCGCTGTCCTCCTCCACTTGATGACTGCGGACAAAACGTGCTCCTGGTGGATTTGGAGGCACTAGCATTAGATGCTTCGGGGAGTATTTCAGCACTGGTGTGAAACCCAATAGGTGATGGGTGTTTGTTTTTACTCTCCTCTTCAGGTAACTTTTCTGAGAGATGGCGGACCAGCGTCAGGACATCACTATGATGGAGGATCACGCAGCTGGCCAGGAGAAGCACATCCCATCAGGTGAGCACCTCCAGGAGAAGATGGTGTAAAGGACCTGCCTTGCCCACTGCTGAGAGAACGACCTAAGTGGGGAGAGCAGGGCCAACGTGCGAGAGGTCGTTGGGGACGGCCAGGAGGAGATGGTATGTGTGTCTGGAAGGTTACCGTGGGTCAGCTGGCTGCAGCCAGTGGACAGTGGGGTAGCCCACAAGATGCTCTGATGTTCATAGTTGTAGGAAAATGCTGCCCTTTGATATCATTGCCCAGCAAGAGCAGAACAACCCCCAGTATCCAGACTAGTGATGATCTTACTGCTGCAGCTTTGCAAATGTATGTTTCTGTGTTTACTCCTCAGTTTGCTATAAAAATACAGCACTGCTTTTATTTGGAGACACGGCTCAAGGACGCTGCTTGCTGCCTGCTTCTCTCACCTGCACAGGGAGATGGGGAGAACGGAACAGAGAGCTCTGGGAGCGCGGGCCGTGCAAGAGTCTTTCGCCCCATATTTCAGACCTGCGTTTCTCAAGAAGCCTTTCCTTTCTCATTCCACCATGCTCCACAATTGAGCTTGGAAACCCACTAACACCAGCAAACCTGGTGGGACTCACTCCCGGCTATGCTCCATACGAATATCATCTTAATTTTCTTTTCTTGAGGTGCTTTGGACACAGCTTACACTGGATAAATGGATTGTCTCTGTCCTGGAGAGAATCCATAGCATCCATTCATCCCGGGTTCTGTAATGCATTTCAGTCTGATAGCTCCTCTCAGCTTGTAGCCTCAGCTTCACACATCACAGGTTCCCAGGGATTTTGCTTATGTTAGTTTGAATCTTCTTCCAAGTCGTTTTCTCTAGTTCTCATTATTTTATTTGCCCAGACTCCTTGCAGAGAGGAGACTTGTGCCTCTTGCCCTGCTCTTCCAAAAGATGACTTTTGCAACCAAGTCTTCACACAGTACATACAGGTTATGTGCTACGCCAGGCCCTTTACAAAGACTTGCTGGTTTGCAATGATTAGAATTAACACATCATGGAAGTGTTCAGCAGCCTGCTCTGGGAGGGAGGCTAATGGCTCCAGAAATGGCAGAGAGGACAACAAGAAGTTGTACATCTTTTCTGCTTACGTTGCTAAGATCTCCTTTCCTGCTTGTGCCATGCTTTGCTGTTTCTAGCTGTCCGGTTCACTGGGCTTTTCTTTTGCTGATGGGTTTCTGCTTGTTTCTTTTGGTGATGACACTGGTGCTTTTGGTTGGCATTTTGACGCTTTGCTTGCTTGTTAGTTCAGGTGTTTTATACTCTCCAATTACAGTTTCTTGCTGCTGTGGATCTGTGCAATCAGAGTTCGTAACGCACAGGCCGTAATTCATAGCCAAGGACTTGTTCTAAGTATTTGAATGTTTTCCAGGCTATCCCCTTCAGATACCAGTCGATGATGGATCGGATGAGCCTGTTTCTGAAACATCTGACGCTAAGAGCACCCCAACTACGGAAGGTGGGAGCTCTTTGACTTACTGCTTTGAAACCATGATGGATGGGGTCGTGGTAAACCTCGCCGAAAGACTCGCCGTGCGGTGTTCTGGTGGGGTTTCTCAGGAGGAGTGTCTGCACTATTGGACAAATGCTCTTCATTAGTCTCATCACAAGCGATGTTTGCCACTCTGCAGAATGAGATAATGAGCTTTAAAGGTAGAGAGTGAGTGGGTTGGAAGGCAAGAGAAGGTGAGGTGTTTATTGTAGTTCAGGAAGTTGCTTGCGGTTTGTTTCCTGAAGACTTTTTACACAGTGACTGCAAGGTCCCGTTAGCTCAGTGCAGCTGGGAGCAATCCCATGTTGTGTGTTCCCAGGGCCAGAGGTTTGCATCACTGTGCTCCCCCAAGATGCTGACAGCACGTCCTGGTTGCTGTGTTCCCTTTCAGAGTTAGCTGTACCTCATAGCTCTTTTTTTACCCCCTCTGTATGTACATGTTCATTAGTACAGCATGATTCATGCTGGAATGATGAGATGGGCAGAGTCTATACATAAAACAAAACTTTGTGCTGATGTAAAGGTCATACTGGTAGGACTCAGGGCATGTGTGTGCTGCTCCAGAGCATTATCTGAATGCCATGTTTGTAGAAAGAATCTAATTCGGAAGTGCTTTAGAGACTTATTCACCGTTTTAATTAACTGCACTTTTTGTGTTCTTCTGGCTGCTTTAATCCCAAGTATCTGCCTTTTGGAGACTTCAGGTAAAGGCATTAGTTTGAAAAATTTATCTAAAAGAAGGTGGACAGAGATGCTGACCAGTTCCAGCCCTGTCCTGCTGGAGGTGTGGGCCGACTGATCATCTGTGAAGTGGCTCTGTTCCTGTGTATGTGGCTCAAGAAATCAGTACGTAAAACCTGGCTGGTGCAGAAGGGGATATTGTCCCTCTTTCCAGCTGGATCGGGACTGTCACAACAAGCAGACATCTGTCTGGTAGATGGAGCCAGGTATCTGTCTGTCTCAGAGCTGCCCAGAGTGCGACACAGTCGCAGTGCTTGGATGGTTTTTGAAGGTATCCGATGGGAGCTGTTCTTTTCCTGCTCCAGACCAACGATGTCCCCATGCAGATAGCATTGCGGTGCATGCAGATCAGGCACCAGTGGCTGTCTTTAGCTGTGCATTTTCAGACAGTGTTTATGGTAAAGCTTTCAGCTGCATAAGGAGTACGCTGGAGGTGTGTGGTTTGTGTGGCAGAGGGGACAGCTCATGGTGTCCCTGCGATACTGGCTTTGCTATGTCATGCTCAGTTGTCTCCCTCCACAAGCACTGGCTCAAGGGAGGGAGTCGGGTGCTTCTCTGAGCAAAAAGTTCTTCAGGCATGTCCTGGCCTCCACAGGGTTTTGCCACTGAATGGCTATGTGAAAGCTGCGTTGTTTTTCAGATGCCACAGCACCTTTAGTGGAGGAAGGAGACCACGAGGATCAGGGTGGTGTCGAACAGCCCGGGGAGATCCCAGAAGGAACCACAGGTGAGGGAGACCAAGGTGCAGTTTCATCTCTTGATGCAGACAGAGCAGAGAGCTGGACTGGTTACTGCTTAAAAATAACACTGCAAAACCTCTTGCAGGCATGCTTTGCTCCTGATGAGTGCTTCTTTCTTCTCCACGGCCTGCAGAAATAATTCCTAGCTTACAATTGTCCTCTTGCCTTCCCCATCCTGGGGGAAACTTGCAGCCCTTTCTTCTTTCTCAGCTCCACATCTGACAATCTTTCTATCTGGTGTCTCTGTGGTGGCTTCGCCTCCCATCTCCAGGCTAAGCACTTACCTGTGGATCCTAGTCATCTCTACCCCTCTGCCAGCAGCCCCGCTTTGCTGGCGAGGCGAGGCGGTCACCGCAGGACCTTGCTGCTTGTCTCACTGGTGCTCTCGCTCAGCCCAGCCCATGCGGTTGTCTTTGAAGTGCCAGGTGAAAACCAGGCCACTGCAGCAGTTCTGTGGCTGCCGGCGGATTTTAAGGATAATGCAGAGGAAGTGAAGTGGCTAATTCAGCCTGAATGCCCTGTGGGGAACCACTGCACCTGGGCCTGCTTCTCCAGGGAGGAATGGGGGTCTTTCAGAGGCAGACTGAGAAGGGAGCGAGCTGCAGCAGAGCTGTGTGTGTGCAAGAGTGCAGGAGCTCCTGGGAGAGTCAGGTCTGTATGTGAAGAATGAGTATGTGTGCCCTGTGTGGTAGCCACTTGATTTTTCCTGGAAGCATCAGGCAGGACCTAAGAAAGGCAGTGGGTGGAAATGGGCTTCTGCCAGTGCCTGAACACTGAAACAAGCCCACAGCACACTCCCTCGGGCAGCCAAGTTGTCTGTCCTGCATCCAGTCCCCAGGCTGTCGGTGGAGCCCTGGGCTGAAACACAGAGTGGCTTGCCTGCTAGCAAGGATGTGCAGTCTCTGGTTCAACATCTGACTGTACCAGGGAGTGGGGAAGAACCAGTGTGTCCTGAACTCTTTGGAAAAAAATGGGGAAAACAGAGAAGGTCCTAGTTTGACTGTAGAACTGTGACATACAAATATAATTGATTAAGCTGGTTTGAAAATAGTCATATAAGAAATTGAAAAAATTCTGATAGAGACAAACCATCATTGCTGTGAAGAAAATTGTGCTTTTCTAACGTATGAGTGTTCCTGAAGTGTCAGATTTATATCAGACTCTGATTTACTGGTGTCGCATAGCCTCGGCAGAGTTCATTACAGTAAGCTAGGTAGTAGACACCAAGAAGGTAGGGCTCAGGTAAGAGTTAGGCATTCATGTGAGTGCTGCCGGCAACGTAAACGCTAGGTGGAAGTAGAAGAGGGGATATAAATCCACAAGTTTCCCTGCTCCTTAACAGCCTGTTTTCTGCACCTCTGCCTGAAGGAGCTTGTACTAATCTGCCACCCAGGATGTGCGAGCTGGTGAAACACTCCTCCGGTCTGGTACAGCACAGGCTGAATAGATCTACCTAGATCTGTCATCGGTGTGGGTTGATTGCCTTTCTGATACTGCTCATAGTACAGCGCTGATGGGCAGAATCAGCAGGGAGGTAAATAAATTCTCCAGACACACACTTAAACTTAATTCTTGTTTTGATCATCTTTTTCCCCTTCTTTCTCTGAACTGGGACCAGCTGAAGAGGCGGGCGTAGGAGCCACTCCCAACCTGGAGGACCACGCTGCAGGAGATGCCACTCAAGGTTAGTGAATCATCTGTCACTGGGGTCCAGTTATTGCTGCCCACATATGCGGCTGGTTGCTAGTGGCTTGGGAATTTTCTTCTGTAATGCAAATGCTCCGCACTGTACGAGCGGTTGTGCAGTTCTCCATGTTCATACAGGGTCATACATGCTTTGAATGTTCCAACATACTCATTTCAGGGAACTGCAACTTTTCATGCACCAAATTTCTCTCTCAGATGGCTGAAGCCCTGGCGCTTGTTTGCCCAGTTGCAAAACAGGGCATCCTCCGGGCTAGAAAAGGTAATAAACAGAGCCGGGATGGTGCAGTTAGCCAGGAGGAACTGCTCAGCATTGAACAATCAGTTTTGGGGACCTGCCTGTCACACATGAAATAAGTGAATTATTTAATTACTGTGTCTCTTTCTAACATAAAACGTATCTCAAACCTACTCACTGATGCCCTGACTTTAACATTAAGGGTGTGTTTTTCTCATCCCAGTCTTAGGGAATGTGACTGACAAAGCCAGGCAGGGTGGGCAGTGAGCAATTAGAGCACTAATTGTGCATCTGCTCAGATGAGCCAAGAAATTATCCGGGGACCTCTTGGCTATCTGGAAAGCCTCTCTTGACTCTGCTCAGTTCAGATTTGATGGAAAACTTCAGGATGGGGTTTTCCCAAAGCACCTAGTGCTGGCTTAATTCTGTGCCTGATGGGGCAGACTTATGGGTTCAAACTCACTTTGATATTGCTGTCTTGCTAGTGCTAATAGACCATAGCGCTAATTTGGTGCGCTGTTTAAAATCTTAGTTAAACCCCATTTTGTAAGGTGGTTTTCTGCGCAGTAGACATAACAAATTCCTCCAGCTGCTTGGGCAGTGTCTTTCCTCCTCCCGGCTGCATTAGTGCATTTACAGACATCCATGTCTTTTAAAGAAGTAAATAGGTCTGTGCCTTCTCAGCTCAGGGCAGAATTCAGGTCGTCTTTGCTTTCCACACACAGATGAGCGCAGTTATGTGCAGTCTGCTCCCTGTAATTAAAATAAAACCTTTGCTTGCCTGTCCAGTGGTTCTTGGACTAGCAACTCTTCTGTATTTAAAATAGTGGTGCCACTACAAAAAAGAAATCAAGATTGTTAGCAGGAGGGGGGGTCAAGTTCTCTCTTCTGTCTGCCCTGTTCAGTCTGGATCTAGCTGCTGTTTCTCACCAGATTTTTAATAAGACCTTTCTGTACTGTCCTGTGATCTTTCAGCTGCCAGATATGGGGATATACAGCTAGCTGGACCTCTGATATAACCTATAGATGACGTTTCTAGGTTCTTATGTAAATTGTTACTTCTCTGAAAGTGGACTTGTAATAATGTGCTGCTTCCTTCTCTGATTCGGAGGAAAATGTGGTTATCAATACACACACAGAGTCTTGGATATCTCATTACTAGCTACCTTCATTTTTGTGTTGTGGGATTTGAAAAAATGATCTTTGCAGTGAAGATGGAGGGTGTTAAAATGCTTTTGGAGTCTCAGGTGAAGAAGTGTCTTCTGATTCACAGTTTGTGCCGTGCTGGCATTCTGCCAGCTCTTGACCTTGTGCTGCACATTTGCCTCAGGACCCCCGACAGGTCCTGGAGTATGGAAAGTACAGCTAATGAACTGACTGTCCGCATCTCTGCACCGGTGGTTGTTAATGGTCATGCTGTTCGTTTGCAGAAGAAATGAGCCAGGACAGTCTGCTGGCTACTGCATAAACACACTTAAAATCCCTGTGGTTTTAAAAGATGTTTCTTGATGCCACATTTCAAATATTACCTGCCAATAGGTGCCAATTTAAGATTTCTCTTAAACCACAATTTTGGAGGTCTTTGTGTGCTAGTTTCAGTTAACGATTGTATTCTCTTAAAATGGGGAGAACATTGATAAAAGACCGAGTCAGTCTTGACGACTTCTTTTCTTGTTTTAATCTTGTTTAATCTAAGAAAGCAACGATCAAAATCTTGGTACTGAAGTGCTCTGATCTAGGCACTTTAGGTTACCTGATCAGTGCTCAAAAAGACTGAAGATGCACATTCTTAGTAGGGCAGTTGACTTTAAAGCAATTTACCTATGTTCAGGGTGAATTCTCCATTGCTCAGTGCATCTTTGCTTCAGTTGAATGAATTTCTAACAGAAAAGCTCCAGCTCAACTAGAATATATGGCTTAACGCAGCAATTGTTGGGTGAAATTGTAAAGGTCTGTGTCATGCATGAGATCAGCGATAGAACAGAATTCTTTCTTTTACCCCCCAAAAAATAGAGAGAGATCTGTGTCTCTGTGACCTTAAGTTTGGGTTTATAAATGTCACACTTTCTACTCTGCCCAAATGGTGGCAGCAGTCCTGGAGCTCTGATTAGCCTGAGTGGGCACACAGTTCAAAATTGCTGTGTCTGTGTGGCTACAGCCACATTTTTACTTATAGTCCTTTCCACTGAGGCTGTCTGCTCCACTGGCTGTTGAAATACACAGCAATAAGAGAGGAGACATAGGGGTGCTCTTCCCCAAGCTCATTAGGAACAGAAATGATCTGGTGAACAAAGCAGAGATGGTTTGAGCTCTGAGAGGATGTAACTGGTGTCATGTCTGCACGAACATCTCCTGCAAGGGAGGAGAGGACTGTAGGGATTTTGTAAACCTGTGAAGGAGGGGAGGGTGTCTGGCCTGTTTTGTTCAGGCCCTTGGGGCAAGAAGAGGTGGTCACTGACCAGCAAACTGATGGTCCAGTGGTGGTGTTAGATTAGAAAATCGGTGTGTTCTTGGGTTCTCAAAACCTCTATAGCTAAACCAGCTCATAGAGCGCAGGCATGGCAGATGGTGGTGGTTGGATACCCCGGCCACCTCTGAGACCAGGTCCAGGGAGGAGTCTGGTCTCCCACGTGCTGTGGCTGTCACTGTTCCTGATTCCCATGGGGATCAGAGTTTCTTTAAAAGCCACTGTAGAAGTCACTTATCTGTTCAATAGGGCAGTGTGGGACTTGCTTTTATCCTCTAGATTGATAATAGAAATCCTTAGTCTCTCTTCAGCATTACATGACTGACTACCTATTTGACATGCCTGTGCTAATTGTTTGCCCATGCTTCATACCCTGCGTCTTCAACTCCAGGGGAGCCAAGCTCTCCAAAGCTACAGCCTCGCCCTCAGGAGCATGTGGGAGACGCAATAAAAAGAGAAAGCCAGCCCACAAAGCAGGTAGCTGGGGTTCTTCAGCAGCCTCTTCTGTCGCATGAAACGAAGGCTACAACAGCAGCTCCCACCAGAATCGAGGTCACCATCCCAATACCCCTGGATATGTACCAAGACTCCAGAGCATCTGAAGACAGCAATGAGTTGTGGGATCATCGAGGCAGAGAAGGCATTGGTGTGGATCCAGCGCTGGGAGCAGAGCTAGGTCATGATGTGCGCACTGAGGGGTTGGCAGGAGCAGCTGGTACAGATGACTCCCATATTAAAGATGGGTCTTCTCCTTTATATACCAGAGCTCCATTAAAAGAAGATGCCAGTGGACGGGAAAGAGATGAAGACCGTGATATTGATGAAACTTCTGAACAGGATTTGCTTCCGCTGGTGGGACAGCATGTTTCACCAGGACCTGAAATGGGCTTGTGTCCAGCAACAACCAAGGAAGCTCTTGAAGAATATGCCTTTGAAGAAAACAAGTCCAAAGATGTCCTCAGAGACGCACCAAGAGAGGCGCTTCTTGTTGAAACTGAATCACATAAAGCAGGAGAGGACCGAGAGGAGAGGAGACAGCCATTGAGGGGGGAAGAAGACACAGATGTCACCCCATCAGAGCCTTCTGAAATCATCTCCCAAAAAGAAGCAGAGCCTGGGGAGGGAGAAGATTCTAGACCCTTGCTTGAAACAGCCAAACTCCCCATTGAGTTAAAAGATGACATGGGAGGCAAAGATACTCCTTTGGAAGAGGCTGTGCCGGATACAGGAGAACGCCGGACGCCCAAGAAGAAACCTTGTGCCCATGTTGCAGATAAAGCCATCAGTCGCGTCCCTCTCCTGAAAGGTGTGTGCAACGTTTGCCTGCCCTGAGCTCGCATTGCCGGTGGCTTGCTCACGTCGAAGCTGCCTGAACCAGTACTTCAGCTTGCTGCCACCTCTTGAATCCTGCTGCTTGGGAAATGGCCTGGACCTTTGCTGTGAACTGATCTACAAAGCACCGCTGCTTCTCCCTCCCCCTCTTTTCCCCCTTAGTTTAATCCTGGATGTCCTGGCATACTTGCCAGACCCTTACGCTTCGGTTTTGCATCCCTTGCATGGTGCTGGCGTGTCCCCAATCATGCTTTGTTCACCTGTTTTTGTTTTGATTTCCTTGGATCTGCGGGGTGGGCACCTTAACTCACACCTGGCACCTTCCCAGAGAAGACGAAGACCGGATGGACGTTGTTCTGGCATGTTGGAGTGGGGCTAACCCGGCGCACGCTGCAGCTTCTTCGGGCAAGACGCATGCCATCTGGTTTGCATGTGTCCACTGTCTGGTCCAATAACTCTTTGTATTGGCTTTTCTAAAGAGGAGGGAGGAGGAAAAAGGCAAGTGAGATGGCAGGTCTAACCATGGAAAAGGCCCCACATTGGTCCTGTTTCTTGTACTTTTCCCTTAAATATCCACTACTGATTGCTGTTGGAGGCAAGGTCTGCAGCTAGCTGGACTTTTGCCCACTACAGGGTACGTCCGATCCTGCTCCAATCCCAGTTCTGGACAGTGTGTCCCTGGGTGGTCCAACACAATGGCTGTATTTGGGGTGTTCTGCGGGTGCTGCCTGTGTGTGTGTAGGCCTGGCTCTTGGGTGCATCTAGCAGCTTGTGTGTTACTAGGCTGGGAGGGCAGTGAGACCCTGGAGCTGCTGTGTTCATGCAGCAGTCTCAGTCTTAGCTGTATTGGGCAAAGGTCTGAGTTCACCGCTCAATGCATGAGCATCCCTGCCAGCAGAGCAGCTCTTAGGCCTTTTCTTTCCCCAAGAGCTATTTTCCACCTTTACTGGGGGTCAGAGGGATGTCACTAGGGCCCCTGCTCAGTGGCCAAATGCAGGTTTTGCACTGAATTGTGTTAATAAGCTGGGGCAGCAGGACATGCGTTAAAACCCCGTGGTGTCTCACTGTGTTGTACCTCAGCTCTGGCTGTCCAGGGCCTGGCCTGGGGGAAGCTCTGCCTTTCACCCTACCGCTGCATCCCAAAAGCTGGCTTGGCTGTTTCCATTAGCCTGGAAATGCTGCTCTGGTTTGCGGCAGAGAGAGTATGCTCTTTGCTGTGTGGGGTTCATGAAGAAATTGTTGATGTAGCTTTTTCCATTGGAACTGAAGCTCATAACATATTTCTTGTTGTTCACTACCTAATAAGCCAGCGGGAAGCTTTGCATAAGTGCTGCAGGGCATTGGCATGGCTTGCTATCGCTAGTATCGGAGCCTGACAATGATGGCGAGTTGGGGATGCATTGCCCAGAGTCAACCAGTTTCTGATTCAATAGGAGGAATTTCTTTAATTATTTAATGGTCTTTTCCTTCAAAGACAGAGATACTTTGTGGCTGTTCAGCTCCAGCCTTGCTCCAGTCTGTAGTTTAACTGAATTTGGGAAGGGGTAGTGCATCCAGCAGCTCTGGGAGTGGCTGCTGGGACGGGTCAGGGCTGTCAGTGCTGGATTAACAACATTGTTCACGTCACTGGGAAAGGGCTGATGTCCCAGGGCAAGTTTCCAAAACACTGGGGAGAATATCAGCAGCTTTTCCTCCCAGATTAGGGAGGAATTAGCTGGAGACTGGGAAAAGGGTCTTTGTTATGAGTGCCTTATAGTACAAACATTACTTCCTCCCTGTTTCTAATCTCCTAATTAGCAGTACTGCAGTCTGTTGTGCTTGTAGACTAATGGGACAAAACACTGAAATATTGTCAGAGTCACTGTAAGCTTGGTATGAATCAAGTAGGACAACAGCTAAAACCTTAAGACCCTGCAGGGTCTGACCCAGATCAAAGGCGCACTGTCTGCTGGGGAGGCAGAAAGCGGTGTGTCAGGAGAGATGGGAAGTAACAACGGCCAGGTATAAAAATGCTTTGCAAAGGTAACACACCGAAAAATGACTTCAAATGAGATCATGGGCAACCTGGTGCTGCTAGGATTGGGGCATCCTTCAGTTTTAGTCTTTATATATATGGTTGTTAGAACCAGTGGGTGTTTTAGAGAGGCAGACTCATGTTTAGAGAACTGTTCTGTCCTAAACTGAACAGGTGCTACTGGAACTGAGTGCAAATCTGGGCAAAATGGTCTCATACAGACCTTGTTGTGTGTGTCTGATGCCCCAGTGATGACTAATGCACTGTTGCCTATGCACAGGATAATCTGTTAACCCAGAAAGAATGTGTTTACGATGTGGAAGTACTTCTGCAAGAAGTGAGTGACTTTGTAATATTTCTAAGAATAGTATTTAATTTAAAGGAGAGCAGGAACATGGAACACCCACCCAGCCTGCATGTCGCTGTAGTGCAGGCATTATCACCTCTCTAGAGTTTAATGACCAGTCCCAAGAAGTGTAACTGTGTGTGTTTCCATTTGTCAGGTCGTATAGACAGCAAAGACAAGGAAGGGACTGAAGCTGAGGAAAAGAAGCCGAAGGTAAGCTAGAAAACAAAACCAGAGGTGACATCAACCTGCTAAGTGCTGTGCATGTTCCTGATTCCCTCTTCTGCTCTCCTGGAGTGCAGTTGTGCCTCTTAGGAAACCTTGCCATTATCTTCCATTCTTCCGTCTGTCTTTCAAGAGTGTTTTTATTTTTTCTTCCCTCACCCTGGTTTGGAGGGTGCAATCCATGGTGATCTTTGAGGATGAGGAAGTGAACCAAATCTAAAACAAACACGTGGCTTATGGGGTTGGGTGGGTGGTTAGAGAAATCATTTTCTCAGCCCGAGACCAGAAAGCAGCCCGCTGGCTTTGCTGGGGCAAACCAGTGCAAAAGCAAACTCAAAACTGCCTTGGGCTGTATTGGGGACAAGCACTGTAACAGTGAAAAGAGCAAGACATGTAATTAAAAAATGAAATTAAATAATCTAGGCCTTGCAGATGCTGTGTTCTGGGTGAGGAACAGAGTTTAGTAATGGGTAAATTCCAGAAGTTTAAAGGTATCTGTCACACTGCTAATTTGGAGGAGGTTTAGTTCAGCTGGCCATTAGCCTGGCTAGTGCCTGGGTGAGATAATGGACAAGCTGATGGGCAATTTAGTGGGTGAAGAATTAAAGATGAGGAATATAATTATTTTCAAACAATGTGAAATTGGGTCTTTCTCTAGTGAGGTTTGGCAGGGTTGTATCAGGCTAGGCATTTGACATGATACCAAGCAGTTGTCTAGATAAAAACCATGGATCCATTATTGATAAAGCAGGTATGATGAGGTTGAGAGACCTAGGAGCAGTCATCTGCATCTCCCAGAAATGCTGGTCTTGGTAGTGCTGTACCTGCAGCATCTCTGCCAGTGGAGCACATAGGGAGTTTGGGAGTAAACAGAGCAGTTCAGATGGTAAAACGTGCCACTGGTGTGGAGGGCAGTGGCAAGGGCAGGCTGTCACGAGGTGACACTTTCCCTGGAAAGGGGCTTGAGTGTTGCTGCACCCTGTGGGAGGAATAGAGCTGAGGGATCCCATGCTTGCTGGTGCAGCCGTGGGACCCTGGCAGTGCCCTGGGCCCTGCAGCTCTTGCCCAGCTCTGTGCTGCAGGGAGAGGGCAGTACCAGCCATCACCTATCCCACACCCAGTTCTGTATTGCACCTTCTAATCCTATTTAATGTTGGTGATCCCCTTTTGTTTCCCTCCCATACTGATTTTTTTTGTTCCAATTTTATTTTGTTTCCATGTTTAAGAAATCCTCACCTTCCACTGCCAAACCCCCAGGCGATAGACCCTCCATCCCCCCCCAACGACACACCTCCTCTAGCACAACCCCTTCGAAAACACCCTTCAGCCCTGCTTCCACCTCTAAACGAGTCTCTTCTGTCACATCCCGACCTGCCAGTACAGGAACGCAAGAAACAAAAGCCAAGGTAAGGAAATGGGATGCGAGAGAGGCAAAGCTGCCTTGGGGAATACCTTAAGGCATTCCTGACAGGTCTGTCAGTGCTTGGCTGGGCAGTCTCTCCATGTCCCATTCAGTGGAGAGGGTGGGATGTGCTTCCCCTTCGCCTTCCAGTGGCCATGGCCAGACTTGGCTCCAGTTTTCGTGTTTGAAGCAGCTGTGTCCATCTCACCAGCACGTAGGCCCCTTGCTCTGCGTTACAGCAAAAATATCTCATTGCTGCAGTGTGTTGTTACCTGGCCTCCCTGAGGCATTTCCAGGTCCCTTTATGCTCTTTCGTGCTCTTCTTTGTTTTGCAGCTTCATGCTGTGTTTCATGGGTGCGTTGGCTGTAAACAGCAGATGTATTTGAAATGTGCTGGAGCCAGATTTGCCAGGTGCTACACAGAGAATAGGAAATGCACACGCATCCGTGGCTTATTCTGCAATGTAAAAAGTAGCTTGGAGTTTCCCTTTCTGGTGTTTAGTCATACAAATACACCCGCGCTGAGGGAAAGACCAGAGATTGCGGGTCGCAGACAATGGGATGTGGTTTTACCATGATAGGGATTGCGATGGCTCTGCTCTGGTTCCCTGCTGCCTTGGGACCAACCAATCAGCTTGTAAATTTTCACTTGCATGTTTTTCCTGAGCTTTTGTGCACAGACCAGCGTTAGAAAGTCATCAGAAAGAGGATGTGTTAGTTTATAGATTTGGGGAGGCTTTTCTGCAGGATCAGAAGACAACAAATAGCATATTGCTATTTACATGCAATTACAGATTATGTACATGTTACAGGTGGGGATAAAGGAGATGCTTGTCTGCGTTTTGGAGCCTGGCACTGTACTCCTGAATGGGGCCTCTGGTCTAGTCAATGGATTTATTTATCTTCCGTACAAAATTTTAGCAGAACAGGGGAAACAAAACAATGAAATTTAGAGAACAGACAAAGGAGTTGAACATACTTTTTAACCAGGCCTGAGTGTGCGGTGAATAATGTAGCTGAAGCAAAGGGCTTACATGGGAAAGCAGTGCAGCCGCTCTGCCAGCCTAGGAGTGACTGTGCAGCAGTTGTGGCAGGCGCCGTAATGGAAAACAGGCTGTGAAAAGGCACATCACAGATGCCTGCATGTGAGGAAACCCGTGGGAGCTCCTGCCGGCTGTCAGGAAGCAGGAGGGTCTCATGTGGCTCTGATCCATGAGGGGTGATAGCCCATCCCCAGGCAGATCGCCCCTGCATCAGCCTTTCCCCCTTGCATCCCCAGGGCCCGGAGATGAGAGGTGGCACGAAGACGGCCACGCCACGGTCTGCAGCCGGGCAGGCTCAGAGGAACTCGACCAATGCCACGCGCATCCCAGCCAAGACGCCCACGGCCCCCAAGACACCTCCCGGCTCCGGTAGGTGATGGTGAGAGCGGCATGCAGCCACCTTCCATGGTGTCTCTGATTCTAGAGGCTCTGCTTTGGTGGTGCTCCCAGGGTCTCCATGCGATTATGTGGGGGTAGTGAACAAACTTGCCCCAGTGTAGGCTAGGGTCATGCACAGTGCCAAGCAAGGGCACGGACAGCAGGTTGAGTTCTGCGTGGTGATTTGGAGCTGCTCAGCCTTGTCATGGGGCTGTGGGTGCACAGCTAGGGACAATTCCTCTGAAGTGAGCCTTTCTGGATGCTGCTTTATCTGCTCTGTTCATATAGTTGCCAGTGCGTACGAGAGGGCAGTTGCTTTGTCCCTTTGGGATTTCCTCCAATTTGGAAGATTTAGGCAACTCCATTTTTTTAATCCATCTATTCCTTTTCTTTTGACAATATTTCACAAAGACCAGGGGCAAGAGGATCAATTCTTCGATTGCAGGAATGGAAATTAGCCCATTATTCTCAGAGAAGAAAACCCCAGAAAGCATCAGGCATTGTGAATTTCCATTAACAGTGCATTTCACTGAATATATATATTTTTCATACTTAACATACATAAACCCTTCAATCAATTAAATTTCCAGCTTTATTATGTTTAAGCATCTTTCTCATTCATTAAACAGGCAGAAAGGAGCAGAAAAAACCACCTCCTGCGGCAGCAAAGTCTGAGAAAGGTGATGTTTAAGGGTTTTCTTTTCTTCTTTCATTTCTTTTCAGACTGGGGACAGTTCTAAGCTGCTCAGTGATCAGCCTTATTTAATTACATAAAATAATTCTGTAAAAATGCTTCCAAATTTCTAATAGAAAAGTGGTTTTGTTTGAGTGTCTTTTGTCTGTAATTTGTCATGCATGCTAATGTCACGCTCGGGTGGGGAGCCTTACCAATGATCCAGACAATGAAGATCATCTTCCTTCTGAGACACTAAGAAATTGCCTTTAATCACAGTTCTCACTTCAAACTGAAGTAGAAGAAAGTGCATCCATCTCCCCGCTGCTGATGGTCTGCACTAGGAATAGCGGGTTGGGCACTGGGACCAGGCAGATCAACCCCATAAAGGTGGGCAGTGAGTGGGGAAGGGCTTGCGTACCCAGATTGCTTATCCTGTGCTTGCCTTCCTCTGTCTGCAAACTTCAGGTGAGCAGCCAAAGTCTGGAGACAGAAGCGGTTACAGCAGTCCCGGCTCCCCCGGGACTCCAGGCAGCCGTTCCCGCACTCCCTCTCTGCCCACCCCACCAGCCAGGGAGCCCAAGAAGGTGGCAGTGGTTCGCACACCACCGAAATCTCCTGCATCTGCCAAGAGCCGCATCCAGCCATCAGCTGCACCCATGCCTGATCTGAAAAATGTGAAGTCCAAAATTGGCTCAACTGAAAACCTGAAGCACCAGCCCGGAGGTGGCAAGGTAAATGTGGACTCTGCTTTCCAGGAGCCTGTCTGTAAGGACAGCGGGTGCTTGAAGCTGCATCTGGGAGGGGAGAGCCCTCCCCAGAGTGGCAGCGGCCCAGCTGGGGCCAGAGATACAGCAGTGGGCAGCCAAGCTTCAGCTGATCTCCAGCCTGATTCTGATTTTAAAGTGTTTTGGGTTGATTGGGTTGGGTGCTTGTCCTGAAATTGCTTGCCTGGCTCAGTGCAGTACAGCTGTCCCACAGAGAGGACTGCAGAGAGCTTGTGATGTGGCTTTCATGGGGTGGCACGTCAACATACGGACTGGCTGCCAGGGGAATGACATTCCCTCATGGTGTCTAGTTAGGGAGAGCAAATTGTGACCTGCAGCCCTAAAGAGTTGCAGGATCAGGGTTGTGTTCCTGAATGTTATACTGTGTGATCTGGAACAGTCCCTTCAACGCTGCCTCCGTTTCTTCATTAGCGAGCAGACAGGATGGTCTCCTCCCTGCAAGGGTCCCAGGCTCGGCATGTTTTTCAGAACGTTGTAATTTTTGGATCCAACTTTGTTGGCAAGGTTTTGGATTGCATTCTGTGATCAGGCGCTGTTTTGCTACATGATGCAGTGTGGCACAGCCAGAACTGTTGGCACTGTTATCCTTTCAACCGCTAGTACTTTTCACTCCCAGAGAGGCTGTTTCATGAGCAGCAAAGTGAATGCTGTGCTCCAAGTGCTTGGGAACGAGGGTCTCGTGTTAAATTTTGCAAGCCCGGCAGAGGAGGGCTTGGGTGAGGGAGTGGTGTGAGCTAATTCATCCGTGCAGCCTCAGGAGCAGCAGTGTGTGGTTACACAGCTCCAGCTGTGGTGCTGGCTGCTCAGCACCCATCTGAGCCTCTCTGCACTGCTCTGTTGCACTGTGTTGACGTGTCCTGCGGCTTTTATAAAATCCTCCTTGCTACATGAAAGCACCTGGTTCCTCTGACTGGTGAAGGGCTGGTGGCTCTTACATAGATGTTAAATGACAAAACTGCACACCTGATGGCCAGTGCAGTCAGGAGTCCCCATGTGCTTGTGCTTGCCTGTCCTGGGGGGGGAACGCTGCCTTGCAGACCTTGCTCTGCGGCTGCTAATGCAGCAGAGCCGTGACAAATCTTCCCCAAGTGTGGTGCATGCCATTTTGTGTGACTAGGTGACTCCATGGCTCTGAATGTTCGACATTGGCGTGGGGGGAGGGCTTTGAGATGGCTCCTCTTCACCATCTTAAATAGCAGCGTGCTTTTCCATTTCCTTCTGTGCATTTTTTTGCCGTGACTGGCTATTTACTGGACAGTGCACATTTTGCTTTGCACTACAATCCAGGGGGGCTCTGGAGCCTGGGCAGGGCTGCTCTGGCCATTGGTCATGAGCAGAGCAGCATGAGTCCTTCCAGCTGCCCGTGTTCCCGGGGCCTCAGCCCTCCTGCCCACTTAGCACAAGGCATAAGTTTTTCCTGCTGCCCCCACAAAACACTGCTTTTCAGGGATTTTAGAAGGAACCCTTCCGTTTACTGTAAATTGGTTAAATTGTTTGCTTGTTCTTTTTAATCCATCTTTTACAAGTTTTTTTTCCTCTGTCACCTTCTCTCAGGCAAAGTGTTGTTTATTGCTGTCACTGATAGAATAAGAACAGCTGAATTTGGGACAATTCATTGTTATTTGGAGGGGAGAATGGCTGGATGCTCTGTTGGGGATTTTGTAGGACAGGAGGCTGCTCTTAGCGGAGCGGTTGTAGCTGGGGCCGAAGGGGCTGATCCAACGACTTTGATTTTAGGGTGGCCAGAAGATGAGTCTGGAGCCTGCTCTCTGTGCAGATTTCAGACCCCCCAGCCTAGGGAAGCAAAGGTACATGGGGCACACGTACCAGGAGTCAGCCAGGCCAGATCTCTTCCAGTATTTCTGCATTGTCTGAGCACTTTTGTTGTTGCTGGATCACTGAGTATTGCTCTGGCAAAGCCTGGTCTAGCAGAACTGGATCCTGATTTGCAGGATTAGTTGATGCGAACTTGGAAAATGACGCTGGAGGCATGTGTCAGCCTTGGTGCTTCTCATGCTGAAGAGCCCGGGTATAGCGAGGAGCTCTCCTTGCAGGCCGGGGACATGCTGAAACGGAGGGCGAGGTTGCCTGCTTAGCCAGCTTCGTGGATGTTGTCATCCAGGGACTGCATGTGCAGTGTGATGTGATGACGCTGCTTTCTTGCAGGATGCTGTGTCTCTCTTCCTCTCACGAGGGTTGTGCTTCAGACAGGCTTTCTCCTGAGGGAGCACAGTCCTGTGTGCCTGCTGGTTTTTACCTGCATTTACCTCTGGTTTATACTTTAATAGGTTGTAAAGCTACTCCAGTCCATGTAGGGGAAGGAGCAGGGACTGTCTTCATCTTTGTCTTGCCTGGAATAGCTGCTCCTATGCATGGGGTCACTCCAGCATAGCTGCCCTTATAAAACTCAAATAGGGAAAACAAGCCCTAAAGGGAAACAGCTTAATTAATTAGTACAAAAATCTGTGTGTGTGTGGGGAGAGGGCAGACAGGCCTTGGGACTGGAGGGTGAAGTTAGCATGGTATGTGGTTCCCCTGTGGCACCAAGCCACTTCCAGCCTCTCTGCCACCCGAGATGGCGTTAGGAATATGCAACAGAGCAGCTGCCTTTGGGGTTGGTCTGTGCTGCCCCTTTCATCTCATCTATACAGGAGTTAAGAAAACTACAGGCATGGGGCTGCATTCCTGGCAGCGTTTGCTGTTTCTCTTTGTAACTGTAGAGGGAGTTTGAGCCCTGCACAGCCCAGAGCTCAGACATCCTCTCCCAGACAGTGCGACACACAACTCCTACTCTCCAGCCTGTTGCCCTGGCTGGCTGCACCCGTTTGCGCAGTTTGCTCAAGCTGCTGAAATGCGAGGCCACGTATCTGTCCTAGAGAGGGGGCAAGCTGCCCAGCATGGGAGATGGGGCTGAGCAGGCATTTTTCTCTCAGCTCCATCCTTCCTTGTTCCACTGGCTCTGCAGAAGCTGAGTCTCAGACCACCAGTGCCTTCCAACGTGTTTGCTGCCCAACAAGTTCCCTGTTTTGTTCAGTGAAAGAAAATGGGGTGAGCTGGCTTTTTTGCTAGTATTTCTGGTCTGGAAACCAGGGCTGCCTTGCTAGCCAGACGTATCCAATCTCTAGCTATAACCTGCCCACCTCCATCTTCAGTTCCCAACCCATGAGTGGACAAATCTATGCAGCAAGCCAGAGATTCTACTTTGCTCTTGGCACTGGAAGGCAGGTTCCTGGTTTTAGTGATATAACGCGTGGTCAAGCTGCAGATGGTCACGTTCTTTCTCACACTCTTTTCTGGCTACCAAAGGTGCAGATTATTAATAAGAAGCTGGACTTTAGCAGCGTTCAATCCAAGTGTGGCTCAAAGGATAATATCAAACACATCCCAGGAGGAGGCAGTGTGAGTACCTTCACACTTTCAATGCACTATAATAGTTCTTATTATAAGTGGCATGTTGTATACACTAAACCGCCAATGCTATCTGCAGCGACCGTGCCGTCAGATAGCTATTGGTGACGTGCAATGACTCTTTTCTGGCTACCAAAGGTGCAGATTGTTAATAAGAAGTTGGACTTTAGCAGCGTTCAATCCAGGTGTGGCTCAAAGGATAATATCAAACACATCCCGGGAGGAGGCAGTGTGAGTACCTTCACACTTTGAATGCACTGTAATAATCCTTACTATTAGTGGCATGCTGTATACGCTAAATTGCCAATGCTATCTGCAGCGACCCTGCTGTTGGATAGCCATTGGTGACGTGTTGTCATTTAACCCCATTAACCCAAAAGACATGGTTAGATGAACCCTAACAAGTCCTGTACATGCCCGACATGGACAGAACAAACTGACCCGTGTAGAAACCATGTCTGTAACAAAACATCCCGTTAACCCAAAGGTTTTACACTACCTGGAAGGCTTAATGCCTCATTGTCTGCAGGATGGGTGGCCTCTAGCAGACAGTGACGTAGTTGCTGATGCAGTAGATGGATAGATTCATAAGCAAATGCAGTTCTCGTTGCTTAAGGTACTGCTAAATTGCACATGACTCTGCACAACATGTGAAAGCGCAGGTTCCTGCCCATTCCCATCAGGCAAGTATGATCCACGCAAATATTAAGCTGCTTCTTGCTAATGAATTTGTCTGGTGTATGTTAGGCAGCGCCCATGGAGGCTGAGCCTAAAGTAATATTGAGTTAATTGAGTTGAATGCCGGCATTTCCAGCCATTCTCAGATAAATAGCCATACTCAGCTTTCAGTTACTGTGCCAGAAACCTGGAGAAGCTCCACAGAGGTTGGTGGATTTACATCAGTGTCTCTGGAGACAGAGTTTGGGTCCAGGAAAGATGACGGACCAACGAAGGAGCATCACTGAGACCCCAAACAGTGCGACCCAGGGTCTGTGGTTGCCTGGTCCGCAGCCATCTGAGGAAGCTATCTGGTGCCCCTCAGATGTTGCTGATGGATTTTCTTTGTGCTGTTTTTTATCTCTGTGGACGCCCTCCCTGAGAAACTGAGCACTGCAGAGGACTTGGCACGTGAGCATTGGGACATAACTGGGTTTGCAACCTCCGTCTTAAATTTGATGTCATTCTGCATTTATTTAACGGGCCAGAGGAGCTGCTTTGCAGAGGTCAGACCTCTGTGAAGCTGGTTCCATGCTTGTTCTGCTCTTTCTTACCCCAGGGTCCTGCACTGGCTGGACTGCCTGGTGCGTGGAGGACCACTTGTTATGCCAGGAGTTAGCGTTCGTCACGAGTCATCTGTGCTGTGGCTGGTAATTAGCTTCAGCACAGACTGGTGAGCTCATCCTTTTCTCCACTGAGAGTTCACACCATGGGCAAGCGTTCGTAGCTGCAGTGGGTTAAGAATTATCTGGATTTTTGGCTGGAGGTTGTCATCCCTCCCCAGGCTCTGCCAGCAGTGAAAATCGCGTGATCGCTGCCGGCTGCGTTGACATGGAAGGCAGCAGCTTAGCTCTGGGTGCGGGTGCTCAGAGCAAAGCCATGTGCTGACGTGGCCAGAGCGTGGCCACACAGGCTGTCCTGGCAGCAGAGCTGTGCCCTGGGGCTCCTCTGATAGAGGGGCAATGAGAGACCACTGGGGTCCAATGGCTGTCATGCCTTAATCCTCCACGACGCTGTCAGCAGTGACTGCCTGCCCAGCCATTGCCGCTTCAAGAGGAATGAACCATTGCTACAGTAACCTGGTGTTGGTACCTCTTTTTTTAAGCCAGTGGACACTCTGACAAGGTGATGCATTAGGCAAAAGTTGACCTAAGCATTGCTGATGCTGAGAGGTGGGATCCCCAGGTCTCTGGCACTGGTTTCCCAGGCAAGCAACTCTGTGCCCGTTTTCCTTTCTTGCTAAAATGGGGAGGACCCTTCTCTGCTCCCCAGCAGGATGGTAAGGGTTAATGGAGTCTTGTCTGTAAAAAAAGGGAACTGGAATGAGAGCAGAAAGTGTTTCAATTGCTGATTGCTTGCTCTGGAAATGGGAGGTCTTTCAATCCTAGGTCCCAGTGGTGCCTGAATTGCTCATAGACCCTTCGGGGTCACGGCTGGGATTAGAAGGGCGCCAGCTGTCCTTTTGGGGTCTGCTTCCTGCCTTCCGACTGAATCTAGCTCTCCTCCTGCCCAGTGCATTAAACATGTAATCTTTCCCCACGCTGTCTTCATGTCTGTGTCTGTGATGTGCTCCCAGACCCTAGGGTTGCTTTTCTCCCCGCTCGCTCTGTCTCCACTCTCTGTCAAATGTGCCTTTTGGTATGTGTGAGCATCGGAGACAAGGCAGGCCCGCATGCGCGGTGCTCTGGCTCTGCGCCGGTGGGACAGTGGTACTGAGCCTCTGTTCTCCCCTCCTTTTCCTGGCTGCATGATGGAGGGGGGAGTGTTTCTCAGTGGTGTGCACAACCACGGTCCAACACCTAGCTCTGAGGGTGATGGGGCCGGTGGACATGGGGCCAACATGAAAGAACTGAAGGATGGACCTTCACCCCTGGGCTTTTGAGTCAGCACAGGGCGCTCAGGTTGATGGAGAGCAGTGGTTGTGGTGAATCCTTTGTGCTGGCTTTCGGCCACGTTGGTCCAGAGGCTGCCTGGCTGCTTGGAGGAGTCAGCTCCCCTGCAAAGGTCCCTTTGGTGCTGGCACACCCTTCCTGAGATTTGTGAGAGCAGCACGCCTGCCATGGTGCTTGGTGAAAGCACAGAGAGCAGCATATGCTCACCTTGAAATCCAGGCTATTACTGAGAGCCAGACACTTCCCAGCAAGTAGGAACCAGCCTTGAGGTGTTGATCCGATTTCTCCTGCACGGCCCCACTAACTACAGCAATAGCTGATTCACACACAGGTGTGAGTCCAAAACCAGGGTCCAAGGTAACTTCTGGGGGTATGGGGATGTTTTCTCACCCCCTTGTCTCCTGCTCCTGATGTAGCTGGTGTGTATGTGCTGTGGTTTGCCGTCCCCGACATGCCTGGTGGTCCCAGACTTCTCCAGTCGTTGGTGTTTTCCAGTGTGGTGTTTCACCGCTAACGTAACCACTAAACAACTCCACGTTAACTGTTCCTTGTGTGTGCGTCTCGTGTAACCCGGTTGTCCGTGCACAAGAAGCCGCCGGCCCCACACCCAGGCACGCCACAGCGCCCTGGCCGGTCTTTGAATGGGGCGGTATAAGTGGAATTGCTGGAGCCCATGTTCAGAGACGTAATGGGTAAAACAAATAAAAACCAGAGCATAATATAATGAAATAACGTTGTGGTTCAATATATTGTAATTGCCATTTTAATTTATATTATGTGAACTCCTGCCAGATATTTAGACTTTGCTTTGCCTTTTTTTTTAACCCTTATTTCCATTACAGCATTTTTCAGAAATGCATATTTTGGTCACTCTTTTTAAAGTTCTGTGCACATTGATCATTTCTGTTCTTTCAGTTTTTGTGGACATAAGCTTTATGTTTTACACCAGAAAAGGTATTTATTTTTTACGTTTTCTCTCTGGTATATCTCCTCCTTTTGGATGATGTGTATGCAAATCTTAATTAATTTAGCACTCCACTTTCTCTCTCACTTAAGCACTTTAAAATTGCCTCTACTTCCCTCCTCTGTGGAGAGGTGATCTTGTGCATGCTGACATGTTAAGAGAGGCTACTGCACACGGGCATTAATGATCTCCCATTTCTGATGACAGTTTCTTTTGTATTATTAATCTTACTGGGGTTTAAGCTGTCCTTTCCCTTGAATCCAGATCAGGTTCCGGTGTGTGTTGTGCCTCCCCCTCCCCAGGTTGCCCGTGGTGGCAGTAAGCTCATCGCCTTTTCCTTTCTTGTACGGACAGGTTCAAATTGTTTACAAGCCAGTTGACCTGAGCCATGTGACATCCAAATGTGGTTCCCTGGGCAACATCCATCACAAACCAGGTACCCTTTGACTCCGCAGCGTCCAGCAGCAATGGGTGCTGGTCCTTGGGAGCTCACAGGCTGCGTCGCAGTGTGCAGCCGGAGAGGGGGAGAGGGTTGGGGTAGTGCAGGGAGCGAGGGGAGGCATGTGGGATAGTGACTGGAGCATCAGAGTGAGCTCTGGGGTGCTGGATGCTGTTACCAACTCTGTCGCTGCAAGACCCTCTTCAGTCTGCCTGACCATTCGGTAGTAGGGGAGGGATCTGGTCTGGTCCATGGACACCCTTGTCTGTGCCAACACATCGCTGTAAATGGGAAGTATTTAAGAATAACTAGGGGGAACTGCTGGTGTTTAGGGGAGGAAGGTTAGCTCCCTTCCCTTGGCTCTATAAAACACTGGGATGTCTGTCAGCTCTGCAGCATCCTTTGGAAAGTCTCTTTGCTCTGGTTCCCACTTGCCCTGGCTCCTGGGTTTCCCCAGTCACCATGGGGTCCCTCTTGCTGCTGTGTTCCTGGTCCTCACCCTCTCCTCAGCCTCAGCAGTGCTCTGGTTGAGCCTTCTCGGAGCGGCAGCTCAGACCTGAGCACTTTCTCTCCAGCCTGCCCTGGCTGGCACAGGAGCTAACCCCACTCGTGCTCTTCTCTTCCAGGTGGTGGCCAGGTGGAGGTGAAATCTGAGAAACTGGACTTCAAAGATAAGGTGCAATCAAAAATTGGGTCCTTAGATAACATCAGCCACGTCCCTGGAGGAGGAAACAAAAAGGTAAAGGGGCACTGGGTTGAGAGCAGGCACGCCGGTTCTGCTGCAAGTGTCTGTCTGCCCTGTGAGCAGGCACGCAAGCAAAGAGTGGTTGAAGTCTGGACTTGGAGAAGGTCCTGCTCACCCAGCTCATCTTTAGCCCACATGGCCTCTCCTCTCTGCTTACCAGGCAGCACTTCTTCCCCAGTGCTTGAAGTGATTTGCTGCCCATGTTCTAGCATGGGGCGATCTGTGCACAGTTGTCCTTCAGAGGACAAAAAGCGCCCTGCCCAGGGAGGGGCTGCTCAGCCACTGCCCGAACAGCCAGCTCGTCTTCCTGCCAGTGGTTGCTGCAGGCGGGCAGAGCCGAGGGCTCCTGGGCTGCATTTGCCAACCTGGGGACATGTGCTGGAGCACAGCTGTGGCAGAGTTGCAAGGCTGGCAGTCTGTCCTCTTCCGGGCCCATGGCCACCTGAATGAGTGTGAATGTAAGTGATATCCTCTCCTGTGGTTTCCTGCTCTTTCTGCTGTTCTCTGAAGTTTGTGCAGAAACATGTTTGTGTCTCAAACCTTTCATATTAAGGGGTGCCACCGTCAGCAACCGCTTTTGCACCCTGCATTGCCAATTACTCCCAGTGGTGTGGCACAAAGCTGGCAGCTCAGGGTGCTGCATAGGTGTTGGTTCCCCAGTGAAAGTGGAGCATTAGAGGTTTAGCTTTATTTAGAAGAGGTGACTTTGCAATAGGCCGTCACTTCAGAGGAAAGGTGATCTCTTCTTACTTCAAGTCTCAGTCTCTCAGCTGAGACTGACCGAGGACTCTGTGTAGGGAGTGGTGCATGTTTGGGGGGATTTAAATTGAAAGACAAAAGCCAATCAGGTCAGGTGAAATACTGATCCTTGGGGTGAGCCGGTCCTGCCGGAGGCTTTGTTGGTTACTTCACAGTACGTCTTAGCTAAGTAAAACACCTCTACAACCTTGCTTTAAGGACAGCCAAATCCCTTGCAGGCAGGGGGGCAGGGAGATCAGGTAAGCACAGAGTTGAGACTCCAGGCTGGTGACACACATGGTTGAATTTCTCCAGGGAAAAGTGGTTTTTATCTTGCTTGTTTTTCAAACACTTTTTTCTCAATGGGAGGGGAAAGTTCTGCTTTGGCTCCTGTATTTTGGCACTTTGTGCCACGTTTTCTCTGTGCACCTCCCAGCTCTTTTATCTCCCAGCGGTGCACTGGCCTCTGACTGAGGGATCGCTTGACTTCCTTACCCTTCTCTCACTGCTGCTACGCATCAGACTGCCCTGTGCTTCACTAAGCCCATTTTCATCATTTTGATGATTATTTCATATCCTGGCACAGTCACTGGGCCATAGTTTGAAGAACTTGCCCTTTGGAGGGGGAATTTATTTGCAAGGGTGTGATCCAGCAGTGGCTTCACCTGCCTCAGCCTTCCTGCATGGCAGTTGCCCATACCCTCCCTAAATCCACACCCGGAGGAGGTTGTCAGTGTAACCTGAGTTCAGATGCTGCTGCAGATTGCTTCCCTTGTCCAGCCCATTCCCATTCGCACCTTAGCACCAAGGACCATCCTCAGGCAGTGCTGCTCTGAGGTGGGACACTGTTCGCAGGGAGGGGACAGGACAGAGTTGAGCCCCATCAGCCCTCCACATAGAGTGGCTGTGGCCGGCTCCGCTGCCCCTTCCCCAGCCTTTCCCATGTCCCCACTCCCCTCCTTGCTCTGCGACACAAAAGATCCAGGTTTGGACACATAGTCCACAGCTCTCCAGGCTGAACGCTGGTTCATGTGCTGCTCTTCTGTTGCGTCTCCTGTGGGGAGCCGGGGTGCTCTGTGCTCTGCCAAAGTACCTGTGCTGGCAGCATCTGCTCTCCTTTGCTGCACATGGAAAGCTTTCCTCCCTGTCTCCAAAGGCAGCTGCTGTTCTTCCTATGAGCCAGTGAATGGCCCTGTTTTTCATATCTTTTTCTCCCCAATTTTCTATTTCTTTTCTTATTTTTTTGTCTTTTTCCTTCTGGTTGACATTTATTGGATCTTGTTTTTTGTTGCTGATGCGTTTTTTGCACCCCACCGCCCTGGACGGGTTTCTTCACCTGTAGAGAGAGAAAGGCAAGGAAGACAAGACCTGTCCCCAGGCTGCTCGGACCCCGAGCCCAGACCCCGCTGGGCTCCAGGCCCTGGTGCTGGAGCCGCCCACCTCCCCGGAGAGCCAGCTCCCAGCCTTGCACTCGGCTGGGGAGGGCACCAGTAAGTAGCAAACCCGATCCACTTCACCTCCCCTTCCTGGCCCTTGTGCTCGCCAGGAGAGAGGGGTTTAGCTGTGGGAGCAGCGTTTTGAGCCCAGCTGGGCAGTGGGTTAAGGGGAAGCCTTATGAGCTGTATGGGGATCCCACGCCCTCCATAAATCTCTGCCAGGGGAGTGGGAGCAGCCCAGGTTGTGCCGTCTGAGTCCTGTGCCTGGGACCCACCGCCACACCGGGCCCGGGCGCTTGGGAAGGATTTGGGAGCATCCTGAGATGCTCCAGGCCTGCCGTCCTCTCCGGTTGTGCCAGTTCCCTGTGTGGGCTACTGGAAGGGACGTGCCTGAGGACTGGGGACACTGGGGGCATCAGGCCAATGAACTGAGCTTTCCTCCCAGCTGCACAACGGCAGTGACCGAGTGAACAGTTTGCAGGTAAAAACGGCCTGTCCGGATGGTGTGCCGCATCTTCCCCGCTCATCGCCCTCTCCTCTCGTTGCAGATCGAGACTCATAAGCTGACTTTCCGCGAGAACGCCAAAGCCAAGACCGACCATGGCGCCGAAATCGTCTACAAGTCCCCCACCATCTCCGGAGATGCCTCCCCGCGCCGCCTTAGCAACGTCTCCTCCACCGGCAGCATCAATATGGTGGACTCCCCCCAGCTCGCCACGCTAGCTGACGAAGTGTCTGCTTCGCTGGCCAAGCAGGGCTTGTGATCGGGGCATGGCGGGTGAAGATGAGAGAAGACAAGGAAAAAAAAAAAGAAAAGAAACAAAAATAATAATCTGGCCTTCTTCCTCTGTTCCTTTTACAGCTGCTTCCCCATCCCCTAACTGGTTAATGATTTAACCTGCTTTTACTGTTCATTCAGCTCTAGCTCCAGGACTTCAAAATCAGTGACACTATGAGGTACAAAACCTCCTCTCCCCCTGCTCCTCAGAGCACACAGCCCGTGCCTGTCCCCCACTCCCTCCCCTCGTCCCCCCGCAAGGTCCCTCACTGTCCCGGCCCTGCCTGGGGCCACCTGCCCTGGCAGGGATGCCCACCGCCCCGGGAAAGCAGGGAGGGGGATAGAGGGGGGCAGCACGACGCTGACCTGAGCGCCCCACACCGCAGCACAGGGCAGTGGGAGGCCCTCATGGGAAGGGGATGTGACCTTCCCATGCTCGCTCGTTACCCTAACGATGCCTGGGCTGGTGGTCTGGAATGCAAGGCAGCACAGGTAGTGGGTGCTGCAGCCAGGGACTGCAGGGAGGTGCCCTCCCTTTCTGCACTAAATTTGCCTGCTGATTTGGAAGAAACCTTTTGTTTTTACCTCCGAAAGCCGAGATGTGTATGAAGATAACTGCCAGGTGTCCCCTAAACCCGCTCTCAGCTCCGGCAGCTGGAGTACTGGCAACGCCGGGGTATCCCATTGCGGAAGGGGCCCTGGATGGCCGTTCCCCTCTCCGTGGCTGTGCTGGAACCGCTGAGTGGATGAGTAGAGGCTTTTCCCCATTCCTTTGGCAGCCCCTCGTGTCGTAGAATAGATTTGTCTGTATATGCTTGGACCGTGCCAGGGTGATTGTTTTCATAAATGAGCATGTGTTTAAAAAAAAATGCTGTAAGTAGTTTTGAGCTGCCCCGCGCCGGCTCCGCCGCAGCCCAGCGAGGAGGGCCTGAGGGGGAGCTTTGCTGAGCTCCGGGTTGCGCCCAGACCTGGCGCCAATGGGGTGGCCCAGCACCGCATGTCTGCTGGGCGCGTGGGTGGGTGCAGAGCCACTGCCTTGCTCCCTGGGGAGGGCTGCGGGCTGTGGTGGGGGGGCTGTATCAGGGCTGCCTGGCTCCGTGCACCTCCCAGGGCCCTGGGGATGCTGTACGAGGGGCACTCGCAGCTCCAGGGCTGGGATGGCCCCTGGATTTGGGTGCAGCTTGTAACATTTTTGGGTTTTTTTTTTTTTTTTTTTTTTCCCCTGCAAGGTCAGCTAAGAGATCACGGAAGTGGCAGCTCCATGGCTCTGCTGTTCTCGTGCCACTGGCAGCGGTAGGAGACAACCGGGAGGACGCGAGGGGAAGGTGCAAGGGAGGTTTTAGCTGCAGCTCCCCCGGGTCCCAGCGTGCACTCAGGGGCCAGGGGCTGCTCCCTGGCACTGACCCCCCCAACCAATGCGCTCTCCTGATTTGAGTTTGCAGCATGTTGCTCCTCAGGGTGTCTCCTCCACACAGCACTAACCACCCCCCAGCACCACACAGGGGAAAAGAGCTGATCGATTTACTTCTTTTGCTGCTTTTGTTCCTGTGGCAACCTAGGGAGCACGAGGGGCTGGCCCGGGGCTGTGCTGCACCCATAGCCATCCCCACGTGGCCCGCCCTTCTACAACCAAAGAGGCTGAGATGCGATCAGTGCAGCTCAGTGTGCATCCTCCCTCCCCATCTCCCCCCAAGAGGCACCAGCCAAGCTGTGGGGGTAGAGCTGGCAGTGGCGGTGAGGGCAGAGGGGTGCCCAGCGGGGCCGCGCTGCAGCGAAAGCCGTGCTTTCCCAGCAAGGGGCCAAAATCCTGGTCTGACTGGAATGGTGGGGGGGTCCTGGCTGAGGCACAGGGCACCAGGCACCGGTAGTCCTTGGGATGGAGGCTGGATGCCACCGAGGCTGCTTCAGCAGCTGCTAATTGGGGCAGAGCAGCAGTTCCTCCCTGGACAGGACCCACTCCCATCCTTAGCAGGAGCTGATAAACCTGCCATGCTGCTGCGGCCTTCGCACACCCCGTGCGGGCTCCACTGGGTTTTCCTGCGCGGTGCTGGGCTGCTCCTGCCGTACGTAGGCTGGGCAGCAGCCTGAGCAGGAGGCCTGGGGAGGGCACCTGTCCAGCACTGGAGGAGGACAGTTGTGTCTGGGGGGATGGCGGGTTGTGGGGGGTCCAACCCTTGTCTCTGCAGCCCCAGGAGCTGCTTTACTGCTGAGGAGAGGCTGGTCCAGCACCAACGCAAACAGGTCAAGCAAAAGCCCACGTCCAGCTTGTCACTCGCTCCATTTCAGTTGACTCTATGATTGTAAGACTCTGTACTCCAGCCTGTGACTCTCTCTGTATTGGTGTAGGAGCTGCTGCGGTATTTTTTGTCCTCTGTAAAACGAGCAAGTGGGAGAACCACCACATGCCAGTCACCCCTTTTAACCCTTTTCGGCTGCAGGATGGCGCGTAGCTGAGCTTGCCTGACCTGGCCCTGCCCTGTGCCACCCCCTGGCCCCCTGTGCAGCTCCTGAGGGCCACCAACACCCCGGGCCAGGGGCGTCCTTAGCGTGCAGCGAGCTCCAGTGAACAGCCCCTTCCCGCTGCGAGTGTCCTCGGCTGAGCGCACATCCCCAGCCCCACAGGGGCTGCCGGGGGTCCCAGGACAGCCATTTCCATCCACCTGTCTCCCGCTGACCCCTTCCACCAGCCCAAGGCATGTCCCCAGCCCCGACCCCCACGTTCAGACCCAGGCCTGAGGGTTACCATGAGCAGCTGGACAGACTGACCCGTGGCTTCTCTTTTACTCCACACACATCTTGGTCTGAAAAGGGTTAAAACTGACACTGAATCAAAAAAACCCCATGTTTCTGCACTCAAAAATACACTTGTTAAATGAATTTCCAGTGTCAGACTGCCGGTGGTGCTGGCAGCCCCATGCTCCCTGCGGTGCGCTGGGGAGGGGAGGGAAGGTTTGATCTCAGTGTATCATTCTAGCTTAGCTTCTGTCTGTGAATGTCCATAGTGTATCGTGCGTTTTAACAACTGGTTTACACTGTTGCCGTAAAAGTGAATTTGGAAATAAAGTCCTTACTACAATAAACGCCGCCTCTTTTGCACGGGGAGCCAGAGGGAGCTGGGACCAGGCACACGAGGGGCTTCTCCCACACACAGGCTTGGGCTCCGGCTGCGTTTTGGCCGCACCGAGGGTCCTTCATCTCCCCTCTGCAGAGGGGGCAGGCGCTGGGATTGCCAATCCCCTGGCAGCCACCCCAGCACAGCGGGGCCACAGGACCAGCCACCAGGAAAGACGGGCAGGGGCTGTTTGTCTCTTTTCTTCCTTTTTTAAGTACCAGCCACCACCGCAGCCCGGGCTGTCGCTTCACCAGCTCCCCTTCCCTGCAGCACGCAGCCTGCGGCAAACGGGGTGCAGGAAGGGGAGGCCCTCCCCAGTGGGCAGCATGGGCAGAGCAGGCAGTGGCCCTGCGGCCAGGAAGCCCAGGTTTTATTTTTGGCTCATCGTGTGACCCTGGACAGGACATTTTCTCAGCTGCGGAGCGAGACTAGGCACAGCTCTGCCCCCACACCACCGGTGGCTGCTGGGGCACTTCAGAGGCTGCTCCGAACCCACAGCAACGCCTCAGTTCCAGCCCACGCCCGGCCCATTACAGCTGTAGCTCTCACAGCCCCAGATCCCCCACTCAGCGGCACTTCAGCAGCCACAAAGCTCTGCACCTTCCCCAGGACTCGGCCACCTTGTGCAGGTCAGCAGCTTCCAGCACAGCACAGCTGCTGGTGCAGCCACAGCTGCCACCATTTGCTTTTCAGATTGGATTTTTCCTCCCCTGTTAACCACTCGTAACAAACCCAGTGATGCCCAGGTTGCTGCCCCCTACTTCTTTGATCACCTGGCTAATAATCACCCAGCACCTTCCTGTTTCCCATCCACTCGGGTAGCGAGGCACAAAGTGTAATTCTCTTATCTTGGAAATTTGGGAGCACCCAAGGAAGTCGCCTCCCACCACTTGCCTCTTGCAAACATTCAACTTTCACAGCAAAACCCGCCAGGAGGGCAGACCATTCGCACAGACAGTACCTGCGTGCAAATCAGCACCAACCCATTAACCCTGAAAATGTAAAATAAAACCCTCGCCCACCCTGGGTGGTTTGACCAAGCGACACGAGGCAGAGCTCGTTCCTGCAGGCTCTCCCAGGGAAGCGCCACCAAGCCCCGGTCCTGCTCCATCACATATCCCAGTGCAAAGCCCAAATCCGGAGATGCCGCGGAACAATTCCTCTTTTCACTGACAATAACTGCTAGGAAATAACGTTATCAAGGAAAAAAAAGAGGCCATTGAACCGCACGATGGGAGGGAAGCAGCTGATCCACCCGAGACCGGGCCGAGCGCACGGAAGGGCCCCTTCCACTTCCCAGCCCAGCGCTTCACAAACGCACATTGCATAGAATATTCTGTTTTAATTTTTTTTTTAATATTTTCTTCTTTTTTTTTTTTATAAGCACATTTGTGCTTTGCCAACAGAATCAAGACATTAACAAAGATCAGCTTCTCGGAAGAAAAGCATTTCTATATAACAAGGACATTACACAGCTCAAAGCAGGAAAAGAAAATATTTACAAAATACAAGGTGGTTTTTTTGTGGTTTTTATAATGCTAAAAGGGTTATTCAGAATTTTCAACCTTATAAATAGAAAAGCACTTATGCAGAGGGATATGGTAGCATTGTTGGTTTTTTTTAAAGAAACGATGACAAATCCTTTAAACTAGAACAGAACCAAAACCACTAGATAATGTTGAAAATTGTGAAAACCCCAACCATTAAGCAGTTTAGCTACTATTTCTTTACGATTACAAAATGGAAAAAAAAAAAATATGTCCTTTGTATTTTTTTTTTCCTTTTTTTTTGGTGATGTGATTATACATAAGACAGGCACAATGCTAGCAACAGGACAGGGACCAATAGCCACACCGTTGGGATCAGAAAGCGTTACAGATGGGAACGGTGTGCGGGATCCGGGAGTCACTGCAGGTGCAGAAGGGCCGGGGAGGGAGGGAGGGGAGGAACAACAGCGAACTCGGTTTCAAAATAAAATACCTGTCAGGAGGTGGCACATCGGACCAACGATTGGGAAATGAAACAGAATCGACACCTGTTCTCGGACCGTGTGCAGAAGTGGAGCGAAGCAGTGGTGANTGCCCTCCTTCCTGCTCTTTTATTTCCCCTTTTCTGAGACCAAACCCACCTACAGGGACCACCCCGGCACCCCTGGACCTGCCACGTCCCGCTCCCGTCATGGGACACTCCCTCTGCCGCCCGCCGCTCTCAGCGGCTCCTCAGTGCTGCGGCCCAGAGCTGCCCTCACCCCGACTTTCCAACCCTATGGGGGGACACGCGAGGGCAGAGCTCAAGGTCGGTCGCAGACCCACGTTTCCCAGCTGAAAGCCGCTGCTGGCCTTGGCCAACAGCCACGTCCCCAAAGGGCGTCCCGACTTCTGCTCCTGCTCAAAGCATCCGACCGCACCAGGCTGGGGACTCTCCCCTCCCTGCCTTTGACCCAGGAGAAACACGCAAGGTGTGAACAAGGCTGCTTCCGAAATCCCACTCCTCCCACGCAGAGCTGTGCGTGAAGCGGCTAAAAGGGCCCTTTCTTTTCCCCCGACAGACAGGGCAGCCAGACCTCGGCAGAGCAAACAGCTGCTCCCAAACCAGGAGAGAAGGAAGGAGGAGGTGGCGGGTGGCCCCGGGGGCAGAGTCACCCCTCGGGATACCTGGAACTACAACCTGGGGGAGGAAAATGCCGGAGGGTGGAAGTGCAGGGTGGGCACTCTGCACATGAGGACAGACGGACAGCTAGTGAAGGTTGCAATCCCAAGACATCACTTTTCACCACTAATTTCACTCCACTAAAACCCTTCAGGGAGGGCGGGGGTGGGGGGTAGCGGGTTAAGAGAAAAAGACACCCTTTTGCTTGAGAAAAACTATCCCCGAAGTCTGCTAGTCAGCTAAATCCTGTGCTCTAGTTTTATACACCTAAGAAGGGAGGGGAGGAAAGAGGGAGGGGGGTCTGGTGGGCTGCTCCCCTCCCAAGGCTTCACTCCGCTGGGAGGAATCTGGGGGCTCTCATTTGTGTGACAAGGAAACATGGAGAAGAAAAAAAAAAAAAAAGAAAAAAAAAGAAAACAAAAAACAGTTTCTAAACTCCTTAAATTCACTAAAAACTGTGAAAATTCCCGGCAGGATGTTTGAATATCAAACGCAGATTTTGGAAGCTTTAATGCCAAGAGTTAGTTCTGTGTGTTGGTTTTGCTCATGTCTTCCCGTACGTCTCTATCTGTGCGCTGGCCGCTGAACTGCTGCAGAGGAAGAGGAGGAGGAGGAGGGTGTCGCCAGGGGGGTTCGGCTCTTGAGGCTGGCCAGGTTGGGCAAAGCAGAAGTGCCATCGGTCTCCCGGGAGGATTTACTGCCTGACGTGCGCCGGGTGCAGCGCGACAACCGGTCTTGTGGGTCAGATTGGTCCTCGCACTCTGTCCTGGGATCGTATGAGAGTGGGAAGGTGCGTCGCTCCCAGGGCTGCACAGCCTAAAGGGAAGAGACACCAGGCTATGGAAAATCCTCCGGAAAAGCTATTTTGCTCCCCCTCCGTGCGCAACTCCGGCTGCCCGCAGTGGCGGTCAGAGCAGGCAGTTCCACGGTGCCGTGCCAGCCACGGACTCAGCCTAGCCTCGTTAACAGCGCATGGAAAGCTTTAGCACACGTGATGAGGACATGGCAGCCTCCAAACTGAACCAACCGCTGGAAAAGCATCCTGCTGCCAATGCCGAACGGCACCACGCTCTACATCCCGTCTGGCCGAGCGTTTGGAGAGAACTTCCCACATGCAGGTTTCCCAGCTGTCTCCTCACAGCGAGGAGGATAAAACAGCCAAGTTTGAGCATCAAATTTACCTTTATACCCATCTGCAGCAGTCACTGCAGTGACACAGCGACAGGCAGCACTCGGACCTTCCCGCCAGCCTCCAGGAACAAAACCAGAGCAAACAGCCACAACCAGAGCCAGCACCCACCTGCTCATCAAGGCCGGCCTCGGGCGTGGAGCAACGGGTGTCCTCGCTGGACAGAAGCCGCATGGAGTCACGGGAAAGGGGGGTGAGCGGGGCAGAGAGCAGTTCGGGGCTGATGGGGCTGCGCGGTGAGTGGGTGTGGGACAGCTCCAAATGGGAGTGGCAGTTGCCCACATCAGGGGATGCTGGCTGGGGAGTTGAGGGGTTCCCCAGCTGGGGGGTTGTCCGTCCGTCTGTCGATCTGTAAGACCTGAGATAGGAACACATTTGAGAGCCTGGTTTCAGTCCCAGCCGCGCTCCCACCGATACAGGGGCCCAGGCCACTCGCTGCCACCCGATGCCACCCTACAATCCCTTCCACCACCCCCTCCTCGAGAGCAGCCGTACGATGGGGAATTCCGCGGGGATTTGGTGCACACATAAGCAGGGAATGCCGCAGCCCAGAGGTTAAACTCATCCAGGCTCATCTTTGTCCCATCTCCACTGCCTCAATGCAGCTTTGCAACACTGACGCTGCTCTCCTAAGGTTACGTGTCCCACACGTCTCCTACGCTGCGAGTGCTGCATAAACACCATGAGGAGAAGCCACCCTATGAAATCAGACACTTGAAAATTGGTTTCTCCAAGTGTTTGCACCATCCACGTGCCATGTGACACCAGGCAGTTCAAGAACCAAGCGTAATGAATCAGTAATGCTGAAAATGCAGCCAGTTCAACAGTTGGGCGTAGGAGGAGCACTGTAAAACCCCTAGACTTCAGAAGATTTAAACCAAGAATTAAGAAAGTTTGCGTGCCTACACAGATTCCCAGATAAAACACCCACAGGCTGCAAAAAGAGAAACCTAACTGGAGTCCCCACATCTGTGTGCAACTCCTCAAGATGAACTGCAACAGCAAGTGGCAATCAAGGACTGCCAAGGCTCAGATTCCAAAATCTACCTTGGCCAATGTGTTCATCAGAACATATAAACCCAGCCCCAATTAGACTAATAAAACAGCTACACCTGCAGCAAGCCAGACAGAGTCCATGTGCTGAGTCAAGATGCAATTTAAAAGCTGCTACAAGAAAAAAACCAAACCAGTCTGTTACATACACGAGGCAGGAAGACCACAAGATCTGCTGGAGCAGGTCACAAAGAGAATGACCTTTAATGGAAACTAGGTGAGTTTACCCCAGTGTTTACTGGTTATTACCTGGCCCAGGTACTCCACAGGCAAGGAGCAAGGTACTGGCTGAATCACAGCAACAAGAAGTTACCAGGCCATGAGGGGCTCCAACCATTTCTAAAGGAAGACTAAAGCAGACGCAGAGAACAACCCCTGCATCAGCCCAGGCTGGGAACTGAGGGACCGAGCAACGATCCTGCTGAGGAGGAGCTTGGGACGTGGCGACCGCCAAGCTGAACTTGGCCAAGTCGCTCTCAGCACAAACGCAGCAAACCACATCCTGGGTTGCGCTGAGGAACGTGGCCAGCGGAGCAGGGACACTTACTTCCCCATCTCTCCCTGCTGGGGAGCTGCACTGGGAATACTGGCCCCAGCTCTGGGGGAACCTCCATTCTTGGAAGTGTTCACGCCATGGCCAGACAAAAACCATGGCCAACCTGGTCTTCTGCTGGCAGCAGTCCTGCAGGAGGGTGGACCAGAGACCTCTGGAAGTCCTCTCCCACCAGCGTTTCTAAACCTATGAGATGAAGTTTGAGTTCACCTCAATGACCAAGCCAGGACCTCTACACAGCACCTTTCACCAACGTCCTTACAAGAGGGTCTTTAGAGAAACAAAGTTATGGTGAAGTGCTATCAGATGTGAGAAACTGGCTGAAGAAGTTTGCAAAGAAACACCAAAATGTCCCACACTCCACCAGCACCAGGGAATGAAGCTGCAGATGGAACAAGGCAGCAGCAGCACAAATGGAATTTGACAAATGCTACCTTTGCATTTGCAGAAGTTCTTGCAGGAACAACCTTGCACGACTGCACACACCCAACAGGGCTAAACTGAAACCACAACCAGACTAAGACGACCGGGTGCGTGTCTGCATGCAGCTGTAGTTCAGCACACATTTCTGCCCAAGAGCAGAGTGGTTCAAAACCGAACAAAGCATCGGAAATCAAATAGAGAAGCGCGAATCTCTTCTTATGCAGGTTTGTGATGAGATCAACAGCTGGAAACTGTGTGCGGTTTTAGACACCCACTCACAGAAAGACACTGCAGAAAGGGAATCAAGAGTCAAGTGATCAGAGGAAGGTAAGGACATGGATATAAATGGAGCAGAGAAAAGGCACTGCAGAAGCAATCGAGCAGAGATGCAATGGACAGCATAACATTGAGAACGACCACTGTTCCTTGTTCTTGCATGAAGGACACCCAGCTCAGCCCTTTTGTTTTTCTCTGGACTCCCAAGCTGGTGCACCAGCCTCCACACTCCTAGAGCAGTGAAAGTGCTTGAGAAAGCACAATCCAAACAGACAGTGCAAGAGTTGGTTGTCCGCAACTTAACTCGTGTGTAATTTTACCCCCACCTACGCAAGACTACGCCCCGCTCCTACAAGGGCTCCTCAAGCTGCTCTTGTGGATGGTGATCAAACTTTCCAATACCAGCACAAGCTTTTAACCATTTTCATGGATCAGCCAATCTAATAAATCCTCCATAACCTGCTACCAAGAGCATCCCACTCTGTTGGGAACGACACCCTGCCCAAGAGAAACCCACTGCACCCTCTTTGCACCCAAATGCTGCTGGTGAGCTGGGGCAGTGCTGAGGAATCGTGCTGGCAGGCGTACCTGCTGCCCCGCCGCTGTGGGGGCATGCTCGTGCTCCAAAGCCACCGGGCCCGCTCCATCTCTTCACACTTGCTATGCCGAGCAGCGAAGGCCGAATCAGACAAGTCCTCGATCTGGAAAGAGAACGGTACAGGGCTTGGTCAGAGCTTTCTTGTATTAAACACGCATCTACGTGCAGTTTTTCCAGCATTAGCTACAGCATCAATTTAAATAAATGTTTATGTCTGGAGGGAGGCAGATGCTATCAGTGAGTGCAAGAGCACCTTGTTAAACTGAGTCTGCATTGCTTAGGAAGAGATTAAGAACTAAAAAACAAAGGAAAGCCACTTATCCCAGAATGAAAGCGCTCACACAGAGGTTTAAGGAAATACCATCTTTATCAGTTTAGCTAAAATAATAACTATAGTGGTGTGACTGGTCATGATTTCTTGATTAGACTATTCCATAAAAGATTGCTGCCCAGAGAGGTCTCCTGACAGCAATTAGACCTCAGATTCAGCTGTACCCAGCCAGTTAATCCAACTTCTGCCTTATCATGCCTTTCCTGAAAAGGAACAGACAGCAGGCTGGTTTCTGCAAGGCCAATTGTGCCATTTTGTTGCAAAAAAGGAAGAGACTCTGCACCTCCCTGCTGCGGTCCCTGGGTCCACTCCCTTCCGGCATCCTCCATGGACACTGTCCAGCTGCTACCAACCCCATCCCATGTTAACACGGAAATAATACTCTTCTTACCTCCTCATTGTCTTCATCAGGGTTCGCTTTCAGAGCGCTGATATCCACTTCACGCCAGCTGCAACACACAACATCAGAGGGCAGTCAATCACAGGCACAGCCAAGCACAGCAGCACATGCCCTGTATGCCCTAACACTGTCTTCTGAGAAAGAAAAAATACAAGCCTGCCACGATGAACAACATACATAGGCTCAGTTTTAAGCCAAGTGGCCACATTTGTCTACCAAAATCCCTCCTGTGCTATCAGACAACGGTTGCTCCCCTTCCCCTGTTAGCCTGCTCCATTTTGAGCACATCTTTTTGCAGTGGGTTTGCACCCACTCAGTGCAACTCTGGGGGACAGGCAGGAGACGTCCTTCCACATTGGGAGGGTCAGGAAAGAAGAGCGAGGCTAGCAGCGTCCTCCCGCTGCAGCCCTTCCCTTCTGCCTCCCTGCCCAGCTCCTGGTGCTGGTCTGGCAGCATGGCTGAAGCCTGCCAAGGGCAGAGGAAGCAGAGCAGATGCCGCAGCATTTCCTCCTCTTCCTCTGGCTCAGCAACAGGCTCCCTCCCTGCTCCACTCTGAACAGGGCCTGGGAAGAGCATGCAGGACCAGGAGGAAGAAAGAGGTAAGTTGGGAAAGAGACCTGGAGAACTGGGAGGGAAAAGAAGGACTGGAAACTGGGCAGTTTGGATGAAGCAGCTGCACCAGTGCTGCAGCAAGTCAGCACACTCCCACCGAGCACTCAGGTGTGAAAACCAGCAACTGATCTCATCCATGGTGTTAATCTAAGAACATCCAAACAAGGGCCGACAGCTCCCCTCCTTGCACTCAGCTTGGGCAGAGAAAACTGATTCCTACTACTGCCCAGGCATGGGAATGCTTCTCCTGGCCGGTGCAACCCAAGGCAGTGGCCCTCCTGCACCACAGTGTTAACTCAGCCCAGGCACCCACCACCCAGCCCAGACACGTGCAGAGCTCGGAAACCACCAGGACCTTTGGCTCAACTTACTCAGCAGCTTTGCAGCAGGACAGAGGACAACCACGATGACTTTAGATTGCACAAAGAGACCTGAGCAGGGCAGCTGGCTTTCATGCACCAGGGACACTCAAGACAACATATTCCCTAACTCAGCAAGTCTGCATCAATATGATCGGAAGTTTTCCAAACTTTCTCCTACTTTCGAGGAAGAAGAAAGCCCCTTTCCTCACCAGCATTAGCAACCACTGGGAGCAAAGCCCTAGGCCAGGGCTGAACTTCTGACCGGACAGTTGCACCGTAGAAGCCTGGGAAGTGACAACCCCGCTCGAGCCGGGGATCAGGCACGTACCTGGGTGTGAGGATCTCTTTGTACTGCAGTTTCTCCACACGAGTCGTTGCAGCAACGGACATCGGGATGACAATGTTGTTAATATCGAATGAACTTTCGCCTCTCCTCCTCCTTGGCTGCTGTAACATGAAGACAAGAACCACGTGAGAAAGGGTTGTAGGTTTTGTCATGTTAAGTCATTGATGGAAAAAGGATGTGGCCTCATACGAAACGGGAATGCGTGACCTATGGAGACTCCAGAACCAACAGCAATTTGCATCAGAATGGAGTTCACCTACTGCTTGCTGCAAGTCCTCTTCCCAACCAAAAGTCCTTAGTTTGCAGGGTACAAACAAGGGCAAGGGCTGCTGAGCTCCAGCCACCATCTCCACACTGGCACCAGCCGCTGCACAGCCAGGCGGATCAGCAGATTGATCTGGCTGATAAACTGACCCAGAAAGAAGAAAAGTCTCCCATATAATCCAATTCCCTACTGCCAACATAAAGCAAGTAGTGAGATCATCAGGAAAGAGGGAAGAACCATCCTGTTTGGAAACAGCCCCCCTGCTCAGGTCCCTGCAGGGACGTGGACCCACCACAGGCTGACACTGTGACAGAAGAGACAGAGTTCATCTCAGGTTATGACAGCTGTACTAAGAGCCTAACAGCTTCCATCTGTATCGCGCTTTTGACTGGAATAGATTTTCTAAGACAGAAATAAGCTCCACGCTTATCTATTTAAACCTGGTTGAACGCTGGGCGCTCTCCTACCATCTGTCTATCCAAAAACCTCCCCCAAACCTGTGACAGCAGCACTGCCGGCACAGTGACATGAATCCTCACGGATCAGCTTGATAGGCAAACGGCCCGTCTTCCTAACAGAGTCACCTGCAATTTACCATGTTCTCCATCTTCTTTGATCCCTGCGGCTTTTAGTGTAAAAACATGCGGGAACCCAACCGCCAGGGACCTGCCACAGCCAAACCCCAGGACTCGTGTGAAGCTGGATGACGACGGAGTGGGTGGGCAACTATTGCCACGGTGGCAAGGAAATCCCAACGTGTCACTGTCAACAGTGAGGTCTGACCCACCGGTCGGGGACCACATACAAACCTGTGCCAGACTGCGACGCTTGAACCCACAACCCGGACCCTTGAGCCCAGAGACCTGACCCCAATGCCCGCAATGCTCTTGCACTTGGCACAGGACTGGGCTGCCGAAGGGAAGACGCTTCATCTTCCTTTTCTGAACGAGCTTGTGAAAGAGCAGCAGAAAAAGCAGCAAGAGAAGACCAAGGTATGTGTGTGAAGCACAAGGAAATGCCATCTTGATGCGCCAGAGCTGCTGAGAAGAGCTGTCCTCTTCTCCAAAACGTCTAGCACATTCAAGCCAAACTACCACTGCTTGTTGGGTTCTTCAGACACCCCGTGCCATCACAGGGTGCTTCGCTGATGTCATAGCCGCTTACGCAACAGCAAACTCCGCAGTGAAGGAACCCAGCCGGGACCTGGCAGCCCCAGAGCAACAAGCTTGGAGCAAGGACAAGGGCACACAAGCTTCAGCTGGAAGTGGTGCCCTCAGCTCTGCCACAGACAGATGCCTCTTAAGCACCCTGGTTTCAATATTGGGGTTCGAGGAGACCTGCTCCGTTATCCCTGGGTCACATCCAGCTTAGGCTGTGGCACAAACTACCAACTGGAGTGGCCAGACAGAGGCCAGGTTCTTCACTGGGACACTTAAAGAGTTCAGCAGAATTCAGTCCTTTAATCAAGGGCTTCTGTTAACGTGGGCCAGGCACTGGGAGGATGGATGATGTCTGGCGGGGGAGCTGTGTCATCGATCTGTCCCAGAGCACAGTGGGAGGAAGTTATGTTCCTGCTCACTGACAGCTTTTAGACACAGCTTCATAAAGGTCCCAAATCCTGTCATCCTTCAGCATTTTGGGAGGCTGGGTGTGTCTCAGAAGACAGTATGAGTTAAGCAGCTGCTGAAGCTTGCGTATAGGTGAAAGTTAAGATCACGAGCACCACTGCTGTATCACTGCGCTGTGACTCAGCCCCCGACCCCATTTACAGCCCAATGCCACCGAGGCCATGAAGGGAAAGCTGTCTTGCTGTCTCAGTGGAAGCACCATTGTACCAGCAGCAGCACACTGCTAGTGCTCAGCTCTTCTACTCCTCTTCCTGGCATCCCCAGACAACTTAAGAAACCAAAACCTTGACGTGGAGCAAAGCCAGGGCACTACTGAGAACAGGAACATTTACCAGCAGTTACTGAGCTGACAGTGAACCTGTAATTGCAGCTGACTGGCTCTCTACACAGCCAACTTCAATCCAGGAACCCCAGCAGACCCAGTCAAAGTAAAAAAGAGGGCCAGCAACCCTACCATCAGCTGAACCAACAGGTCCGGCATGGTAAGAGAAATACTAAGGACTCTCAAGCCTAAGATGCCTGAACTGCTCAAAAGCCGAGACCCCATGATGGAAGCTGAGCTCAGAAACCTCTCCGGAAAGGCACTCGATACTTACGGCTGTGCTGGAGGTGCCCTGTGAACTCGTGCTGGCAGGAGCAGAGCCTTCCGAGGAGGTGGACAGTTGCCGTGCTATAGGGCTGTGAGGTGTGGGGGTCGCAGCCGCTGACAAGTAGCTTGGGCCACCGACGTCCGTGTGATGCTTCAACACTACACAAGGAGGGTGGGAGAAAATGAAGAATGACGTTAGCAAAAAAACCAAAGGGGACTGGTGGTGGGTAGAAAAGGACCATGTGCACCAGAAATGGCCAGTGCCGAGGAGCACTTTGCATGAAAGAGAAGCACCTTCTGATGGTGGCTGCCAGCTTGAGAGGCCCTGGGGGAAGAAGCAGTTAGAGCACACGAGGCATTGCTGCGGTGGTGACAAGGCCCAGAAGCAGTGCATTTCCCCCTTCTACGAGGCTGAAGGGGGAGAGAGGCTGGATATGCAGCAAAGCCCAAGCTTCCCCCGAGAGACCTGGCCGTGGGAGCCTACCTTCACTCCTCTCAGATGAGCAGTCTCGCAATCGCTTTTTGTCATAGGCAGGAGGCTGGACAAGCGAGCGCTCTGGCGCTCTCTCGGCCTTGGACACGGCCGTAAAATCGTCTAAAGGCGGCCTGTGTGCCTTGTCTGGTTGGATTTTTTGATGTGAGCGCTCTGAGGAGGGGAACAGAGAAAGAGCTATGAAACGCCTGTTTTCACCTCTCTTTCTGTTGGCACAGGAGACTCGGGCAGAGTTTACCAGCTCCGTAAATCCACACAGGTCGGGCTCAACACCATCAGGGCGCCGGAGAGATGTGCTCAGAGCAGAACAAGCTGTAGTACTGCCTGTGCCAGCATGAGCACAGCCTCAGACTGATCAAGAAGAGGACCCTACAAACCGAGACCAGCCTGAACTTTACAGCCTGCACACGCTTCACCTTCAGCCCCGGCCTGCGATACCACGGCCTCATCCCTGAGAGCCTCTCTCCTCCCAGATTGCTCCCAGATTCCACGGCTGTTGGGTACAAGATTGGGCAATGTTTCTGCACGCGGCGGAGGCAGGGAGGACACTTACTGGCTGCAGTGAAGAACGAATTCACCAGCTTGTGGCGGTCCTTGCGAGCAGGGTCAGACAGGCTGCTGGTAGGCATGGGGGCTCTGTGCTTGAGCGAGAGCTTTTTGGGAGGTTTAATTTTCTCGTAGGGTTTGTTCTGCCACTGAGATTTCAACATGCTCTGGAAGTGCAGGCTCGTCGGCACATCTGCAGAGGGATACAAAACACGGCACTCAAATTAACTACGTTATGCACCAGAAAGCTGTGGTACCATAATCCTCTCCCAGTCCCCCAACAAGAACAGCCCTTGACAAACATACAGGCATTGACTGCCTATAAAACCTAGGCTTGCCTACGCCTTCCTTGTGTTCAGGGAGGACCTGCAATGTTAGGACCCAACATTTCTGATCTGAAGCTCGTTAAGAGAAGCACATTCCTACAGGATTCACAGCCCAGGTATAACCTGGCAGGACAACGAAGCCTTTGTCAGAAAAACCATGCATCCTTAACCCTGAAGGTATCTCATGTACTGCCACGCTCCATCCTCCTATCTCAGATCTGACTTCCAAGAATCTGAGATATCTCAGCACATCAAATCTACAGGGGGACGGGCTGGAAGAGAGGAATTCAGCTTAAATCCTCAATTTCAGGTCAAGCCAAAAGCCAACCAAGTACTGTATGACGTTAATCTGCCTGATGTGGCACCTCTATCATCTAATGAAAGTTGTGTAAGTGAGCACACTTCAGAGACTCAAACAGCAGAAGTACTGCTGCTCGCCGGGGGCTCCCCAGGCAGAGGCTGGGTCATGCAGCCATCTGTGAGCAGGCAAACTCACGGGTAATTATCTGGGTAACTGACGCATTTCGAGCCTGAAGTTTCTGTGCATACCACAGATCACGGTAATGCAGAGTACCTGTCCCTATTTAATCCTGCCATCTCACAACGACCACAAGTACAATGTACTGCTGTGAAATTTGGCAGACGCTACTTCTGCTCACATTCCTCAAGCTTCTTTTCTCCCGAATCCCATACAGACGTGCACACCCGACCTTAGCCGAAAGACAGAACGCTAGTGAGATTATTCCGTGTACTTCTTGTGCACATAGGCTAAGGTAGACTATAAAAAATCATTAACTGGAGTAGCAAACTACTCCAGCCTCAGGAGTCCCACAAATAAGCCTTCCTTTCATACTCATAGTTTCAAATTTCAGATTTGATCACCAAATACTGCTGCCTAAGTCTCCTCCAAGACCCAGCTCTCTCCTATATGCCTGAGGGCCAAAATCCTCGTTTGGAAAAGCATTAAAACCTTTAGGGTTAACAGGAGAACTACTGAGACATGAATTTATCTTCTCCAACTACACCCATAAGATCATTATACACCAGAACTTGTGGTTTGACATGCCACCCATCTGCTCTCCTCCCCCAGTACGGACCACCAGACAATTGCCAGCAGGACACGCAGCCCGATGCAAACTCACGCTGCCACAACTAGGAGTTAAAAGCATTAACATGAGCATCAGTAGTACAAACATCCCTCCCCCACATCTCTCAAGCTCACATGACACTTTCACAAAGACTTTGAAGCAACCCTGAGCAGAGACGAATCTTCCCAGGCCCTGCACAAGGAATAAAGCTCCCCACTCCACGCCTGCAGAGGGGATGTGGAGGCAGTTAGGAGCTGCCATGGGATTTAGAAACTGCATCTAGGTAATCTCAGAGGGCACGCGGCAGATATTCAAGCCCTGTTGGTAGTCTCAATGGCTGATATCCGAACCCCTCCCCAATATTTCCCCACCAATTCCAGGGTCTGGAAAGCCCCAGCAGATCCAGGCAGGCAAACAGGATGGAGAGAGCTGGCAGAGCACGGGCTGGAGTTGGCTGTTACTCATAGGGGGAACTTGACTCTCAAGGGAAAACCAGGACAGCTCCATTTAAAGTACCTTGACAGTTAAAGCTCTGGTTTAACCCCATCCATTTGCTAAGGAAGGGCTATCACAGTGCGATAGCAGCTCTTCGGCCACCACAACTGGTTTGTGGAGACATGTCCCAAAGAACAGAGAGGGGCCAAGCCAGTCCTTTAAGGACATTGTCAGCGAGGCTGCAACATCACGGTGTTGAAGTGGTCTGACTTTGGGAAAATGGCCTCTTCTCTGTTAATTTTTTGCTTTCTCCTGAAAATTCATCCCATCCCAGCAGCCCACACATCTGTGGAAGGAGGAGACAGGTCAGACAGAGCGGAAAAATGCAAGACAAAAATGTTGTCAGCAGAAAATGAGTTATTTGCTGGTTTGCCACTGCCCTGCTGTCAGCACTGGTTGCACCAGAGTCTGTGCAGCAAGTGACACCGTCACTTCTCCTCCTCCTCCTCCACCGAGCGGTGCAGGCCTCCCGGGGACCAGCAGATGGCAACCACACTGAGCCCGAGAGCCCCGGCTCGCATCCTCCCCACCAAGGTTATTACATCATCTGAAAATTCCCAGCGAGAAATCAGATGAACCAGGAAAAAAAAAAAAAACCCAACCCTGAAAGGAAGGGGACAAAGCGCTTACGAAGCGCAAGTGCAATGGGTTAAAAGCTGCGATGCCTGCACCCCGCTTGCCAGAAGAATAAATGATCTTTTTTCTCCTGCGGCGCCTGGCAATTTTGCCCTTGGCAAACTGCACCGGAGATCCCCAGCTGCTGGCACCGGAGGAGCCCCGGAGAGACAGGCTCAAAGTGAAAGTCAGCACATGCTCACAGCTCTAAGGCTGGGCTCCGTCTAACAACCTCACAAGCTCCTCCAGAAAGTCTTAACTGAGCCTCTGCCCATTGACCCAGCCTGTCTGCTTTCAAGGTGAGCCCCCAAAATAATCATGGGAGAGCACCACCAGCAACCTGCATTAATACTCACAGGCAGGGAGACACCTCGATGCAGACTAACAACGTCAGACAGAGCAATTTCCCTATCTGAACACGCTACCTGGCTTTATGTTTGGATAGAAAAGTGTTCCCATCCCCAAAAAGCAACCCTAGCAAAACTACATTAAGCATCAGTGAATAATCAAAATCATCTGAGGGAGGGAGGGAGGGAATGGCTATTTCTGTATAGGTGTTTTAAGCTTTACACCGCATAGTTTTAAACCCAAAGTTTTTAATCTCATGCAGCCAGAACGGATCTTTTACCATGTGAACTGGCTGCAGCTGACCCTAAGAAAATGCGAAATGAATACTGGACAAGATAATTTGCCTGGTGGCCATGCTGCACTAGTACACAACAGGTTTTCTCACTGCTTCCTAGGGTATTAGATTTAACATTATAGACAGAGGATTACAAGTGCTGTGAAATCAGGAAATAAATTTCCGCTTCAGGAGTTCAGTGCGTTCAGTTCCTTTAGCATTCCTTAACAGAGATGTCTGTTTGTGGGGGTGGGGATTTAGTTTTTAAAATAGCACCAATCTACTGTTTTAGCCTGTTTCAAATACAGTGCTAGTGAAAGATGCCAGATTAATTGTTCCCGGACACTCCATACATTTCCTACTGTTGCAAAGTCTGTGCAAAGCTGGAATTTAAACCCAAACACACACATTAGCCCAGTGTCTTAACCTGGACCGACCACTTTACATCCTCATGAGAAGCAGGGACACGCACCAGCATTACCAGCAGTGTCTTACACCTCAAGCAGCCAGGCACGCCTACCACGGAAAGGAACCACTATGATCTATTTACTGCCTGGCTCTCCTGATAAAAGTACCAGTTCCTATCATTTGTGGTCCTGTGTTTTGTGATCAGAGGAAAAAGATGACAGATGGACACCGATCTCATGCAAGCCGATAGTTTTTGGTCAAAGAACAGGCTTGTATTTAATTTGGCATCTTAGGAAGCAAAAGACTCTGGAAACTACTCCTTTTCCCTTGGGAAAAGTCCCTACACACGAAATCTGTGAATACCCCACAGTCAGGGTTGGTTAGTTATTCCTCTCAATGATGATTAATCCCGATACTGTAACACAGGGAAACGAGTGTCTTAACGGGAACATCCCTTCTTACTGTACCCTCTGAACCATTTACAACTCCTTACAAGGTCAAAAAAACTTCCTGTGACTTAAACCAATCCACAAATAATTTTATAGAAATGAACAAACTCTGCAGAAGCAAATATTTCTCAAGTGGTTTATAGCAACAAAGACACCAGCCTAAGACCCCGGTCCCAGTACAGACCCCCAGGCACCGCTCGGTTTCCCCACCCTGAGTGGGGCTCCAGGTCAGGTTCCAATAACAAGCATGTTCATAGCGCAGCAGACTTCAGGTGTAACACTTTCCCAAACCCTTCTGCTCCAGCAAATGCTCTGCTCCGAAAAATACTTGCAGATTAACAAGCTTGGTCATACTCAAGTGGATCCGCACTTCCTCTGGAAGCCCAGGATGGAGAAGCAGGCTCTGGAGCACGTCCAAGCATCCCTTGTAACCCACTTCAGGACTCAGTTTGACAATACCCCTGGCAGCTCCGTGGGTGCTGTGCTTACCATCTGGGAATGATAGGACAGGATGAATACACGAATCCAGTTGGGAGAGGCGCTCCAGCAAAGGGGCATCATACTGGATTTCCAGAGTCGTCAAGCTTCGAGTGCCACACAGAGCACACGAAGGGTTCACATCACAGCTACATCGCACCAGGCTATTACGATGGACCTGGAAAGGGGAGAGAGAATAGTGTCAACATATCAGACGTCAACGTGTCTAAGGGCTCTCTTCACACATTCGCCTTTGATAGCTCATGAAAAACATCCTAAAGGCTGATTTTTTTTTTTAATACCTTGTATAAAACCTGTTCGTTTAGTCTTGATTCATAAGAGGACACTTTCACTTTGCATAAACACAACTGAAAACTACTACTCACCAGCACAGACAGTTTAACATCTACTAAATTTGACTAAAAGTGTTTAGTTTTATCTAGGTTGAAACCTCATTTATAAAAACCATGAGGCAGCACAAGTCAGTTGTCAGAGAGGGAAAAAAGCCTTTTTGAGATCAGATGGGTCAGAGAGCCATCACTATATGCCAAGAGCTGACACTTACAGGGACATCTTTAGAGAGTGAAAAATGGTGTTTTTCAACCTTGTTTCCTAAACTGGGACAGATTTTCAATTCACAGATTTATAGACTTCATTTGTATGAAACCACAGCAGTCAGATGCACAACTGGATGTAAATCCCATACAGAGACAGCAACCTACGATTCCCCGTCAAAATGGAAGGATGTATCAAACCAGATCCTGCAGAAGGCTGTTCTGAGTCTAGTATTATTCAAATATTTTCCATTAATGACTTGAATGATGGAAGAGATAATACCCTTAAGCCTTAGCAAATAACACTAGAACTGGGAAGGGCTGCAAGCACCTTGAAGAGGTGGAATCCCACTCATGGTTACAAATTACGAGAAACCATCTAAAATACATCAAATATAATTCACTGAGGGCAAATGCAGCAAGTGGACGCTTCAGTGACCAGTGAAGAGGAGGAAGAAGTAACTGAGCAGCAGTTCTGCCCAGAGGATCTGCTGGTTGTTATGGGTCAGAAAATGAGCGTGAATCAGCAGGGTCGTACCATTACTGACAATTAACACCCCGTGGGGCTTTAAAAACAGGGTGGCTGTGCAAGACGCATGAGGTAATCTGGCCAGTCTGCTTGGCATCGCTAACATCTGAGCTGGAGGGCTGCACCCAGTTTCAGGCACATATTTCAAGAAATGTGTGCACCAAACGGAGAGGAAAACAACAAAAAGATCACAAGATCCAAAAAAATACATCCTATGTGCAAAACCAGAAAGACCTCTGGCATGTTTAGTGTAGAGGTGACCACATTAAGAATTACATCAACTTTCACACTTCAGGGAGAGCTTCTGAAGCGATGAGGGAAGCTGACCAGTTTACACCAGGACCTGGACTACTGGTAATGACTTTAAATGGCAGCCAAGGCAGCTTATATTAGAAAGTTTGGTTTGTTTGGTTTTGCTGTCTGAAAAACAAGACTAGCTAAGGACTCAAATAGCTTGCCTAAGGAGGTTTAGACAAACTGTCTGGCACGGTATGAGGATAAAGCGGTCTGCTCTGGGGCATGGGGATGGGTGATGGCAGGAGATCCCTTCCCATCCTGTTTCACAAGACCAGTCCTGGTTGCAACCCAATGCGGGCTACAGACCCACTCAACCTTTGAGCCTCTAATCTTTCCTACAGGACATCTCCTGACTTAAAAATTTCAAGTGATGTTGTATTCAGATTTTGTAAAACACTAGGCACAGTTATGGATGATCTCTATTGAAACAGTGAACTCTCTGGTTGTAATTTCTGGTCACAGCAACCCACAACGATTTGGTGCTAGATGGGACAGCGTGGTCAACTGGACATGGTATTTCTGGGCCATGACCTAGCCATCACTCAGCTTTCTCTCAAATAACTGGAGGAGGCCACAGAAATCCTCTGCTATCTGGCACATCTTCTACCCTTTGGAACTGCTCTTCCGAACCACCTCTGATTACCAAATGTATTTGATGAATATAGTCAAAAACTAACACAGAATTAGCAGATGCTTATTCAAACACTGAGTGCACAAGTCAGCATCACCTACGGGATCGTTTATAAACCTCCAGATCATTGAAGATCTTGCAAGCAGTCACTGCAGTGCTCTACCAGAAATACCCCAGATAAAACTGCAAATGAGTAATCAGTTAAAGCTAAGTCAGCTGAACGAGAATTGATTTTACTCAGAAAAATGTTGCTTTTTGAGCTTCTCTTTAAAACTCTAGCACCCGCAGAGTGAAAACCCCTGAACCCTTGTGGTAAAGTTTGATTTGAAACACTTTGACTCAAAGGTAAGTGGATTTTTGCCATCTATGGTTCTGCAATCATGAGAGCTGCATGCACAAAAAAAGGTCCTCATTCCCTCAGTTTCTAACTATCTATCCTCCGACTGACAGTTTACGGCATTCCTAAAAGAAATTAAAAAGAATGAAGCATAGCTTTTCTTCATACAGGGAATAAACTGTATTTCCACTGAACTGAATTCTCCATAAGGGCAAGGGAAGACTATGTGGAGAGGAGTATAAAATAAAATGAAATAAAGAAAGAAAGAGAGAGAGAGAAAACCAAACCAGGAACAGAGTCACGGCATTCAGAGATTTCCAAACCTAAGCAGCGGAAGCGAACACGATGACCTCGGCAGGCCTTTTGCAAGACATCCCACATATGCCTGGTCAGGCAACTGTAGTTTGAGCAAGTAGCAGCGAGTTCCTGGGGCTCTGTTAATTCCTGTGCTCACAGTTAAGGTCTCCTGATACTTGACTTTTCAGAGCTTCTTTTGACTGCTCAGACTGTGCCATATTGAACTGCCCGGCCTGAAGTTTACCTCAGGCTGGTTGGTTTTATAGAAAAGAAAACCCACATCAGAGTTCAGCATCTCCCCTCCCCACTGACAGCTAATAAGTCTTCAACAAATTAAAAGCTTCTCCTTCGTTTCTCCTTTACTTCTCCAACAGCCTTTGAAGCCTCACTGTCCTCTTCCTCCCCATTTTCTTCCCCCTGTTAATAACCACAAATATTCCCAGAGCAGGGAGACAAACAAACAGCACTAACCTTTTTGGAAAGGGGCATAATGCTGCTAGGTCGAACAAGCCGTCGCTTCTTACAGCTCAGTACTGGGCGAGTGCGAGCTGCTACACACGTTCCATCCGAAGATGAAGAAACCATGTTCAGTCGTTGCTTTTTATGCAAGAGCTCCTCAGCTTCCTGGCCATCTCCCTGAGCATGTTCTGCCAGGCCAGGCTGAAGACTGCCCAAGAAGAGAAGAGAATACAAAAGATACTGTTATACATTCAACCATCCCACGTTACCGAGCGGTACCAGCCAGGTTCACGATTCAGACCTTAGCAAACACTCTAAGCTGATTTAAAGCATTGCAGTTGCACAAGGCGATAGCTTTTATTAAGCCAACTCTAATTTTTGCTTTTACTTTGGTTACTTCCCACTCTCTCCCACCACTGAACCTTTGACACAATGCCTTTGGAAGTTCTGAACGAAAAATAGCATGTAAAGCCAGACACAGAGCAAGACCAAAAGCCACTCTAGACCTGAACAGAATCCCCCAGAATTACAGTTCATGGCATCTTAATACAACAGGTTCTCACGAGTCTAAACGCCAGAGAGCACAAGACAGAGAACATAAAATTTTCTAGAAAAAAAATTTAACCTCCGTGTAAACTTGATTCTGATTAACATTTGAGAACTATACCTCTAACAACTCTCAGCAGTGACACCAGAAAGGTGCCATGTTAACATTAACCTTTCCGTTTTACGTACAAAGGACTTTCCTGCCCACATGCAGTAACCCTGCCCTACCATGGCATCAATACACCATGCCACCTACCAAACACCAGCGCAGCTCCTTATCTACAGAATCTTTTCATGTATATTTTACAAGTGTTTCATTTCTAAAAATGCAAAACATTAAAGCCCTGTGGTCTAAGGCTCTGTAGTTCAAAGGCTACGGGCATATAAAGGGCTCTGTTATAGCCTGCAGTGTTTCAGCTGTAGCAATGAGTTAGTTGATCAGTGCTTTCTATGCTTGCAGCGTCCCTGCCCAAGGTACTAAGCAAGCGCAACGGTGATGGCAATGCTTCTCTAGCACTACCAGAGCTTCGAAGCACTGTGTCTTCAAGGGTTTTCAAGTGGTTCAACTCTGAAATCATCCTGTAGTGTAGAAGAATTTCTTTCACTTGTTTTCATTTACCCACTTAAAGACTTACTCAACAAAAACAGCCTGGAGAAACAAAGAATTTAGAAAGTCTTGCTCCCAAAAATCAATGGGATTTGGGTTCCTCGGTATCTCCAGAAAAGCGGGCCAGTGGTTACAGATACTTCTGCAAAATAATTGCAAGTGGGCCACTAGTACCTTTGAATCACACAATTTGCAAGTGTATTAAAAATACCCATAAAGAAACAGTTTTGAACATGCTCATTGCATGGTTGCCTGCAGGGCTTGTTCATGTAAACACAGCTCAGTTTAATACCATTTTCAGAAAAACAATGCAGCAGAAAACCTCAAGCAAGCAATCTCCTCCAAAATGTTTCCAAGCATGATCTACTACCGTACTTTTTTCAAAAAGAGACCATTTATACCGCTACCTACTCAGTTACTACCCACCAGCATATTACAGACTGGTTTCCAATGGGACTTTGTCAAGGCCATAAATATCAAACTCTTCCCATAATATGCAAGCAGCTTACGTGTTAATAACTCCATTGACGGGTCTTGGTGCTCCACAGGGCTTGGCGGGATGGGATTCAGGAGTATTTGCAGCAGAAATACCCAAGTTCTCTAGTGGCTGGGATCCAGGAACACTCTATGGAAGGATGAGAAAGATCATAAATTAATAAAAAAAAGTTTCCTGAATAGCCACAACTTTCCTATTCCCAGTTTCTAGTTGAGGATTCTCCACTGTAACCATGGGTTTCCACACAGGACTTCAAAATAAGGGTTCAGAAGTCACTATGCGAAGAGGAGACCGAAGGTCTAAGGACTTCTTAGGGTGCAGCTCTGGCAAGAGGATGGATACACATCCTTCAGCGCTTTCAGTGCAAGAACCAAAGGACTTAAATTCCCCTCAGGCAACCACTAAGGAGCATGAAAGGCTGAGGTCTTTAAGGAGATTTCAGCGTTTTGTCTCAATAGTGCAAACAAGTTCATAACCACCTGTAAACCTCGCAGGCGTCTTCTGAAGTTTGATGTTGTGCTCTAAGCCACACGGCTGCAAGCTCTGTCTAAGCACTTTGGGGGAAAACGGGAGTAGAGGGAGAGGAGAACAGACTTGCAAAACTGAATTTGCATTTTAACTAAATACCTGTGCAAACATGGTCCAACTAGCACTTTAAAAAGTATTTTAAATGAGCATGCACACAAGCTGTGGTTTTTGGATTAAGCAGGCCAACTCTATAAAGCTAAAACTGCCTGATAAACACAAAGCTGGAAACACCTTTTTGGCAGAGCAAAGTAAGTAAAAACTAAGCTAAAGACACAGAGCTCCACAATCCCTTCTGCCTTAGGTCTGAAATACAAACCCGCTTGCTCTGCAGCGAGCAGCAGTTACTGTGTGGCTGCAGCACTGAACGTTGCACATCTCCCACCGCCTTGCAAGTGGCCTCAGTGGTGGTGGGGGACTGTCACCGCAGCTTCCAAGGACACCTTGGCTTTGTACCTCCTGCCAGTGACGTTCCTGCTCTCCACCCCAGCAGGGGCCAGGGTGGTCCAGCGTGTTCATACCCCTGGCACTCATCGCCCCCGGTCTCATCCTTGCAGCCCCTTTTTTTTGTTTTCAGACACACTCCTCCTCCTCCCTGGGGTTAAACTCTTCTTCCTTCGTGCAGCACTTCCTACACTCACTGCCAACGTCTCTCTAGCTGGGTTTCCCCCTCTGCGCACACAAGGGCGGTGGTGCAGTTCAAGTACTAGTGAAACAGACAAAAGAAAAGGTCTGACTTATCTACATAGATGGCTGGCTGGCCAGCCCGCCCCCCTGCTTGTCACATACTCCATCTCAAAAGCATCGGTCCTGCATTGATTAAAATCTTCCCTGCAATCACTCCCCCAACTCAACGAACAACTAAAATCAGGCTATGGCGGCGCTGGACTAACGGTTTCCAGAATAGCAGAGACCTGACTCACCCAGGGAAGAGCAATTTCTAACACAGACAACTTCTGCCTGTTGCCTGTTTGAGGAACTTTGCTGGGTCTTCTACACTTCTGCTAAAAAAGACGTTTCTCCCGGGGTGGGGGGGGCGTGGAGCAGAGACAGGATCAGACCGATATGCTCATGCCTGACACGCGGTCTGAGCACACAGAGGTAGGGGCGAGATCAGATTGCACCAGAAGCATTACGCAAGCACAACGCGGCACCCTGGCAAGGTGAAGTCAGTGCAGGAGCTGAACGTTTTCCCTCTGGTTTCCAGAGGCTCAGCAAGGCTGAGCCTTCACATGACACCTCCACTGGAGGCATGCAAGGTTCAGGAGGGCGGGTACACATGACTCATGAGCTCTTTTGAAATAGGCTATTTATTTTCTTCTCCAGAAAGGGTCTTAAAGGAGGAACCTCTTCTCCAAGAGCTGTCTCTGGCTTGGTGGTTCAAGATAGGAATAGAGGGTGACCCCTCTGCTTCCTGCGGAGGAGCTGGAAAGCATCAATCCAAAGTCTATTTAATCAGAAACAGCCCAGGCTCACCTTATCACCCTGAAGATGGGTGTACCCTAACAAGGCTCTGACACGAGCAATGGGGGAACGAGCAGGACTGCAAGAGCTGACATCTCCAGCATTCAGAGCAGAGGCAGAGCTCTTGCACCAGCTCCTCCTGGATGCACCTCCCAAGGCCGTGCCTTCCTCCGGGGCTGGTTGGGCAGCCAGGCTGGGATACAGAGGAGCTTTCATCACACCAGGATCACATCGATGCTCCAGCCTGAGCTCTTCTCTGCGTTTTGCGTANGGGGCATCAAAGATTCAGCTTTAGCACACTTGCTTGTTGCACATGAAACCAGGAGCCTGCAGACTACCAGGGGCTCTCACGGCAGTAAAGTAGCTGTGTGCTGGCAGGTAGTCATGACCCAACACCAGGAGTGTCCCCTGTACTCCCAAAAAACGCAAACAAAACCAGACAGGTTCAGACCTTCACCTATTACTAGATACAAACCCCTAATGCAGGGAAAAGCCTTACCAAGACTCTCCATCAATATCTTTTCCCATTTACTATTAAAAATCTTAAGTGCACCCCCCTTGCTAGACTAGCAATACAAGCAATGAACCAGTATCAACAGCCGAGTTACTTCTTCAGGGCTTCGTGTTGTTCCCGTCTTCAGGCAAAAATATTTATTCACATACTGAGCTTCCAGTTTCCAGCAGACATTCCCAGGCCTTCTTTGCAAAGCCCGCCCTTCCCACCACTGACGATAGGATTAGTTCCTCCCAGGGATTATCAGCCACATCCCACATATCAAGCCGATGCCTGAGGACACGTATCCTGCATTCACGCCGGCCAAGGGAGGTACCCATGAGTGGATGAGATCCAAAGAGGAGCTGGGGATGAGACAGGATGGATTCCTCCCCTCACTCCACGTTGCAGAGCTGTCTCTTACTCTGCCAGTTGGGGGGAGGCAAAAAAAAAAAAAAAAAAAAAAGCGCCTAATTCTAAGCAGCCCAAAGAGTGCCAAAATGATAAGCACCTCTCCAGGAGAGGCCCAAGAGATACCCTTCCAGTAAGTGTCCTAACGCAACAGGAATGGTCTCTGGGCTAATCTCTGGCTCCGAGCAGATCAAGGCTCTGACTCAACACCCCACCCTTATGAGCAAGTCTAATTAAGCACAAACCCTCCAGCAGCAGGGTGTAGAAGCCGGGTGCCTGGAGGCAGCATTTCTGGTGGCTGACACCTCCAGCACTGCTGCAGAGAAGCTGGCAGCGTGGAGTGATGTGCGCGTCCACCAGCAGCCATGCGTGGAAGGGGAATAAAAAGTCCTTTTCAGGAGGAGTTACCCTCCAAGACTGCAAGCACGGCTGCATGACTAGCCACAAGAAGGTGCCAAGTAGGAACCTGCAGCCTGCTTTACACCGAAAATATTGTTCTTCACTGCTCTCAGTAGCTATTATTTGTGTCGCTGTTACCTCCAAGACCTGTAAGAGAGATTGGACCTCCATTGCGCAAGCACTGCGGTAATAAAAGTCTCTGTCTGAAGAGCTCATACCCAAGTGAAAGGGATGAGAAAAGGGATAATGCAGGAAATGAGTAAACACAGCAACAGTGAGATGGCTGTGAGCAGCAAAACCAGACAGCACCGGCCAAGCACGCATTTTCTTTTCCATACATCAGAAATCTACAGATATTTTCTATTCTATACATACAGAGATGATGTCCAAGACAATCTAAAAAAGGACAATGTGTTGATTTTCTAAGTATATGGAAAATGTCTTTAATATGTAGGGACAAAGTCAGGTGGGACCCAGTCCTTCCATCTGCAGATTCCCAGGTTGAAAATACACTCATGTCAGATAAACATCCTGATTTAAACAGATAAGGAAGAAAATATTCTTCCTATCACTGTTAAATTTGATCATTTATCTCCGTTATCAGCCTGCCATTTACAGATTAGCTCCCAAATAACAGCCGATTCATCAGTGCAGGAGCATGTTGTTTCTGAAGCGAATCAGAGCACGCTGTCTCTGCGCTTGTTTATTACTCTCCAAGCGCTTTTTGGGTTAAAGCATGAAAAGGGGAGGAGGGGGGGAACGTGCACGACAGACGGACATCACTGTTCAAAACCAGACACTGCGTAATGCTTGTGATTCAATCACGATCTGTAGCAGCCCCCTGTCATCCTGGCTCTCCAGCCTCCCGTCGCTCCTCCAGCGTGGCTCTGTTTTCATCTGAAGTACCATCTACTATTTCAGTCATGAGCAAAACCTGTTCGTTGTACCAAATTACACAGCAGAGTTTTGGGCTCAGCTAATCTGCTAATTAAAGACTTAAATTCCAAACACACATCTGAAAGCCAGTGTCAAGCGAGGAGACATTTTATTACAATCACTCGTAATAACCCCTTTGCGGTCCGGCGTTAATAAAAAATTTCACAGTATTTCAGATTATCATTCAGTATCAGGAAAACTCTGACAAAGTCTTGCCAGCGATAGGAGAAAACACTCGAAGTACAATTTTATGGTCACTTCTCACTAAGCTTTTTACCTATATCAACTAGATTGAATATTGGTCTATGAAAGTCAAGCACTCCCGTTGCAGTGAAGCTCCGTTTCTCCCCAAACGCAGCATTAGGACAGAAAAGCAGCAGTGCAGCAGCTTGGTAGCAGGAGTTTGAGCCACGTAGGGACCACCCTTCTCTTAGTACTACACCACAACTTCAAAATCCTCCATTTTAGTACGTCGATGTGTCCCACAGGATCAAAAGTAATCACAGCCAGGCTGAACAGTATGATCAAGCCTTTAGTCTGTGGCCTACATTTCTGCATTAAATAATAAATACCTGGCACTCTGCATAGTTTCCAGTGCATCTCACTGAAATCATTAGCTCCCTTTCCAAGGGGTAACACTCAGGCAGATATTAATAGCCACATCTTCAGAAGCCTTTGCTAATTGTGCTGCTCAGTTTGAGGTACTTTTTTGCTAGAGGGAAAGGATTAGTTAGGATTTTTAAGCTTCACAAAATGCTAATGCATATTACAAAGATACCCCGAGGAACTCTATTCTAAAAGGTGTTTAAATCCTATCATTTATTAACCCCAAAATAATCTGGGAAGAGGCGAGCTACACAGACCAACAGATCAGCAATTCCCACGTGAAGTCCCACACAGAGGTGCTTCTGCAGGAGGCCAGTGCCATGCCAGACACACGGTTCGAACATCTCTCTCCACCGCAGCTTAAAGGATGAATCTTCCCTACCCAAAATTAATGAACGTGAAGCATCTGGACCCAGTCACTTCTGCTGCTGGCACTTACCAGCCGGTCAGCCCCAGGCTCCAGCTTAACTTCAGCACTAACGGGACGGGATGCATCATCTACTGCAGGATCAGGGGGTGATGCTTCACCAAGAACTATCAGCCCCTGGAAGAGAGGGAAGGGAACAGGAATTAACTGCAGGTCCTTCGGTCTCAGCAGGGAAACTGCGCATCCACCGTCCCCCAGAAACTACAACCGCTGCACAGCAAGTCTTGCATTCCCATCGCATTTTTCAGACATGATGCCAAACCGAATCCCCTGCTGCCTGGATTTTCCTGACATCTAAGCTGAACTCGGAGGGGGAAGGACAGTGGCTGAAGCCAGATCACATGCCTTCAGCCCATTAATAGTAGTGAGTTAGCTCCCTCTCGGGCAAAACTGCTGAAACGCTGCTGCCATCCCACTTCCTACCCCTTCCCCTCCTCCTGCACGCGAGGAGGCTCAGCGAGCTGCATGCCAGCAAAACCAAAGAGAACGTTTTGCTGTAGTGCAGAGCAGGAAACGGCTGCTTTCATAGTACAAAGTGGAACTCGCCACCACAGCCAAGCAAACAATTTTGAGCGGGTGCCAAAAATCTACAGTCAAACTTGTTACTCCGAGCAGATTTTTTCAAAGAAGTGATATTCACAAAATTCAATAAGGAAAGAAAAACACTGATAAACAAACCATTGCTATAAACCTAGTGGGACAAAGCACAGTGGCAGAGCACTGTTTTATCAGGCTTAACATATGTTGTCCTGTTTATGTTTTACTCTAAGTGAAGCTTACTCTAAAGGCAGGACTGCTTTCTCTCTGAACAACATGAAGTAAAATAAAATCATTATAATTATGCATATTCTGAGCTATATTATAACAAAGCAGGGTAAAATATGCAAGGGATTAGAGTTGGTGGAACCTACAGGCCATGAATATAGTCCAGGACAAAGACAAGCCAGAACAAGTTTGCATTTGGTCAAACACAGAACTATGCAAAGGGCTGCTCAGAGGAAGAACAGGCGGATAAGTCATCTGAAAACAATTTTGGAGGTTGCACGGTGTGTCACAATAAAGTGAGCCTGGAAGGGAACCTGGACACGTTATCTGGAGAGAGCTACAAGGTTTCCCTCAAAGTCCACAAAGTCAAATCTTACATGACCGATGCCATGGCACGTGGCCATGGAAGTCGCTCGTAAGGCTGATCTCATGCCTTGACACAGCCTTCTGTACAACAGATCGGTGGCTTTCCAGAAAGACAGTGGTAGCCCACTGTTCAGGGATACTTTATTTAAAAACAGCTCATAAACTAAATACAGCTGTACGTAGGCTCTGACCAGCAATAAGGAAGTAGCCAGCTTCTAGAATAAACACGATGACGATTTTCTAGAGTTTTCTGACATCCCAGAAGGATGTTTAGTGGATGAGAGAGGCTGGAAGTCTAAACTCAATGAAATACTGCTGTGCTTTTCCCCTACTCTTGAGAGATCCCTCTCCGAAAGCAACCCATCACATGTTGCCATTGCTTCTAGAAACATCCTCAGGCATGCTTCAGCAAAGAGGCTGGTCATCTCCAGATGTCAGGTGTAGGAGACAGCAGACATGAAAAAGGGAGAAACGGTGACCGAATGCAAAATTGGAAGCGAGGAAACTGCTTCCCTTTGACACTCCAGAAAGCTATTGGGCTTCTCATTCACTCAGTGAGAGAATGAGATGGGGAAGCATGGGCATCAGGAACAGAAACAGCCACCAAGGACTGCTGCCTTCAGTTTAAAGGAAGAGGATGAAGGGAGCTGCTCCACGCCTCAGGAAGGAGCAGTAATTAATTCTATATACTGTGGGTATTTGTTTAGAAGTATGTCACTTCACTGGTGACTTTGAAGAAGAGGCAACGCTTAACGCAGCCTTCCCTGTCACGGTCACAGCTTTGGTTTTCATGCCCTCGCACAGAAGCTGCCCTGCGCGAACCTACTGTCGTCCTCTCCCAGCTCCTAGCCCACGAGACAGCCTCTACAGACCTACAGGTTGGATGGCATCTTCCTACTGAGGGCTCGTGCTCTCTGCTTTGCTTTTAGGAGTTTTAAACCTCCGTTATTTATACATTTCAGAAGAATAGAGAGGAATTAGAAGGCCAACATCACATTTCCAACTCTCTTTCAGTAAAGGGAAACGAGCAGCGCATGTGAATTATTCCAAGGTCACACAATACTTGCTTTTCACCAGCATTCTCCAAAACAAAGAAAAAAGGAAGCCCCCCCCCCCCCATTTATGGGCAAGTTTGCTGCTGCTTTACTCCCCTTTTTATCACTAATTATGGTATTAATGAGAATTCAACTGTACAGGTCTCAGACAGAGACAGATCTCATATCTCACAGTCCTGTAACAGTCAGCAGCTTCTGCCAAGAGACTAATGGGTGAGGAAGAGGACTGACACACATTAAGACACATCAGAAAGAGACTGAGTGTCCTAAACAGCCCCGCACAGGGTCAGCAGTATCTCTTATCGTGCCCTAAGCCTGACATAGCACTGCAGACACAGGAAACTCATGTGAGCGCTCAAAATTCCTCCAGCAAGAAGGTCCTCCTAACTCCCATCCCACCCTTATCATCATGCGTTTCTCTTGACTCAGCAGCTCCGACCAGAGCACAGCCCTCCCCATGGGACAGGCTGCACAGAGATCAGACCAAAAGCTCGAAGGGAACATAGCGAACCAATCCCGGATGGTCTGGGAACAAGTTGAACCTGGGTCTGCAGAGACGATGTGCAAAAGAACCCCATCTTCAATGAGTTTCGGTCACTGTATTTCAACCAAGTCTGCCACTGCACAAAATTCCTGCAGGAGGCCTTCATCTTAATTTACCTCTTATTCCATCTAAGAATGAAACTCGTAAGAGACATGGAAAGAGAGAAAAAAATGCTGCTTGTTCCTTTCCAAACACGGAGCATCTGCCACCCACGCACGCAGGGAGGTGCAAAGACTCTGCGTGGGGGGACCAGCACCGTGCCACACCCCATCTCAAAAAGGCCCAACAAAGCACGAAGAAACAAAACCACCTTATTACCTTCACGGACATCCAGTCCCTTAAATTGACCGTACACGCTCTTCAAAACCAACACAAAATCGAAGGCACAACAGCCCGCTATTTTTAAGCGCCAGAAAACACAGTACTTTACAACTAACTTTGAACACATGCTCACTGATTTGTTGTTTTCCTCCGCATCTCACCAGGCTCCGACTGAGCCAATCCGAGTGTGCTGCAAACACAATTACTGCCGAGACACCCAGGCAGCAGCATACCTTCAAAACAGAAGGTTATTTTTGACTGCCTGGTCCTTCTCTTGCTTTGATTTGACACAGCAATGCATCTTTCTTGAAGGGTACACTGGGATGTAAACCTTAACATATAAAAGGTAATTAACCTAAAAAAAAGAACTTTGAATTCCTGCAGCAGCTACATTTTAACCTCCTTATGGCCAAATAAGCTAGAGTTAAGTTATGTTGATAGAAAAAACAAGGTGTCTCCAAATTCTTTAATTGTTATCCTTGTACAATTTGAAGCCAAACCCATTCCAACGAGACTCTTCATTACTGAGTAATACTCAATATTACTGAAACATGCACTCGTTTCTCTAGTCTCCTATACTTGTCCCAAGCTGCTCTTATGAATCTTACTCTGAGTTTTTCATTGATGAAAACAGAACACAGTTTACAAGGCATCCTTGAGCTCAACGACACCAACGATAGCGGGTGCAGGCGGTGATCGCCATGAAGCCCTGTCAGAAAGATGGGGTATTTAATACTCGCTTTCTTGTTCAGGCAGAACAGCCACTACCAAATCCTCAACATCTGAACTCTTCTGCCATTCTACGTGGCATGCTTTCTCTTAAATTCATATATCGGGTTATTGCAGTTGAGGAGTTTTGGTTTGAACGAATCAAAAAAGATGACATCCTGTTTTCCGAAACCTCAGATGTACTTTTCAACTTTGACACAATACTGTGATGTTCTCCTTTCAGACCTAGAGACTGCAACCTCAGATAAAAACATATGGGATGCTTGTAGCCATTATCAGGCCATTTCACAAGTCTGTCAACTTGTCGTTATCTGGTGAAAGCACTGAATCTTCCACTTCATTAGATGAGTTTTCTCATTTCTTCCATTACTTAACTTTTAGCATATAAATGTTTAGCTATTTTGTATTTTATACTTAGAAACGCTCTTGCATGATCGGCTTTCTTAAGACAGAAGAAAGACGATTCCTTCTGAAACTGCTTCATTAATTTGACATACAGTCCGCTTCCCAGAAGCCTTTTGCTCTAATCTCGGTAATGTATTCCGTTCAGCAAGCCATGCTCTTCCACCTAGTCATTTATAGCCCTCACTCGCTCAATTAGCCTGTTTTTCTACATAGCTGCATAAAAGTCCAGTCTCCCTCCCCTGCCTGTGCTTTCCACCCGCCTGGAAGCCTCTCTCCCCACCACCCCCCAGAGCACCACCCATCTTGAGAAAAGCGTTTGCTGGACTCTGAATTCCTGAGGATCTGTAAGTTGATGCAATACCATGAGCCTTCTTGCCACAAACTCCAGACATTCCTCCCTCCAAGGCCTGACATTTAGACATGCATGCCTGTACAAGTCTCCATAACAATTCCTTCCTCATCCCTTCTCTGCTCTCCCCCATTCGCCTGCCATCTAAGAGCAAGTCTGAAAAAATAATTCCTTCCACGAAGAAAGGTCAGCACCTAGAAACAGCCTTTTTTTTATAATACAGACTCAATTTCAAGCCTGTGCTATGTGATAGCATCTGAAGCTAACTTCCTCCACAGTCCCCTCCCTTCCCCAGTAACTCTCTCGTGAAGTTGTTCCTTATCCCCATCTTCAGCTACTCCCAAAAAGAAAGAATAGGAAGGTTAAAAAAAAAAAAAATCAAATAAAAAAGAGAAAGAATCCAACAATGGGGAACAGCAACACGCATGCAAAAGCAACAGTTTTGTTCAGTACCGAAAGACTGACTTTAAAGTAAGGCATTGCTCTCTTCATGTTACCATATTGAACCAGGGAAAAGAATTACACTCAGACCATGCCAAATAGCATTACAATTAGTCACAACTGTGCAATACGCTTTTTGAGAGGTGCAGGGGGAAAAAAGCATCAGACTTTGCATACGCACTCTCCACTGCATCAGAAGAGAGCGCCGTTAGGAGGCAGACAAAGCAAAATCACACGTATCCAAACGTACTCCTGGTCCTCACCTTATTGGCTCTAATCTGCTTGTAAATGTCCGTTTGCTGCCGGATTCGGTATTCCAGGTCCGAGACATGGGCTTGGAGCCAATTCCAGCGACTGACGATGGCTGCACGGTCTGCTGCCCATCTCCACTCTGCCCTTCGCCTCCTGGAAAAACAGAGAGGGGAAGGGGGGATTATTCTGAGTGTGATTTTAATTATACAGTCCACAAAAAAACCTAGCAGAACTGACAGATAGATCAAAAGCTACATACTGAATGGCATGACTGATACCATCTAGCCACTGCTAATAATTACCAACCGAACTACAGACATGCTATAAAAGCCATGCCTCCGCAGAGCAATATTAAAACAACTTTTGGTACCCATTGATTGAAGTCCTGCCTATGCAAGCGTTAAGATTTTATTCCGCGCTTAGTTGAACCAGCAGCTCCAGTCCTACCTGGCCACATCTGCCAGACCCACTTTTCCAAGTCTTGGAGAAAACAAACCTCATCTGCCCTCCCTTCCTCGACACAGCCTCTTTAAAAAAAGACCTCTGTCATCAGTCACAAAATATGCCTGAACACCAGCGCATACCACGTGGCCACAACTAAAACTCAGCGGCAAGTTTCACAACACACCATCATTCGGTTTTAAGAGTAACCACTGTTTGGAGACGAGCAACAGAGCTAACAGCACCTTGCACAAGCTGCTCCCCTGCAACAAGGTGTTGCAAAGGAAAGCCAGCAACAGTAAACTTGATTTCTGCATCTGACGGCTTGACTGAGCAAACAAAGCAGCCAGGAAAAAACATCAGAAAATTACCAAGTGAATAACTCCTCCTGATCTCCGGGGCTCAGACGTGCAATGTGAGAGAAGGCGAGCATGTGTGGGTGCATGGGGGGAACCCACACACTTTGCAACTCTTGACTGATTTCCTACCTTCTTCATCTTTGCTGCAAACACAACGTACGGTTCTGCAGGCGCACATAAATATGCTTTCACTAGCGCATGGACTACACCATTGCATTTTATGGTCAACTGTTACAAAAACAACCTTACTCTCTACTGCTGCACTCCAGGGCAGAGAGGAACACAAAGATGGTAAGGTACGTATAAATCCATGGCTCCGCTCTCCCGCATTAAAAGCCATAATATTATGAAAATATACCCTAAGCATCCTGATTCCGGTGGATAAATATTAAGGCTACCCAGAAAGGAAGAAAACCACAACATGGTGCAGGAACAAAGCATCAGCAGAAAGTGCATGCACAAATCCAGTGCCGCTGCACACAGCCTTTGCCACATCTGGATGTTTGGCACTTAAGAAATTAATCACAAAATAATTCCCTTTGCCCATCTCCCCCTCCTTCTGTAGCATTTTTGAACCCAGTGAGAGCACACGGGGCAGGGGAGCCATGGCAATGTCCAGATTTTTCTTCCAAAATCTAACCAAGAAGCCTTCTGCTGAGATTAACCCGTCTCAAAGCTGAAGCCAGCCATTATAGCAAAAGCAGCACGTGGTAAATGAGATTTACTACTGAAGCACCCCCAGCTGCAGAGACGGTAAGCAACAGCAATAATCAAGTTCTTAGAAAAATCTACACCTCCCATGCATCTGCCCTTATTTAGGCGTACTGCTACCAAATGCACTTGCCGGGGGGCGGGGGGGAAGCACCAGGGTTATTACAAGTTTCAAATCAACTAATAGAATACCCTGAAAAGGAGCAGTTGGTTCTTTCGAACTGCAAGTGAAACCCACAAATTTAGAACAAGACATGTTCTCCATATTCTTGCTGGACCTCCCGGCTGCGTGGGCGATGTCGCTTCACTGCCAATTTAGATCAGGCCAGATTTCCACCAAAACGGGCAATTGTATCTGCTGCCTACAGTCCTCCCAGCCCTCTCCAAGACCATTTTCAAAGCACTTTTAGGAGTGTAAGTCCTTCTCTCTGGAATATTTCCCTGCGTAAAGTGCCTGCTCTATTTTGATCAACTCTGACCTTATGCTTGGTGGAAATTTTAGTATTTATTGTAGAGGGATGCCACAGCAAGGCCAGATCTTAATCCTCCATTAGTTACACCGAGGATACAGTCAGCAGAGCCTGAGACAAAAGACGGCCAAGGCAGCTGAGCACCGGGGCTGGGTAAAGGTCTGACATACCCCACCAGAAAGGCAGAGTGACCACAGGGTTAATCTGGTTTACAATGGGCTGAGCAGTTGCCAACACCACCCCAGCATCACCCGATCACGCAGCTCTAATCCAGATCTCTGGCCCAGTCATGCTTTACTCTGTTCCAAGAAGGATAACGCCTTGTAAGCTTTACAGTCCCTCCTCCCCACAAGGGATCTCCAGTCTGAGCCTAAATGGCACAAAATCCCCTCCACGACACCGGAGGGTAGAAAAGCAGCGTTTGGGAAGCAGATCTCCCTTATCTCGCAGAGACGCTTCTTGAGCATCGCTGGAAAAGCGGCGCTGCTCTGACTCAATCACCTGCAAGATTGACGACGTTTTCATGTCGTAGTTTCCCACAAGACTTTCCAAAACACGTTACTTCTCTGCCAGCCAAGTTTCAGTGAAATTCTACCATACTCTCATTTCAGAAGCTAAGGACAATTTTACTGGAGAAGAGTTAATCTTTTTTTATAGCTTAAAAACAGGACAGACCTCCGCAATGGCTGTGTCTGCTTTTATGGCATCTTCAGCATCTGTGGATGCAATAGACTATCCAGACCCCTAGAAAGTTTAGGACTCTAAGCCAGATCTGAGCAGGCTTCAGTTTGTTCTCTGGGGATCAACGCAGCATTGGGAATTGTTTTTAGGAATACCAAAAGCTGCTCAGAGCACCTCCAAACTGCCAGCTCCCTTGCTTGCGTCTGCAGCATTATAAAGCACCTGTGCCTGCTGGAACAATACTGGCCTGCTCTGTTAAGTACATCTCATTCTTTTGCTCAGATTACACAGAAATCGAGATTAAGTATAAAAACCACCTTACACCCATTTAGATTCCTAAGTGACAGGGCAGCATAAGCAGCAGCAGACCTGCTCTTCACCTTAAAATCAGGACACATCCTACCCCAGAAAAACCCACTGGATTTAAACCTAAAATAAACCAAGAAAGAGAAACACAGTGGCATACACCTCATCCTCTGACACCCTGCGGCATAGGTGGAGGGGAAGATACATAATGATGGCTCAGCCGCACTTTCCAAAACAGTATTGAGCGTAGTGTGGTCCTCTATATTTAGAATTAAGCCTTTTTCAGAGCCTGCTCAATTACACCCTTCGCTGCGATGTGCCGTCAGCAACATATATGTTTTCCTCATGTAGATCAGCTTTTGGATAACAAGCTATGTAGCTTCTTTACCTTTAATTTCTATACAAATATTTTGAAAGAACGATTATTTTCTCAACTAGCACTAGAAAGTAGCAACCACACACAAAATACAGCATCTGAAGTCGCTGCAGTCAGCACCGGCAGTGACCTGAAACCTCAGCCAGACACCCCGCTCTGGGGGGAGGGAAACCCACTTCCTTTCTTTCTAAACATTAGGGACTTTAACATGACAATTAATTAAAAATTGTATTGCACTTGCCCCAAACGGGTTTTGGATTAAACAGAAGACGACGACTGAAGAGACGGCCAGATGGCTGCAGAGAGCGGTGTCGCTGCAAGTGGGCTGCATGGCTCATCTTGAGAGCGGTCTTGTGCTTCGAGAGGCAAAGCTGGCGCGGGGAGTAACGTGAGCAGCAGCAAAGCAGTTAAATCCTGCATCCTCCAAGGGAAACCGTTCATCATGCTGCTGCATGGGTGTGCTCTGTGCGACTGCAAGCACTTGCACAAAGTAAGCTGCGGAGGATGGCACGGGACAGCCCCTCCAGCTGGGACAGGAGGGTAAGCTTATGGAACAGCACAGAAAATGAATTATTTAGGAGCCTGATCCTTTTAAAAAACAATTTCCCAGGTAGACTCATTCCCCTTTTGCAGGCACCGGTGTGTGCAGGAGATCGGCCTCAGCAGACAACGCGATGGGTGCAATAGCTGCCCCTGGCCTGCACGCGCCCAGCTGGCGTGGCACTCAGCTTGACCGACAAGGACAGCGTCCTGCAAACTTAAGCAGATGGTGCTTATTGTAAATAGCGCGTGCGTGCAGAATTAGCAGCCTTACATCTCCTTGCGCGGAGGGAACCCGCACATGCCCGGAAGGTGCCCAAGAGGACCGGGAGGGCTGGGATGGATGAGGAAAAACAAGCAGGGAGCTGAACCAAGCTCAGCCCGCAGGGTTATGAATACCGTGGGAGGCTGCAGGGCTTCACAGGAAGAGGGCGAGGGAAGAACAGGATCCCTCTCCCCATCTGTGGCAGAAGACCTCAAATCCTGCCCTTTGAGACTGTAGCCTCAAACCGGTGCCAACAGCTCCTGCCCCGCAGTGCCGGGCTCCCAGACATGCTGTACCGTGCCCACCACTCCAGCAGAAACACACAGCCTTTAGGAAACTCCAGGAAGAAGCTATCAACATGACACGTTCTCAGAGGTAAAGACTTCTTCCTAAAAACCAGCAGTCGGTTTAATACGACTGCAGGGGGGCGGGGAATAAATCCCGTGTTACGTCAGCCCAAGTCCTTGGGATGGGCTCCAGTCCTTCCCTGAGTGAAAAACAGGCAACTGTGGGATAAAATCAGTTATCCTACATGGCAAAGACAACTCCAGAAAACAAACCCCACGAGCCAGATGCTCCTGCCAGGCAGCAGTGTCCCCGTTTCGGAGGCAGAAGGGCCAATGGGACAGAAAGGTGACTCGCTCCCTCTGCCCATCGAGCTGCCAAGGGGCCGGCGGGCGCTGCCGGCCTCGGGCAGGGGCCAGCCCCGCGCACCACAGAGCTTGGCTTCGGCTGTTTCAGAAAGGGGTGTGTGCTCTCATTTTATTATTTTTTTTTAATAAGCAATATAAATACAGCCCTGCCAACAAACACAGCAACGCTTTGGTCAATGCATTTCCATCGGTATGACCCGTGCTAGACCCGGTTCAGCCGTCTCAGCAGTTGTGGTGCTGTAAAAGCTGTACAAGCTTCATATAGATAAGCCCTCTTTAACACAACCTCCACCTATGATATGTGCTTAAATCAAGCCTACGTGTAAAAATCAAGTCCAAGCTGTCCACAAAGCACTTCTGGGTGAGGATGCACAGGGATCTTTCCACTTCCAAGGAACCGCACGCCCGTGCCCTCCTCCAGTGAGCAGGTTTTACATATTGTTTTGGAGGAAATTCAGGGGCCCATTGGAGTTCCCTGCTGCCAGATGGTTTTGCACCAGCAAGTTGTATGAGACACACGTTCATTTTGCTTCTTCTGCACCTCAGAGAAGCCTCATTGCCTCCCTCCACCACACGACCGGTCGTGAGAAGCCCTTGCCAGCCATCAGTCCATCTTGCTTTCTGCTGAGTCCGTGCAGCTGAATGCCAACAGGGTGGACAGAGACAGCACCAACAAACTGGGGGAATTAGAGATTAGCAGAATTATTTTTCACTGGGAGACTGCCCTACTCATGACCCAGCTGCAAAGTGAACAGAGCAGATCCACCAGCTGCTGCTAAACCATCCTGCTAATGACACAGAGCAGTACAGAAAAATGAAGTTAAAAGATTTCAGATTGGAAAGTTACAGGCTGGAGGGGAACTACGTATAAGAACCACTTCCAGGAGTCAGCAGTAATGAATGAGAAGCAGCCGCCGGCGTCTGGAGCGAGATTGTTTCTGCCACCCAGAGCACTTCAGCAAACCCAAATCACCTTGATGTTAAACGAGGAACAAGAGGTCGCACTGGAAGAAAAAGAGTTGATGCCAGGAAGAGAGAGAAACGCAACACAGAGAAACGCTGAAAAACTTTTCACACAGCCAAGCAGCCTGCGCGGTGAAATAGCAATGGAAGAGATTCACCGTGAACCAGAAAGCACTTTTGGCAACGAAGTACGAGCCCGCAGTGAGCTGCACGGCGCCGCCAGCTCCGCTGCACCACAGCCACCCTGCCTGCATGCTGGACAGGGGAGCTGGCACACCCCGGGGGATGCGGCTGATCTGAAAGTCCTCAGCCTCTGACACCGCCGGCCTCTCCCTTCCAGCGCAGATACAGATTAATGCTGCAACATGAGGCAATAAGCTGCAGCTTTCCAGGCACTTTCCATATGGTTCCCCTCCTCCACTATTCACTGGCATATACCCAGGGGCTTTTCTGTCCCCTGAAATGCAGTCACCTACCAACGCAGAGGCCGCTCTATATTTATTCTCCCCCTTCCTACGCAGCTTTCGATGGAACAAATCACCAAAGATCACCAGGTCTGGTTCGAAGCCCCAGATTTCGAGACCTTCTCCCAAAAGACACACAACCTCAGCCTCTCTCATCTGCCAGAGGCAAGCTGGAAAGGTGTTAGCTGATTTCAGGTAGGAGGCTCACCATGGCATTGGGACAGACCCCAAGAGGTACAGTATAGGACATTTCTTGAATAAGACAATTAAGTATCTGTCCACCAAATGAGGCTTCAGTACCAGGAATCAGGAGATGCTTGCCAGATGACCCACAACTGGGGCTCCACTTTGACAGTCCTGAATGTGCTCTGCCTGAATGTGGGGAGAAGGATTTAGTCTCTAACACCCGGCCGAGACACAGCTGGCTCAACATTTCACTATCTGAGGGAGAAGGAAGGGAGTGGAGATTGTAAAACAATGTCCCACGAAGCTTCCTCTGCAAGACTGTCTGCATGGAGCTGGTTCTTCATGGAGGTCTCCATCCTGATCCACTCTTGTGCTATATGGCCAAATTCTCCTTTTCTTGGGTTGTCCGATCCCACCCCCCCGCACTGACTCGCTAGAGTCCCACCCCAGCACACCACATCCTTTCCCACCAAAGGCATGGCCCACACTGCAAACCTGGGATTGTTCTGGAGCTGCTGTCCATGTTCCATCCCTTGTGGGTCTACCAGGCTTTGGATCTGCCGGGGGGGGCTGTCAAAAAAGCAGGCTGGGTGCTACTGGTTTGCCATGAACTGCTCCTAACATCCCAGCTGGTTGGCTCTGGATTGATAACAACCTGCTTTTGGCCTCGTATGGCCCTTCACACACTTGTCCTCTCCCCGAGGAACCAAGAACAAATACACGTGCAAGATCTCATCATCAGTTACACACATCTCTCAGACTGCACCAGCCAATTTGCAACTGCAGGAAGCCACAGTCCCATCCCGAATTTTGATTCTGCTCCAAAATCTCTGCACAAGCTGCTTTCCTCTTCCCAGCTCTGTACTCAACTCCGCATCCCACCACTGCCAAAACGCTGAGGTGCACTTCGTGCCTTCCTGAGAGCTGCCCAAGTACCAGCACTCCATGCAATTCACTGTTCTTAACCAGAAGAGGGATCTTGCTGCCAGCTACAACAAACAAAAACGGGGCGCGCCAGAGCTAAGTTCCCATTTCCACCTGGGATCTTCAGCAGGGACAAAACCTGCCAACAGATCACAAAAGCTGTTTCAAATATGACAGTTTATGACATTCAGCTGTCAATTCTATTAAAGGCCAAATCATCCATATTAATTCTGCATGCTTTCCTTGCATCACCTACTACAACGCAGCAGCCCCAGGCCAAAGTTTAGCAGGGTGAATGCAATGCAATGTTTCATGTCCATACTGGTGCGATGCCTACTCCTGAACAATAGCGAGATGCCAAGAGAAATCTCATGGTTAAATCAACTCCTGTTGATTCACTGGAAACTGAAAAACATTAGCATTAAAATCAGGTTAAAAAAAAGTTTCCCATCCCCTTTCTCCACTCTTCTTTTGAGGGGCTCAAATGCCAGTACTGAAAATAAAAGTAAAATACTGGGACGCTTGCTGTTGGAGTCCATGCTAGGGACAGCATTACTAATGCTTACGCACCCTGGAAACCCAGGACATGCCCAAGTAAAAAAGCTTTGTGCTCTTCTCACATATACAATTCTGACAACAAAAATCTAAGCGTCATCCCCCAAGCACTGCACAAATGCAACTTTTTCAGTTGCTCTCATCATCTTTAATTGTGCCTCACTAAAGAAGAAAGAGATTTGCACCCAATTCAGCTGCTGTTTTCCAGTTTGCTCCTGTCCCCATATATTCTTCAAGTTCATTCCTCAGACCACCAAGCTTTTATACTTTTTTTTTCCTTTTAGATCACTGCAAAACCTGATCTATGGGTGGAGCAAGAGTTAAACTCTGCCAAATACACTTGCATGACAACTCCAAGTGAGGAAGAGAAAACCCCACAAGCGCTCAAGAACAATCTCATTAGCTGATCATAACATTTCTGCCTGCGAAGAAGCCAAAGTGAACAATTTATTCAGCTGAACACCCGCCCCCACCCTGTGGACAGAAACATCAGCTTCTGAAGGGCTCTTCTATTCACAGCATGTGCTCGGCACTAATCTAAATCTAGTTCAAACCTCAAGTCGGTTCATTCATTCCCGTATTCAGAAAAACCTAAGACCTCTAGAGGCTGGGAGTAAAGAGTTATTTCCACTGTTCCTCACTGCAAAACCCCCACTGCTCCGGGGAAATTTGTGAGCGCAAATCCTAAGGCATTTTGCTGCTGAGTAGGGCTAAGCAAGGATGCCAGCCTTCTGCCCAAGAGAGAGGGCAGCACTGGCCAGCCGCCAGCAACCCAGGGGCCATGCATAATTTGCATTCAAGTAAAGCAGATCACAACTGCCCTCCTTTTTGATGATGACGAACCATCCAAACCACTCCACCGGCCACAGCATGCAATGCTTTGTCTACAGAGCAACCATCACTCGGATCAGGATATGAAAGGTTTATTTTGGCATCCCTNGAAAAAAAATTGGCCCAGACCAGCCGTTAAAAGATGCCTGAACTCCTGCATAGAAAAATTATGGCAGGATGAGACCGCACAGCCTGTGGCAGCTGCACACAGCAGAATCCAAACTTCTAATATGCCAGTTGCAGAAATGGTGTCTAGCCCACGGCTCAACACCGATACGGAGCCATGGGTCCCACCAGCCCCTCAACCCGAGACGATGCTCCATACTGGAGTTAGTTTCTTGCGTTCTCCCCTCTCCCTGCTGCAGCCAAAGCCTTTGCCCCAAGCCACTCTCTCATGGCAGTTTCTCTCCCCAAAATATCCCCAAATCCCTTCCTAGCGGAAGGTAAGTGCAGCCCAAGGATCCAAGAGAACCCTTGGATGGGTACAAAACTCAATCCACAAGCAGACCTACAGATGGGAAAACAAAAGAGGGAAATTAAAAATACCAAAGTGAAACAACTGCCAAGGCGGGGGGGTACAGGGGGCACCCACCCCCCAACTTGCCCATTGCACAGAAAAAACCAAAGCTACCAAACCACCTTCACAGCCCTTCCTGCCTACTAACAGGTATTACTGTGATTCAGGACAATTTTAACTACTTTAGAAGCCGCAAAACAAAGATACACTTGAATCCACTCTTTGAGAAATAAGTTTTCCCCTGAAATAAAATGTCAGGGGATTATTTATGTTGTTGAACAACACCATCACTATCTACATTCCTCAGTATCAGGCTTATCTTAACAAGATTTATACTTCTGAAGTGCAAATAGTTTCAGAAAGTGTCCTCAGAAAAGGAAGTAAAAACCAAGCCACGCTACTAAACTACCCTTCTTCCCTTAAATGTAATACTTTGAAGAAGAATATATGCCACGTAAGAGGGATCCCAGCAAGCAGGCAGGGAACAAGCCAGCAAATGGTATGGAGATACACACACAGCAAACAAACTGTACTCCATTTCTCATTGGGAAATTGAAAAATCATCATTTTATTTACGTCCCATTTTTAGCTCAGAGCAACACTGCTGGCTGGTGAAACACCACCCGTATCACCTGCGGAAACTTGTAACTTTAGTTCTTGCACACCCCAGTGTCGAGTTCAGGGTCTGGCTGTGCTGCAGAAACGGAGTTAACAGCCGAAACCAGAGCAGTTCAAGAACACCACCATCCGAAGGTGAAATGCCATGCCGCCCCAGGCATCACACAAGGCACATCGGCTCCTGCGCCGATGATACAACACGCCATCCCGATGTGTAACAACTTGGAGCCCACCACCTCCCGGGTTCGGATCCCGCAGCGGTGAGCCGGCAACGCGGTGGTGTGCAGCACCGGTGACTCACGACGTGTCAGTGATGCTGAGTCACTCGCCTCGTCTGTGCTGGCCCTTTCTCAGTCCCGTCCACAATCCCAATAGAAACTCATGAACCTCAAGAGGAACACGCAGCAGCTTTCACCAAAGCCTGGAAATGGGAGAATGGCCTCTCAAAAAGGTTGAGTGGATCCCTTAATAGGTTTTGGTTTTAAGAACTAGAAGGATGCGATAAGCATCTTCTGTTTGGACGGCAACCCTAAAATACTCATTAAGGCCATGAGCAAAAGGATCTGTGGGATTTCAGACACCGGCTCCCAAGCAGGGTCTGCACGCGATGGCAACGCGTTTTGCCCACGCAACAGCAGCTCCGCTGCGCTTCCCTCAGTTGTGCCCATCTCACCTACGGCCAAGCCAACAGTAACCAAACCACGGCCAGGCTCAACTCCATGCCAGCAAGTATCAGAACGAGTCCCAGGGAATGAATCCCAAGGGACAGAAATACGCTCCTGTCCCCTGTGCCAACCTGACAGCACGACTGACGCACTCACAACACGGTGACACAAAAAGGACACCTTCCAAACAAGGACACGGGAGCCAGTCACTAGGACAACAGGCAGAGAGCGGTAAGCAGTAAGGGGTGATGTATTTAACGCTTTCCCGGCAGAGCTTCCCACCTCCACTTGGTCCTGCCCAGCAGGAAAACCCGTGCACAGCAGACCCCGCAGCAGTTTGGACTGTGCCACAGCTGCCTGGGACAGGCATTTAGGCACCTTCCTACCATTTTTCAGAACTTGCCTTCCTCTGCCTCAGTTGACCTGCAGCAAAAGCTGCAGTTGCTCCTCGCTCTTCCCAGGCAAGGAAGTCAAGGCAGAGGCTCGGTGCTGATCTTCAGTAGGAGTCTCCTGTAAGCACTGCGTAGATGAAAAATGTGCACTCTCTACCTTGCCAACCTCCACTCAGCTTCCTTCCATTAATGGGTGAATCCGCAGGGATATGGAAGTGTGAGGGGGAAATACGTAGACTAGAAACCACCACTTCAGGGCTGAAGAGCACTCAAAGTTTTTCTTCGTCCAGGTTTTTTGTTCCGCTATTGTTTTTCATAAGCTTTAAGGCAAAACATTGTGCCACCTTACTGGTGTTCCTCTTAGCACCTCCAGCTCATTCATTCCCAAAGACTACTGTGGAGAAGATCTTCCCAAAGTGCTCAACTCCCCAAGCCAACATGCATACACAGATGCCGCTCCAGCCCCCTGCTCCCAAGCAGCTCACTTCACCCGGTTCCCGTGAAGCTCTTGCTCTCCTCTGCTGCCATATCGCTACCCCCCAGGCTCGCCTAACTTCTTCAGCTATCTCAAGGCGTCACCTGTTTAAAAGAAGGAGGGGACGACAAAAAAAAAAAAAAAAAGCCCTAATTTTCCATGAAGCCCAGAAAGACCCCTAATCGTAAGGGCTCTGCAACGTGGTGTACCCATTAACTATAAAGAGATTTCAACAAAATGACCGTCATACCCTTACGATTTCACTTTCTGTTGAGTTCACGACCAAGGCAGAAGTTTGGCAGCACGTCGATCAGTCAAAAACAAAATAGCACGGCCCATCAGAAAGCTCTGCTCAGACTCAGAACTGGAGTTTAGATTTTTTTTTTTCTTTCTTAGTTTCCTGAATGCTTTTAAGATCTTTGCTGAAATTCTTCACACTGGTTGCCACGGCTAGGGTTGAACTTTCGCGATATTTCAAATCCAAGTGCCCCAGATCTTTACTCTATGACATTTATGCAATGCCCCAAGCATTTATTCAGCTGACTGTCTGAAAAACAGCCATTCCAAGCTTTAGCTGCTCTTCAGCCCTTAGCAGCAACAATTGTTCCGTGACAATAGCCCAAAATTCTGATTTTATTCTTTCAGCTATGCCAATGCAAGTACTTTGGCCCACGTCTGAATCCTGTTTCGGCACCCACAAACTACGGAGCAAGGCGTGGGGGAGACAAGGGGAAAACAGGGGAGCAAGCTGGGGACAGAAGGTGGGAATCAGAAGAGCGTGGACACGAAGAGCTGGCTGTTACCCCAGCAAAACTGACTCTCCAGATGCACAGCAGAGCAGCCAGCTGAAAAATACCACGTTTATAAGAGAATTTATTGGACCACTTTTTCAATATAGTTCTCCACATGCTCACAAGCAACTATGCAGGCACAGCAGCCAGCAGAATAGCTAATACTGCCAATGTGTAGAATTTGCCTGATCATCATCGTACCAGAAAACGCAAGGCAGTTTGTTACCCCCTGCAGCTAAATCCAGGAACAAGAAGGCAAGACCATACCATGCACCAAAGGTGTTTATAACTGAACGACAAAGTTTGTTCCAACTGCAATGCACTTTCAGTTCATTGGGAATTTTCCCCTTAAAACTCCGATTAACAAGCTGTTCTCAACAATACGAACCAAGTACCAAGATGCCCACCTTTCCCCGCCAAAATGCCTACAATGCCTAGCTCACAACGAACTTCTTCCAGGAGCATATCCTCCTTTTGGGCGAGTAAGGCCCTTTATCAATATTATAAATTTGCTTACAACAGCTTCCTAACAAGTCTGGGTTGCACAGGACAGTACCATCATTACCTTTTTTAGACCCATATTTCTCATTAGAAGTTACACTTCTTCCGTTAGAAAGCAGAAAGTGGCAGAAGCACTAAGCCAATGGAAATTTTGCTCTTCCTTTTTTTCTTCTCTTTACATTAAAGGTGGGATTTCATCGAGAGATTTACAACCTGCCTTTGGCAAACTCAGTAGCTAGGGACCAGCGACTCCTGTTCACTAAGAGGAGGATACAGTACGTGATAACACAGGCTGGTTTTACCATCTTCACTAATGCATCATGAGCACAACCAGCAACAACTACAACAAGCCATCTTCTTGAATTTCTTTAAAATAAGAGGTCCTGAAATACCTGACAAATTGCACACCTTGCAACTCCATCCTAAAACTCTGCTTGCTGCCAAAGCACCAGAGAAGCGCACGCAGGTGGATATACTGGCAAAGACCACAAGCCAAAGCATCCCCCAACACATCCCTGCAGAAAACCGGCACCCTCTCTAGGAAACACTATAAAATAAATAAAAGCTGCTGGGACATCCTCAGTCAAAAAACACCTCGTGGGCTGGGACAGCCAGGGCTTGCAGCAGCAGTCCAAGAAGTTATGTTCCAAGAAGTTATGTTTGAGCAAACAAGCCACTTCCCAGCTCCTGGTCTCCTTCAACCAGCAACAAGATATCGCCTCACACTTGGCAGCACAGGACGATTTGACTTTTTGGATTGCTGTAAACCAAGCTTCCCTGAAATTACTGCAGTTAAAACAGCAAAGAAGAGAAGGAAGGGGGTGTTCAGCATCTTAAATTCTTCAAGGAGGAATAAGTGCACAACAGAGAGGAGACAATTACAGCACAGAGTAAACCATTTGAAAAGTTATTACACTTGTTCAACAGCAAAGCCCTTTGTATGCGTTCGAATAGAGTAGTTTGGTGGCAAAGTGGGGGAGCGCTCACTATAGACCATTAGTGGCACAATCCCCGGAGAAACAAGAATAGAGACTATGCAAATCAGGATCTATTGTTAAAAGGGAAAATTTATTTCACATTCCTGAGCAGCAGTGTTCCTGGAGCATAACAATTGGTGAGGCCCTTCTGCTGAGTACTGCACATTTTTATGCTCCACAGTAAATCAATATTCCATAATACAGAAACTATGTTAAATTATTGCCAGTGCGAGGACAGCAGCTCAGAGCTCCAGTTGGTGAACGGCATTAATACACCACCGTGTCAGAACAGAACTTATCTGGGACATGCTTTTCATTGTTCAGAAGAGTTTACTGAAGGCAGAATTTATGGAATTATTCTCCAGGACGTTAAAACCTTCCAGCTCACACCGTAAAGAGAACAGCACCAGCAAAGGCATTTTCCTGAGCGTGCTGCCCTCAACTTGATCTAAAGTCTACAGTCACCTCAGCGTTGCAAAGCTTTCTACTCAGGCAGCACCAGCAGAACGATCTCACAGTGAGATATCCAAGAAAAACTGTAGTTAATTTTGAAGTGGAGAACTCCTTGGATCCCCGTGCCCCAGCTCTCCTTGCCAGAGGAGGAGAGGACTACTCCTTCAGTATTTACCAAACTTCCCAGCTACGGAGCTGGTAAGGACTCACTATAGACTAACACGGGATGCAGACATCTGCCCAAACGGTTTTCAACTAAGCCACTTCTGATCCCCATCAGTCCAAGCAGGATTGAAGTGAGCAGTCCAACAAATAAAACATGCTTTCATTTTTCTCTTGGTTTAGCTTGCAGGAGATACAGAGCCCTCCTCTTCTCTCCCGTCCACTGCACCTGGTAAGTACCGACAGACAGATGGAGCAAGTAGCACCGGATACTCCAATCTTTCCAGGAATGAAAATGCAGCTTCAGCCTCTTCACTTTTTATTATGCAGCCGTTAAGACCTGAGGTCAAAGGGTGTTTTGTCATGGATCATAGGGAGGGGGGTGTTTTTGTTTAACTCCACAGGTTTTGCAGCCCAAGATCAAAACAAAACTTCAGGACAAGTGATTACACTGAAGCAGGCTTCTTCTCTAGGCCTGGGAAATTTCTGCACCACTGAGATGACCTCACCCTCCTTATCTGCCCTTTAATGTCCTGGGAGGAAAAGGAGAGAGCTTTGCAAACACACGTCTCAAAATGCAGAATTCCAACATGAAGGTTGTGTTCATAAATACAGCTCTGAGCATCACAAAATTAGCTCTGCTCTGTACCTGAAGCACAAAAGCCCTAAACCCTTTTCACAGAAGCCTCTTTTTAAAAAGTTTTTTCCGGTCTTCCTCACCGCTCGTTAGAGCAAGCAGGTTTTTAAGCTCACACAGAGGTAGAAAAAAGAAAGAAGTCATTTGTTTGGACTACGTAGTGACATTAGAACAACATAGGTAGAAGCCAAGAAGGATTTCCAGCCGAAGCAGAATTTATCATCAATGCCAAATACGGCTGAAATGGGCTGGGGTGGGCAGGGAGTGAGAGCGAACTAATGAGTTTTTAGGGAACATTGAAACAGCAAAGAGAGGCAGCATCGATGCGTAACAGCATCAGTGGTATGAATTCACCCACCTGGTGCAGTCCCAAGGCTCCCCAAGTTCCCTGCCTTCCAGGGGAGAAGCAAAAAGCAATCTGCCTCCCAACCCCATCCGGGAGAGCTGTGCTGCAGGAGGCAGAGGGAGCAATCTGCATGTGTGCAATCGCATCTCATGCCCACTCACTCATGGGCTTGCCCTCATTTCCAAGCCTTCAATCTTAGTTGCTTCAGAGTTGTAGGACAAATGAAAATACGTTTTTCCGGCTTGAAGTACAGGGAGGTCATCCCTGCTCAAAGTAATAGAAGCACCAGGCCTTTTTGGAGAAGAGAACACCCACTGAATAAAGCTGCAGATATTCCCTCTGTAGTTGCAGTGCTCTGCTCCTCCGCAGCTCACCGCGCAGAAGAGTTTGCGATAACACGTTACCTACGCAGGCGTGCCCCAACACGGTCCCCCAGCAGACAGAGATCGCCTCTTTAGTCTAAAATAGAGCGGGGATAAAGCTACACATCAATATTAAATCTGAAGGTCATTTAGTCAAGGGAAGGGGCAGACATGCTATTTCTGGCATCGATCCAAGAGAAGTTTCCTCTCTCAGCCCAAAGAGCCCTTCCAGTTAACATAGAAATAATCCATTTCTGGCCTCCAAGCCCTTTATCTAAGAAATGGGATAAAATAATCCTGGCTAAGGGACTACTCTACCGTACAGAAGCGTGAAAAAGTCCAGAGAGAAATGGGGAGAGGAGAGAGGGAGAATGACAGGAGACTAATGCAAATCACGCTGTGTTCAGTTCTGCCTGGAGCCATAGAGAAACACGGCACAAAGCGGCCACGCAGCACTGGGGTGGCATGGGCAGGGAGAGGGGCGTCTGCTCCTGGCTACTTAACTGCGGACAAGCAGAACTAGAGACAGAAGATCAGAAGGCATAAATTAAGGAATTAGCAATTATGTTCCACGGCAAAGGACGCAGAAAGGTTTCATGGTGCCGGATCAAATCCAAGACCAGGATCCCAGTAAGGACGCAGGGGTAGCTGCTGGGTTTTGGGTGGATAAACTGGGGGCACAAGCAGGAAGGAGCTTTGTGCAGAGCTGTCCTGGAGGGGTGGCTGAGGATGGCCAAAACGCAGCGTACTTGGAGGCTGTGAAAAATCGAGGTTTATTTCCGTTAGGAGAAGAAAGGCACAATCTGCATTGTTCGGCCACGTGAAACCCCTTTTCTAACAGATGCTCCAGCATACAAAGGACTGAAGAAACACAGGATTCAAACATCAGATGGGAGACACAAAAGAGCATCTCTGCTTTCCAAGAAAGGACTGAGCTCTGACCAGGTCGAAGAACCTTCCAGAAGAGCAGCTCTGGCCACTAATGTATGTCACTAACGAAGGGTTTTCAAGGAACTTCTCATCTCATCTGCATGCAACAAACCGACACATCATGTCGCTTCCCTCCGCTAGCGCTTGCCACAGTTTTCGCACCAGCGGATGTCTGTCAACACCCATGAATTTCTTGGGCATTCCTGGCTCCTTTATCAAGTCTTCCATCAAAAAGCTTATTTAATGAATCTGCAAGTCCCTCTGCACGGTCCCACAGAGCACAGTTTGAGAACCACTATTTCAGCCCTTACTATCTTCTGAACACGTTTGCCAGCAGCAATTAAAAACCAGCAACTTCTACGAGAACAAATTGCTTATTTAATTAGTACAAAAGTCTGCTTCAAGCCAGACCAAAGCCAGGCAGCGCCTTGTAGCCGTTTTGTGCATCGCGCACCAGGGCGATGCAGCAACGTACCACGGGAAGAAGCGTCACTGCTGAGCTGTGACCCGTCTTTTCCATTTAAGTCACTATAAAACAGATTCATCACCAGCTTCAGTGTCATACTGGCAGTACATGCACCTAGCCAGCAACATGTGCTGTTTGTGCTGGAGAAACTTTAATTTTGGCTTGCAAAGCTGTTTAGGACAGCGGAGACAGCAGCAAGAAGGGGGTATTTGACTGAACACAGACCCAAGTCCAGGATCAGACCTGCCTCTGCGACTCCCGTGCCCTGCTGCAGAGGTGGTGAGGGCTGTCCTGCACACTCTCAGCGAGCGGCACGGCACAGATAAGAGGTGGCACATGCTTCAGCTGAAAAACAAAATCTAGATGATCTGCTAGGAAATGATTGAGACAAAAAAGGACCGAACGCTCCACTTGGCAAGCCATCTGAAGGCTGCAAACTGAGTCATGTCGGTTGACATCCTCTCCTCCACTCCGGCTGCATGTACTGCGCTTTGGTACAAGGACAAAACGCGCTCGGCACAAGTGGTTGGGAGTGAAAAGGGGGAAAAGGCTCGCTGCCGGAGCTCCACCTGTGCCCTGGACAGAGGACTTCAGTCTCAATGCTGTCAAGCCTCCACCCTTCAACAGAACTCAATGCACTGTAAAACAAGGACCTCCCCCAAACATAGTTTTATCCACAGGAGGCCTCTGCTACTTGCTGTGGGCTGACAAAGGCCTTAATGTTTAAACTTACAGATACCCTATTTATTTTCCTGAAAAGAGTATGGGGTAATTCAAACCCTGAGAGAGCATGCATGCCTTAGAGGGGGAAGGAAGCGGGATCTGAATGAGTCCGCAGAGCTCTTTTCTGCAGGGCTCAGAGCTAGCGATGCTAACAAACGCTGGAATGCAAGTCGCTGTTCGCTGAATGAGGCCCCCGAATTGCCGTGAGAGCCTGCAGAGGAGAAATCTGCCGCCGCTGCGCGGTGCCCCGTTCTCAAGGGCTCCTCAGTGTCGCATGTGCCGGCGGTGGCAGCTCGCTGGCCGAACGCCCGCGGCGGCTGCCTGTGGTTCCAGCAGCAGCTACGAGGGCCGTGTCCACCCCAGTGAAAGGAGCAGTCAGGACGTGCCAAATACACGTGGCCACGCTGAGCCAGTTCGGATGTATGTGGTTGGGCAAATCAGCAAAGTGAGTAAGCGGGTTGCTCTTTAACCAGGTTGCTATTTAGATGGCCATGATACGAGCTTCAAAAGTAACGTCCAGCTAAAAGCCACATGAGAATGGAGAATGAATGGTGTATACAAGGTCTCTAGTTTGCTTGATCATCCCAGAGTTGCACCAGATTTCAGATACAAGTTTTCCTTTAGATAAAGGGAAAAGCTTATGGGCACCCCCTTGCTCACATCAGATGCGAAGGGTAACGAAGCAAGTTCTTGAAACCAAAGATTCTGATTAAAACAATAAATTCTTAACTGCAGCGTTTCTGCAATCATCATTTATAGCACATTTACATCTTCAACACGGAAACAACCATTATGCAAAGGTGAGAAAAAAAATGGCTACATGAGTTTCTTCACTCCAAGCATCACCAAGGGGCGAGGTGGACATCGGTACAGGCTTAAGCAGATGTGACACTTAAGTGCTGCCTGTTCTCCCCCCAAACCTGCCTCTCACAATGTTCAGAAAATCCACGTAGTTTCAATCCAGTACTTCAGACAAAGGAATTCCATGATACGAGCCTCTATTCAACAACTGCAATTTAAATTCCCCTAACCCTTCTATTCAGACCATATACAGGTTGCATAGCCAGAGCAAACCAGACCACCAGCACATCCCAAACTCCACACAAAATGCAACACTCCCATGTTTCTCCTAGCCTCGTCGCAGCTTTTCGTAAGACAACACTACCAAAAAAAAGAAAAACCCCACAGAGGTTTTAGCTTAGCATATAACAAAAGTTTCATATGAAACACAGCTTTTATTTCAAGTACATACACGCACATACAAACCTTTAACTCGCTTCCACTCTGGAGTGCTCAGAAGGGCACAGTAATGAACGATGTGATTTCTGAGTGCTTCGAACACTAGCTTGAAAGTTAACAGGCTGAAGAATCAACTCCTGGGGTTTCTCTCCAGTTCTTCTGGCAAGACATCAACGTCCCAGCATGTCCCACTAAATGCCATATATATTTTTGCCACCATCTCCCTCACAACTCCTCCTGTGCTGGGCAAGACTCTGCTTTACCCTAGATACCCAGACCGCACGCAATGATTCCGTTTACGGTGCACAGTTTAAAGTACAAACCTCTTGCTGATGCGCAGTTTTGATCCAAACTCCTTAGAGGTCACTCCCTCAATTCGTGACCTGTTTACATCTCTAAGAAACACTTTTTCCTCTGTTACCAAATGGTTATTAGGTCTCTAGTCATGCTTTGGGCAGGGGAGACAGGCTTCAGATGATAAACTCTGGATAATGCAGAGAGTTCGAATACATAAAATCACAAGTGTGCAGCCACATTTCTTCTACAGAGCCAAAAAGCATCAGCTCACGACATTTACTCTCACTGAGAGCAGAGATACGGAATTAACTCCAGGTAGGCTCCAAGGAGGAAATCCACATCTGACCAGGAAGAAAAGTGAAGAACAGACAAAAAGTAAGAAGGGCAAGAAGTTGACAGCAGAGCATATGTCTGTATATGCATGGTGACCTATGTGGGACTCTAATACTTGAACTTATTTACTGTATCACACAGGAAAACCTTCCCTTAGGGAGTAGGTCACTACAGATGTACCGCTACAGAATCCTGACCGATGGCTGACATCCGTCTTCTGCAACGTGGCAGAGCGGCGGTGGGGAGGAAGAAGGTCTTATGGTTTAAGAGGCCCAACGCTGGGACTCCAGTCCTGAATCTGCTAATTCTCTGTTCCATCACAGATTTGCCTTTTGATCCTGGACGCATTACTTGACATCTTTTTCTCATCTATAACATGGCCAGAGGAGTTCTGGCTCACCTTCAAGAGTAGCTGTTATCTATGGTGTATTTATTGTCCTAGGCAGAAGACTGCTTTAGACTAGAATGGATTTTTGTATCACAGAAGAAATTCCACTGTAACCATCAATTTATTACCTTCTTTCTTTTAATTAATTAAACACATGCCAAAAAAGTTCCCTCTGATCAAGACAGCGCACCCTCCCAAGCGGAGTGGAGGTCGGTGAGAAAAAGCAGAACAAAGGGAGCTTTTTCACCTTGTGTCATCGCTGATCATACGGCCACCCTCTCCAACTGCAAGGGCTGGAGCTTACAGGCAAGTAAGCCTCTTCTGGAGCAAAATATGTATATTAGATATACACACACACAAGTTTAGCGGTGATTACATGGACTTTATTTCATTTTTTGAGACTAAAGAAAAAGGGAGGGGGTCAGCAGCAGGTTAACAATCCACTCCTTGTAGTAACTCGTAGGCGAGAGCTATTGTTTGGGCTTTTTATTAGTTCAGCTACACGAGGCATCTTCTCTGCAAATTTGGGGAGCAGGAACGTGCAGCCGTTCGTATGCCACGACTGGTTACATGCTCCCGGATGCTTCCTCGTTCCCTCCCTGCAGCTCAGGTTCTTCCCAGAGACACTTTCGCTATTTCATAAAGCCGGGGAAAGGACTTGTTCAGCAATTCCTTTTGTCCCCTTGTGCTCCATTTTCTTTCCTCAATGTTTCAAGGAAAAAAAAAAAAAAAAAAAAAAAAACCAAAAAGCTATAGCTATTCCTCCCTTTTAGTAATCTTGAATATGTTCATTAGCATGCCCAATCTACAAAAGAACACATATGATCTGATCTACAGCAGCCTACATCAAGGGGGTTTTTTGCCCCCCCCCCCCCTTTATTTTTTTTTTTAAATCCACCCTTCCCCCAAAGCTCCAATTTCACAGCGACCTTGCCAGCTTGTGCATCGGAGACTGGCCAATAATTAGTTTCAAAGGAAATGGCAAAATTTCCTAGGTACATTTGCTGAGAAAGCCCCTACGCAGTGGGGGCATGGAAGTCCAGTAAGTTTTCAAAATCCTTCCATCCCTTCACGTAACATTCAGTTATGGGAAAAATAAATGAAACAACACATTATTTGGAAGCAAATCCACATAAATGTGTGAACGGAGATCCTTAACCTCAGATCCATCACAGACAAGACAGATCTCTTCCCCACCGTGCAGGCAGGAAATTGAAAGGGAGCCGCCTTATCAGCACTGCTCTGTGTCCTCCTCCCTCTCCCTCTGTTTTTTCCTTTGCTATCTTGAGCAGAAAAGCATGGACAATACAATACCCTTTCCAGAACAAATCCAACCATACTGCATTGTTCCCTATGTGTATGGCACCATCCAACCCTGATTATGTTAAGGTTTTTTTCAGCTATTTAGACAAGCCATGAAAATATCCCAAACTCAAAAGCACTCCCTCCCTGCTAGATGAGCTGCTAGGTGGGACCTGAGGTCCTGCACTGGAGCAGACCAAGCTCCCTACTTTACCGTAAACACTTATGGGGAGATTTGAGGGATCGTTGGCACTTAACACTGTTTTTTCTGGAATATGCAATGAAGAGCAAGAAAGGAGGCACGTCAACGCTGGTACTACCGCAGCAGCATGTCTCATCACAACGCTGTGTGCTGAAAGCAATCTTACTGCTTCCAGAGCCCGCTGCTGGGCTTCTGCAGAGTTTGAGACCAGCTGCAGCAGATCTGAGCCTTAATCCTTAAACGTGAGAAAGGCGAGAACCCCGATTGCAGGGGGCGACTGGCTGCTGCCGCCCACCGACAGGTGTGGACTCGGGAACCTGGACTCGTGACAGACCCTCAATGCTCCCCTTCATGCCAGGCATTTCTGGGACAATGAAATCACTGTCCAAAGCTTCGTAAATAAAGTTCCTCTGTGAAAGTTGAACTCCAGCAAGCAAGCGCTGCAACCCAAAGCCGACCCCACCTCCTGCCAGGGCTTGGGGCAGGCAAATCCCGACCTCCAAGGCTTACGCTGCTGCCACGTCCTGCCTTGCCACTACCGGAAAATTCTCTGCACAGACCTGGTTTGAAACCCACACCATAAAATGAGACCAGAGATACCCACCGAATCTGATGGGTAGTCGTCGGACCCGACAAATTTGACAGAGGAAAAGGAAATAAGTCTGGTCACAATTCAAACCCTCCTCTGCAACCACTGCATAAAGGGGTTGTGCAAACATATTTCATAAATAGGTCAGAGAAATGAGAAAGCAAATGACAGACAGATGGCACGGCAAAAGGAGAGGAGGAAGAGGAAGGGGGCAAGAGCATCTAAGCCAAGAAAGAAGCGTCCAAGGAATTTTTCAATGAAATCCTGGTTTGGTTTCACAGCCCCACGCTCCAAAGTTGACAAGCAGTAAATGGGAAGTGGAAAGTCCGTTTTACGTTGGGTGGGGGCCCTGTGCATGCATATCACATCTCCAAGCACAAGATGCTGTTCGCCTCCCAGCAACTCAAATTCAGAGGTGTCAACGTCTTCCTGGGAAAGGAGCCAAAGTGCACTTGTAATTATGGTCTAAAGGACAGCATGAATTTAGGGCACACTACCCTCAACCTTCAGCAAAATCCCCGCTGGTGTCAATACAACCTTTGTGCAAACTTTACAAGACAACCGTCACCTGTGTGCGTTGAAGGAAATTATTATGCCGGCACATTTAGCTATCTGTCAGAAAGAGGGAGGCCTCAGCGCTTAATCTCATCTTCTGACATAATCCCAATACATCTCCCTGTCACTGCGCAACCAACACCATTTCAGTATCTTCTGTAAACGCTTGGGTTTTTTCAAGTCTAAAGCTCCATATATGTTAAAAAAAAAATCCTTTTTCTTTTTTAGTGTTTAATTGTTTAAAGATAGCTGGTTTTGGGAAAAAAAAAAATCATCCTTGGTACTCCACAGCTTCTTGACCAAGCCATCAGCGTGGTTCTGAAACACACAGAGCAGACAAACCACACCCTAGATGGTGAGCAATTGAAAGGGAAGACTAAAAGCAGGAGGCATTTTGAGTCATTTCTGCAGAAACAAAAATCTAAATAAACCTCGATTGAAGGAACAAAAAGTAGTAAGACGCATCATTGACAGCAAGATGGCTTACTTGTACCGACAGCAAATGAAAGCATGAAAACACACTTAACACTTCGGACCATATTTAGCAGACAAAAGAATATAGGCCAGAATTACAGTATTGGGGGGGGGTATTTTTTTTTTTTTAAGGGGGTGGGGGGAAAAGATGCTTTTAAAGGACTTTCCAATCACTCAGGAAAGACACCGTTGGAATTTGAACACCACGATGAAGCCTTATTTAAAAAAAAAGGAAAATGACGCGTCGACAAGCAAGACAACTTTAAGTAAAGTCACAATGACAACAGACTTAAAAAGCCATCACATCTCATATTCAAATCTGAGCTCTCTTCAGATGGCAAGAGGCAATGAGATCATGTCCACAAGTACTTATATTTGCTACACGGCTTCCCAACCCAACAGGCAAGGGAGGAAACGAGATCAAACTAAGCACGTTCAGGCCAGCAGTAAAGAGTGGTTTTGGAAATTCATTCTAGCTTAAGCAAACAGGAATTTACTCAGCTAAATCACACAGCCTCTACGATGATCTCTTCTTACATAAATGATCTCATCTGGCCTTATGATCTAAGGCTACAGGGGGGAAAAAAAAAAGTATTCTTGACACCATTTCTCTAAGCTTTCTTTCCTTCTTTTCCTGCCAGTTCTCTCAGTATCATTTTGTCTCCTTCCAGCAGCTTTTCTGTCCCACTGCCCAACACATTGCCCCGCTCTATCCATCTCAGTCTTGTCCTGCTCTTTTAAGACCAGCCGCTGGAAGATCAAGATGCACTGTCCATACACACTGTGTGCTCATCCAGGGAGCATTCAAGCAGAAAATATTTTCAGTCCTAGCAATGCGTCCCAACCATCAGTACCCAGCCAGTACTAAGAGTATTAAAACACTCAGCTGTGCTAACTCTGACGTGGTATTTTTGAGAGACAGAGCCAAGTGTTTGGATCACTTCNGGCTTGGGGCAGGCAAATCCCGACCTCCAAGGCTTACGCTGCTGCCACGTCCTGCCTTGCCACTACCGGAAAATTCTCTGCACAGACCTGGTTTGAAACCCACACCATAAAATGAGACCAGAGATACCCACCGAATCTGATGGGTAGTCGTCGGACCCGACAAATTTGACAGAGGAAAAGGAAATAAGTCTGGTCACAATTCAAACCCTCCTCTGCAACCACTGCATAAAGGGGTTGTGCAAACATATTTCATAAATAGGTCAGAGAAATGAGAAAGCAAATGACAGACAGATGGCACGGCAAAAGGAGAGGAGGAAGAGGAAGGGGGCAAGAGCATCTAAGCCAAGAAAGAAGCGTCCAAGGAATTTTTCAATGAAATCCTGGTTTGGTTTCACAGCCCCACGCTCCAAAGTTGACAAGCAGTAAATGGGAAGTGGAAAGTCCGTTTTACGTTGGGTGGGGGCCCTGTGCATGCATATCACATCTCCAAGCACAAGATGCTGTTCGCCTCCCAGCAACTCAAATTCAGAGGTGTCAACGTCTTCCTGGGAAAGGAGCCAAAGTGCACTTGTAATTATGGTCTAAAGGACAGCATGAATTTAGGGCACACTACCCTCAACCTTCAGCAAAATCCCCGCTGGTGTCAATACAACCTTTGTGCAAACTTTACAAGACAACCGTCACCTGTGTGCGTTGAAGGAAATTATTATGCCGGCACATTTAGCTATCTGTCAGAAAGAGGGAGGCCTCAGCGCTTAATCTCATCTTCTGACATAATCCCAATACATCTCCCTGTCACTGCGCAACCAACACCATTTCAGTATCTTCTGTAAACGCTTGGGTTTTTTCAAGTCTAAAGCTCCATATATGTTAAAAAAAAAATCCTTTTTCTTTTTTAGTGTTTAATTGTTTAAAGATAGCTGGTTTTGGGAAAAAAAAAAATCATCCTTGGTACTCCACAGCTTCTTGACCAAGCCATCAGCGTGGTTCTGAAACACACAGAGCAGACAAACCACACCCTAGATGGTGAGCAATTGAAAGGGAAGACTAAAAGCAGGAGGCATTTTGAGTCATTTCTGCAGAAACAAAAATCTAAATAAACCTCGATTGAAGGAACAAAAAGTAGTAAGACGCATCATTGACAGCAAGATGGCTTACTTGTACCGACAGCAAATGAAAGCATGAAAACACACTTAACACTTCGGACCATATTTAGCAGACAAAAGAATATAGGCCAGAATTACAGTATTGGGGGGGGGTATTTTTTTTTTTTTAAGGGGGTGGGGGGAAAAGATGCTTTTAAAGGACTTTCTAATCACTCAGGAAAGACACCGTTGGAATTTGAACACCACGATGAAGCCTTATTTAAAAAAAAAGGAAAATGACGCGTCGACAAGCAAGACAACTTTAAGTAAAGTCACAATGACAACAGACTTAAAAAGCCATCACATCTCATATTCAAATCTGAGCTCTCTTCAGATGGCAAGAGGCAATGAGATCATGTCCACAAGTACTTATATTTGCTACACGGCTTCCCAACCCAACAGGCAAGGGAGGAAACGAGATCAAACTAAGCACGTTCAAGCCAGCAGTAAAGAGTGGTTTTGGAAATTCATTCTAGCTTAAGCAAACAGGAATTTACTCAGCTAAATCACACAGCCTCTACGATGATCTCTTCTTACATAAATGATCTCATCTGGCCTTATGATCTAAGGCTACAGGGGGAAAAAAAAAAAGTATTCTTGACACCATTTCTCTAAGCTTTCTTTCCTTCTTTTCCTGCCAGTTCTCTCAGTATCATTTTGTCTCCTTCCAGCAGCTTTTCTGTCCCACTGCCCAACACATTGCCCCGCTCTATCCATCTCAGTCTTGTCCTGCTCTTTTAAGACCAGCCGCTGGAAGATCAAGATGCACTGTCCATACACACTGTGTGCTCATCCAGGGAGCATTCAAGCAGAAAATATTTTCAGTCCTAGCAATGCGTCCCAACCATCAGTACCCAGCCAGTACTAAGAGTATTAAAACACTCAGCTGTGCTAACTCTGACGTGGTATTTTTGAGAGACAGAGCCAAGTGTTTGGATCACTTCGTGGAATCGGCTCCATCGTGGAGGCTTTAATCCAAGGATTTCATTTTAGTTTCCATTAAATTCTCCCCAAAAGGTGCAGAGACCTTTGAGATGCCCTCTCAACTGCCCACTGCCGTGCACATCAATGAAATCAGAATTTGAAAGATGGCTGGACAAGGATCAGGAGCTGCAGCTTCAGCAAATTTTGGTTACTACAGGTTGCCTAAAAGCACACATAGAAAATAAAAGTTACCCAGATGGCAAGGATCCAGCAGAAAGCACTGACATCAGATCCAATGCATGCCACCTTCTTCAAAGAAAGCCTAAAAATGAAGAGAACCAGCAGGCAAGACTCTCTTCCTTATGCAGATTTACTACTTGCCTCAATTCCTACTCCACATCTGTTTTCAGCAGCTAGTGGAGGGCAGAAGTGGATACCTTAGTCTGGCAAATTAGTCCCTAAGAGAGCACAGCTCAGCTCTGCATCGGTCATCATCCATGCACCTGGCAGCAAGGAAGGTTTGCTACCAAAATACCTACCCTTTAAGAAAGAGATGCTCAGGCACAGTCAGAAGGTGCATCTACCTCTCTAAGCTGGAAATCCTGCTGGAAGGGGATGTGATCTGGGTGGAGCTTACACCTGCTTCACACATTATTAAGAGGACAATAAAGAAACTAATTATGTTTGGGAAGCCAGTAGTTATTTATAGCATGTTGGCGAGTGTGTTACCTGGACAGCTTCAAGCAGGTCTCTAAGCTGCATGTCGGGGTTACACTCCTACAGCCACATGCATGGGGCATCCTAAAATGTCTGGGCTGAGCTAGACTTGAAATACAGCGGAGCTCAAATGTAGCTAGGTCCTTAAAAGGAATCCTCCAGCAGTTGACTGTTAAAAAAATCTTACTGGAAACATCATTTAAAGACCTTTATCAGTCTCTTCACAGAAGAGACAGAGACCAGGGTCATGTAACCTGTGGGTGTCTGATTTATTACAGGTGATCTGAGCAGGGAGACATTCAAATACATAATTAGAAAACGGGGAGGCGGAACAGACTTGGAACAAGCACCTCTTCTTGCAGCTACTCCTAATAAGCAACCCCAGTGCTTCACCGCAGCTATAGTCATCCTCCCAAAGTCCCAGTCAAAACTAAATGAATCATATACCAAGAAAAGAGCAAACAACCGAAAGTGTCCCAGCTCCGATTCACTGGAGAATCTGATTACTCAGATTGTCCTGCAGTTAGTGGAAACAGAGGCATGGTGTGACAGAGGTGACACAGCCAGGCTACGCTGGACTCTTCCTACCACAAAATCAGTGTTCAGTTTTTCCTCAAGCACACACAGAGGAACAACCTATCACAAGCATCCGTCTCCCTTTCTGCTGCTCTGACTGTTGACAAAACCAAGAGCCTTTTAAAATGTATTTAGTAATAACAGAACATTTTTTTTTAAGAAAAATTAAGCCTCTCTATTGATTTCATATAGCAGGAAAAGAACAGGCTGCACCCATTTTCAACTGTTATTACAGAAAACATATGTAAAACCAGAAAAAGCATTATCTAATTGCAGCAGTATAGCATCCCTGCATCTGCTCACCAGACAGGTCAGGCTTTACACAAAGGTACAGAAAGTGGGACAAAGGTGGGGGAGAAAGAGGGGGTTAATAAATGTCAAAATTCATTATGCAGCAATTCTGTTCAACCACCTACTATTCAAAGATGAAGAGTGCTGACCATGTTTATTTTCATCTTTCCAAGCCTTCACAAGCTCCTGCAAAACCTGTGCGTGTCTTGAGACAAAATGGATAAATCCTGGGGCAGTGAATAAAACCTATGATCCTTCCTTCCACGTTTCAATGCTTCGCCTAGTTATATTCTTCTTTTATAGGACAATGTCCCCCACTTCAAGATCGAGAAACCGTAATTGCTTCAAAACAGCAAAGAATCCTGGAGTAACTATTCTAGACTTCACAACGCTGGTGGGAATACAGCCCTCAGTGAATACAGCTTCAAAAAGCACCCTATGCCCTCTTCCTCTTTCAACTCTCTAAAATAAGGCTTAAGAGGAAATCTGCCAAGACACCAAAGAATAAGGCCACCTGTTCCGTTAAGTGAGCTAAAGGAAGCAACAATAACCCACCAGCAAAAGCACAAAGATAAAGGGTTTTAAAGCTTCACCGCAATGCCGAGCGAGCCAGGAACGGTTCCCAAGGACTTAACACCCTGTAACGCATCCTCTTGTCCCTGGGAGTGAAAGCATCTCTAAGCTATCCAATTCCCCCACGCACAAAAGAGCCGTGCGGCCTTCAGAGGTCCCAACAGAAGTACTTGCAGGGTAATTGTGTTTACTTCAACTGTTTTGCTTACCAAATTCAGTCCTTTGGCTGATTAAGTCATTACCAGTGGTACAGCAACAAAGGCAGGACAGCTTCATGGTTTCTGGAACGTGGGATTATGCGGAGAGTAGTCGAGTTCGGTCCCTGAGCAGAGCAAGTGGAAGCAAGAACTCATTGCTGCCTCGTCATTTTACTAGAAATGACATCAGTTACATCGGCCCAATTAGGACCTACATGAAAATTTAAAGACTCTCATCAGAAGAATCAATTCGGTGCTGCACTCGAAGCGGTAGCTGCGATGCGGTCCCTGGGTTTCTGGTCAGATCAGCAAAGCGATTCATATTCAAAAGCGGTTTGAGTTTTCCTCCACTACCCAGAGGAACCATCAGCAGCTATTTTTAGCACCCTTTGCCGGCCCATCCTGCGACGTGCTCCCACTCAACGTATATAACACTACAGAGCCTGCACAGAGCAGTACAGATAGCAGCCTGCTTTCAAACCTAAGTAAACTTTAGCTAAAAGAAAGTTTAAAGCTTAACTGCTAGGTTAGTTCATGTTTGTGTACTGCTTTCAAGATGAAAACACTACATGTGCTAAGCATTATCATCAAGTCTAAGGAGAGCAGACTTGGCTCTAGTAAAGATACTAGAATTACATACACACAAATTAAAATGTTTGGATCCTTTCCAGGGCAGATCATTCTGAATTTGTCTTTCTGCTTGTCAGAACACAGCTACACGAATGTCTGCTTTTTGTAGACATAGTACAGAAATCCACACAGCCAAGTTCCAACCCTAAAACTAAATGAAATAATATCAAAACCCATTCCTGCATGGCAGATTATCCTTAAAACCAGCAAAAAAGCAGCTTTAGTCATAGGATACCTGCAGAGCTTGAGAAGTCTCAACTTTAGGGCCCATAAAGTTTTTCTGACCTCCACAGTGAGACAGCACACTCCTTCCATGAGAAACTTTAGTGAAAGAAAAGCTCTAAAAGGTTTAACCAAACTATTACATATAAATATTAAATATTTATATAAGTATTTACCTATAGTAAGTTCCAAAACAAGGTTCAGACAAGAAGCACTCAAAGAAGCTTACAGGCTTAGTCAAAAAGCACGGCAGCTTGATGGAAAGCCACAGCAAGGCGGCTTTCTTCAAGAGAATACCCAAGCCCAGGTCTCACTCCTTGTACCTGAAAAAGTCTCTAAGTATTGTGCAGGGCGTTTCTGGAACAGAGCTTATTCTTTAATCAAAAGTTTATTTTCCTCCAGCTCTTGTAGTACGTCACTGAGTACTCACATATCAAAAGCCTTTAGAAAATTCCTAGGGCTTCACATTTTTCTTACCCTTAATGAAAAACAGCCTGGTGGGAGTTGTGAATATTGTCCTTGTTACCGTGATTTGTTAAGTCTCAAAATACTGGGCTGCTGCTCGTAGTGCCTGCGAGCCGGACTGCCTACAGCGCTCGAGAGCATCCTGCAAACAAGACGCCGGGCTGGGGCTGCTCATGCAGTAACGCTTCGCCACTCCTGTGCATTTTGTGGAGGGGAATAAACAAGGAATACTATCCCAGGGTACTGACAGAGAAGGCAGAAAATATCAGGAGGGATGCATTCCTCAGCTGGAACAAACAGGTTGCTTCTGACATGAATGCAAGGGGGTGGGAGGGGACTGCAAGTTTCAGGGAAAAAAAGAAGAATCACTAGTTTTGCTNTAGGAAAGGAATTTCTTTAACAAAAGGTGCAGTATGGCAATCACTTTGCCCCACCATAGAGGGCCCCTCTCCGTTTGCTCCGTCCTTATCGGACGCAGCAGGGCAGAGCTGAGCCTTAACTGCAACCACAGCCTTGCTGGGAAAATTCCTGCTGCGAGCAGCAGAGCTCAGACCAACTCGCTGCAGCAAAGGGAGCACAAAAAACCCCCCATTTGCTGACTAATGATGACCAGCTGGAGAAGCAATGCAGCGGTCTGGGATGAGGTGGACTCCAAATTTCACTGCTGGAGGCCTCAGCCCTTGGAGAGAGGCTGGGACTGCAAGGTGGGCAGTGTTCGACCAGCCGTGCCGGGGCCAGCAGCGCCGGGAGCACCAGACGAGCCGGGTAAGCGTGGGCACGGCCGGCTGGAGCGCCGGTATCCTCTGCAGACTGACAAGCTAAACACACCCTGCAACATGCCTGGCACCTACAGCTCTCCAAATAACATCTGATATGATCAAATCCAGCACTAACCTTGGTCTAAGAGTACAACAGTCAGAGCGTGAACACAAGGAGTGACGCGTTAAGCGAGACAAGCAAATCCTGGAACACATTCCAAACACTAGCTGAAAGAAAATCCAGAATAGAAAAATGTGACCTTAAAGAGGAACCTTACTGAACTCTATCAATTAGAGTCTGCCTTAATTTGAACTACCTATTCCAACAGGGAGGGACATTAATCAATTACCTCTCCCATGCTTTACTTTTCTTAGTCTTCTCAGATATTTTTAACATGTATGGGAGATAGATATATAAAGACATGCTAGCTCTGCTGGAGCTTATAATTATATCTAAAATAACAAGTCCCTTAAGTTTCAACTTAAAATATCACAACACAGAAAAAAGAAGGCCAATTTTAAGTGACAAAAAGGTTCTGTAATCAGCAAAATGCTTAACATACTCCCAGTTCTCAAATAAACTGACCGCCAGACAATGCCCAGCAAGGCAGCTCGGAGCCGTTTCAGCCCTTGCCAGGGCCACGCAAGCAGTGCGAAGGGTGCACCGCAGGCACTGAAACAACAGCAACGCATCTCAAGCAGAAGCTGAGCAGTTTTCTCGGAATAACAGAGGTCGAAATCCACCATTAGGATTTATCTGTGCCAGGAGGACAAGAGACAGCTGTGTGCAATTGCCCAATGGTTTTATTTATTAATCTGTTCAAGAGAAGGATTATATTTAACATTAGAAAACAGCAGTATCTGCACATCCCCATGCCAACTTTCAGCCTCTGAAATTCCACTGCTCAGGCCAGAACCTCTCAGCTGCTCAGAGGAGCAGGGGAGCTCGCACCCTTGAGCAACTCGGCACAGATGAAGCAAGGCAGAGTATGACTTGCGTTACATGACGTACAGTACCTGCCTCTTGCACTCTCCCACCCTAAAGCGACGTAAAGACCTTATCCCTGCATGAAAAATGCAACAGGGCAAGAACACGCACAGCCACTACCAAGCAGCCAGCAGGCTGCAACTTATATTCCAATTTATCTCACCACAAGTGTTTTGCATGTTTGAATCCCAAGTTCATGATTCAAGCCCTTATTACTGACAGAGGGAGCCTTCCTTAATCTAAGGAGAACAAGAAAATGTTCAAGTATTTGCAATCACAACAAAAATAAGCAGTTGCTGAGGCCATAAACCACAGCTGCGAGAGTTACTGACATATTAACACTAATTGTCCTGAAAAGGAGGAAAGGGTGTGTGCTAGTGAAGAACATTAACAGCTTTTATGCATTTTCATATACACCTCACCATACAAGACAGACTTAATGGTCTGAGCATCCAAGTGCTCATGATACTGTTTAAGCATAATCCTCTACAAAACAGCTTCACTGTTTAAGAGGGGAAGAGCTGTGAAGCAAAATCTTCCCCATGCAATAAGAATGTGGGTATCATGAAGTCTCTCCCCTGTACAGAGTCTCAACTGTCTAATAAGGAAATGAAAAAGCACCCATGAAAGCTTTTCTTCTTTTCTTTCAGAGTAACTGGAACAGAAGCAGGGGACTGGCTCTACCTAACAGCTCCCCATACCGCTAGGGAAAGAAGGTGAAAATATAGCTTTAGGATATTTGGCAAGACGCGAGCAGGAAATAAAAGCAATTTCAAGAATGATCACAAGCACTTTCAGCCATAAGAAATCATCTTCCCAATGGCAGCGTCCAAATCATGTGCTTCGAACTTCCTGCAGAAGACAAATTCACACTGTACGCATGAGCACGCTATTCCACATAGAGGGGTTATGCTACAAGTTTAAGGGGTGTTTTAAATTAGCCGTATACACATGATTTAAGACCCACTTGAGAGGTTTTCCTAAAAGAACACAAACCACGGAGTTCATGACATTCTCAGAAACAAGCATCAGCTATCTGAAGTTCGCCGTGCAGCGCGACCACCAGAAGATCAGAGCAGCACCGGGACGGGCTCGCTGCTGGTTTAAATCTTCCCTGCTCTGTTGTTCTTATGCAATAGGGCTCCAAAGGGTCCCAGCCCCGAGGTCGGGAAGGAAGCCAACATCTGATCAAACAGCGTATTAACCCCCCCCCCTCTCTTCCAAAGGCTTTTATTTCCAACATAGGCTCAAAGAAGTGTCTTTTGGTACATTCAGCTGTGCTGTTCTGCAGCACAGGAGAAAGCTATCGCTACTGCAAAGGAAGAACACTCAAAAAACAAGCTAAAACCTGACAAGAATTTCATAGATGTACCAAAGCTGTTTCAGTGACCAAGCAACCTGAGAATGTGGATGGCGACAGTGCAAACAAAGGGAATCCCGTGTACGCTTCTATACGGGGGTTCGACACCAGAAGGGTGTTCAGATCAAGCATCATGAGCCTTCGATACCTTTCCCCAAGGTGCTGTTCCTTATCCTTCAGGAGGAGGAAAGTTAGCCCCAAGTCAGATGCAGAGGAGAACCGTAGTGTCAAGTGAAAGGAGCTTAATCTGTGCTGGGAATTCTTAGGAGGTTTGGGTCTCGAGGAGGGATGTGTTAAACTAAATTCATTACTGTTGGACTCCAGCAGCCCAACACACCATGTACTTCCCAACTCCACAGTAAACTCCTTTTTCAAAAAGGGAGATGGAGAGGATACACATGCACAACCCCCCACATGGAAACTCAACTGCAATAAAGCGGGACGATGTTTTGTTACATCTTCCAAGAATTCTGTCTCCCAGGACCTGTAATAAAAAACTTCACAAAACCACTCGACCGCCACCGACACCCTCCTCCCACAAACTCCCACAAGCAGGAACACCCTGGTCTTTCTCAACTACCAACTGCACCAGATTCAGAGATTCCCAGGCAAAGGAATGGGTAAATCATCAACTTCAGCTGAACGCCCTCCAGAAAATACCACCTATGCGATGGTTTTATTAACTCTGATTTTGACGGGCAACATTTCTCTGCATCAAGATCTTTGCTTTGGTCTCCTAGGAATCAAAAAGATGTCCAGTCTTTAACTGTCTTTTTGTCCCAAGTTAGAACACAGGTATGTGTCAGAAATGTAATCTGAGACCAAGAAAAGGGCTGACTAGATGAATTTTGGGGTTTGTTATACGTCTCCCAAAAGGATGCAAAAGGACTAGTTCTCTCGCAAACGTCAGAGCAGTAACAGAAAAAAGGATTAAAAAAATGGACAGAATTTTAGTAGAAGATATTTTAGCAGAAGAATGTATTACTAACTGGAATGTATTTCAGTGACTGCAATAAAGAATTTCAGAGCTACAGTCTAGGTGATCTTATTTTAAAAAGTATACAACTTCAAAGCAGTGAGATACATTCTGCCATGAAGCAGCACCGAATTTGGCTGGCTTCCCTTCTCCAAACAGCAACAAAGGAATACCGTTCTTCACCAGCAGACAGAAAATACTGGCACATATTTTCAGGGAGACACCTGTTCAGACTAGAAAAGCTCACACTGAGTACAGCAGAGGTGGGCACAGTGGCCCAACGAACCTCAGAGTTTCACGAAGCCAAGAGAAGAGGACAACACTGCATTTGAGACTCCAGATGCCACCATGCTTGCTTCTTTCTGATCCAAACAGTTGCCTGCTCTTTCTCAACTCCATGTAAATAGTTATACAGACAGCATAGATGCTTCGTGTTCACCAGGGAAGAGTTACAAGAGGATGTTTAGCCCCCTTTTGTAGATAAAGTCTACCTCCCAGAGTAGCACTTTCCCCTTATTTCTCTAAGGGGAAAAAATAAAATGCTGCACAGCCCACTTGGGTTTCGGTCAAGAATTATCTATACTTATTTTACTTCAAAAAGAAATCTCTGCAAGTAAACTATGCCAACTATTCCTGCTAACAGACTGCAAAAGCCTCATCCTTGAAGAGCTCAGGCAATAGGCATGCTGGTTACAACTGCAACTTGAGACACAGAAGACATACAGGCAATATATCCTCTTCTATTTAGAAGTGCAATACCATGGACCTTCATAGTCTCCCGGTTTGGAGGAAAAAAAGGCGAGGCGGGGGGCAGGCGGGGAGAGTAAGGCCCACGGGAGCTAAAAAGCAGCAGTTACTGATTTTGAGAAAAGCTTTCCTCCTCAGAGTCACCAGTCCAGACGGATACACGGGGATCCAGACTTTGACCTTCATACGGCAGCAAAGAACTCATGATTTATATCCTTTGATACACAACCAGAACTTACAGGAAAAAAAAAGCTGCAAGAAGTCTATGTTATAAACGAAGTCCTAGACAAACTGGTAACTGCATTCAATTTAGTTTATTAAGAACAAGTTTATTTGCAACCCCTTAATTCCATCTGAAGGCTTACTAAGTAAAGCTTACAGGCTGTTTTCTTCTTCTTGACAAGTCCCCCCTTTAAAAGCTACTCATGTAACCAGCCTATGCTTTTGCCATAGCAGGTTATAAAAGATGAAATACTAGCAGTGCAGAAGTTAGACTAAGCACTATATTACCTGCTGCAGAAGCTTGTCCCCAAAAGCAAGGCAACAAACTGACATTTGGAGCTACACTCCAATATTCAAATGCTGTAGGAATGGAAAGGACAAGTCCAACAGTAGGAGAATAAAAAAAGGTCTTAATTGATTCCGCCTTCAGCTTTCTCACAATTTGACCAACAATCCAATAGCTCCTATCCCCACATACACTGAACACAGAGCTGCTTCACTCTAAGAGACATCCATGTTAAAAACCGTATGCAACTGTCAACAGGTTTTCTGGACAGCACAAAATATTCCACCAGCAGCTTTCCATAGAGATGGCAGGTTCCCGAGAATCTCTCGGGCCAAGGCAAATGATCTTCAGGCCTGTTTGCAAAACGCTGTTGAAAAACAAATCCATGCAATACCAGATGCTCCACTTGCTAAGCAAGTTTTGAGTAAATTCGGTTTTGAGGTTGGGTTTTATTTTTCGTGGGGGCTAACAGGTCTATCTTCAACTAAAGGCAAGATGAGAGGAGGCTCGGCTGAGACGCCAAGGCAGAACGAGCTGCAGGAGGGGTGTGTGTTTTATACCGTGCTAGTTCTGATGGCAGCACTTATCAGACAAGTGATAGTGAAGTGACAATTAAGAGAAACCTCAATGAATTTCTGAAAACTGCAAGTTACAAATAAGGAACACCCAAAACATCAAAGACTATTGAACTCTCCTCCAGCAGGCTACCAACCAAACCAAGAATTTAGCCATGTTTAAGTACTTTGCATACTGTTACCCACATGAAGTCACAACAAGTTTTAGAAAAGATGTTAAACCTCATGTTTCAAAATTTAAATCAATCTCTAACCAACACGAGTGAAACCTACCACAAAGAGTGGATCCTCCTACTCGGTTTTTATACCTTCTTTTAAAGCACACAGAACCAGCTACAAGAACCAGCTGCAGTCCAGCCTAACTCCCTCCTCTGTGCAATAAAATTATTAGGTGTAGAGAAAGAGCAAGACTGAGTTTGGGATTTGAAGAATTAAAGCAGGGCGCATTTTTTGGTGACTTGGCTGTACTACGAGCAACTTGTCACGCACATGAAGACTTCACATTCAAATTCTCAAAGTGTGCTTGCTTTTACCTATTACTGTATGCCTCACTTCCTGCTCTTCCTAAAACCTGCTTTAATAAGATTATATTCCGATTACATCGAAAAAGAGACTTCAGATTTCCTCCTCACAGGCAATGAACTTAACTGTATCTGTAACTAAGGAGATCAGAGCGAGGATCCTCAAAAGCAAACTGCTGGGATGTAAGTAAACACAGAGACCTCGTTTCAAAAAGTTTCTTGTATACCACGCGCACATTGTGTACCTACACACATGCTCCAAAATGCTTAGACATCTTTCAAGGCTTTCACAACTCACTATAAATCCATACAAGTTATCCACAATTCCCTATAGTTTAAAAAACACAAACAGCTAAAAAAGGATTGTACATCAACATGTTTAAGAGAAGACAAGACCATTTTTACTTTAGAACAGACTGATTCAGCTACTGTTTGGGAAATGTACTGGCAATCACATTTATTTCTGTGACTCAGGGTTTCTGCCGCCTGTTTCTGATCCCAGTGCTACCTGAATTATCCTTCAGTGTCTCTCAGCTTTTTGTTGGCCTTTTTACACACCTTCATGTGGCCACAGTACTTCAGCTCGTTAAGTTGCTAATGATTAACAGAATCCTGCAAGAGAGCAGAATGCTTCTGATTCTTTATAAAAAAGCTACACAGAACACAGTATTAATTTAATCTCATTTAGATACAGAAAGATTCATCGTTTCATTCAGCAATTGCAAGATGCTTTCTACTATGTCGAGGCAGCGAGCAAGACATTAAAATAATGAGTTCACAGCCACATTTCTGGTTTTCACACAGACTGAAATTCCATAGACTGAAGAAATAAACTGCCGTCTTGAGCAATTAAGCAGCATTTCCCACCCACAAAAGTATATTCTCCTTTGGTGTCACTAAACATTGCACTGATTTCAAACAACTCAGCTGCTCTTAATAAAAAAAAAAATCCTCTTTCTTGCTGGCAAGGTGAATTACTGGAAGGCTCTTTCCTTGTCAAGGACAATGCGGGTTTGTATCACGCAGACGTGGCAGGTTTGCCACTGCTACGCTGCGCGTCCCTGTTGTTAATGCAAACAGGGGAGTCCCTAATCACAACACAGGGAGCAAGGGGCTGGATGGGGAGAAGAGGCAACCACAGACAAGCTGGAAAATATGATCCCAACGCCACACCACCTGGGGAGAGGACAGACGACAGCCCAGGGGAAACGTCCCTTTGTCACCACAGGCATGTCTTCCAGCTCTTCTCCCTCCCTAAGCAAACAAAGCCCTATGAACTGTACCTCTGCAAACTAATAACCCCATCAAGTTTTTACAGCCTCAGGAACCCAACACCAGCAGCTCTATGAGATTCATTTCGCTGCCGGAGCTTTGGGCGACGCAGTCCATCGTGGGCAGGTCCCTGTATCGCAATGTGAGCGATGCTCTCCGTTGCCAGACTCGGCAGATACCCGGCTCTGCGGTCTACAGAGGGGAAGGAAAGGGAGATAGATGCTCTTCTGTAAGATCTACAGATTAGAAAATACAGGGTACAAGGTGGAAAGAGATACCACAGGAACACGAACTGGTGAGAAAACACCAAGAACTGAATTATTTTAGGCTAAAAGAGATGGTTATATCTTAACTGTATCATCCCATTTCACCCTTATTTCCCAGAGCCAAATCAAACCGCTCTATTTGTACCACCCCCATCCCTCCAGAAGTGGTTCATGTCACACACTGTTGGCTGCTCCACCAGAAATTTATTTTTCTTGGATAGATTTTCCCCAGCCCTTTCAATCAGGTTCAGCCAAGACATACTCTCTACTTCAGGACTTTTGAAAAGGACTAGATAATGTTTACTTCATGCCAAGACACCAGGCATGCGACAGGAAAAAAAGTCTCTGTAGAGAAAGGCAAGCCAGTTTCCACCTTCCGAGCAAACTCCCCTGCAGTTCAAGCACCACATTTTTGGAAGGATCTCATGCTCAGACTAATTTTATTTGCATCCTGTGTGAAGCCTGCAACAAATATCCAGCAATCTAATAAAGAGTTGGAAAGGGAGAAAGAGAGATGAATATTGGTCTGTTTCTTTAATTTGGATCCTTTGCAATCAACAGTATGTTATTTAATATCGGGCTCCGATTTGCAAGAATAGATTCTTCTAGAAGATGGGATATTTTTAGAAGATGTTTTGATTGGCAGCATTGAAACATGTCACACAAGAGGCAGAGCTTCCATCACTACCCCAACCCTCCTCAGTTTCTCAAAAAATCATGAGAGCAATCTCATCAGGAGATTTTTATCAAAGATGTGTTTACTTCAGGAGGGTTTTCTTACTCTTTTGGGGGAGAGGGAGGGGGTGTGAATGGAGCATTACTTACCTTACAGTCACTACTTTCCAGGAGTTATGCTTTTCTATAGAAGTGAATACTAGATTTTTTTAATTTTATTTTATTAACACAAGCAAAAGCAAAGCATGTCACGTTCACATGTCCAGAAGCCAGGACAGAGCCAACAAAAAAAATTGAGCTGTGGCAACTTTCAGTCAAGCAATCCATGAACAAAGGCAGCAAATGAAAATAGTTTGTAGTACTACGTCATCTTCCAGACCTTAATGCTTGAAAAAATTTAAAAAGGTTCACACAAAGCAAAGAACAGAATACAGATTTTCAATCTATTGAGATTTCTAAAATCTGCTGCAAACATTGCTGTCAGGCTGACAGCAGATTCAACAACCCAAGGTCTGATGCAGGATCACACTACGAACAGGATCATTCACCATCAGAGCGAATTATACTGGGCTGAACCTGAGACTTTGCCGGTTTAGGACAACGCTCTTCTTCTGACTCATGTCAACGTTATTTGCACATGTCAAAAGAAAGCATAAAACACATGGTACATTTTCAAATGCATTCAAAAACTTTGAAGCCAAGCATTTCACAACAAAAGCCAACACAAAACTAATTGTATCAGAAACAAAGAGCCATCACTGCAAGTCGATTACTACATAGCCTCAAAGGGTCCAAAGGGCCAAGCGGGCTGAACAGCCAAACTATTACGCATTTGCCCTTCCCCAGACCTAGAGGATTCCCAGCTTTGGAAGAGATACGACAAATTTTTTTAATTAGCATAGCTGGAACGAGCTGCGGTAAGAACCAGAACCATAATGGAGCCATTGTACTTCAGTACTGTCATCTCGCGCAAAGGGCGAGGAAGTTCACGATGAGTACTAGAGAGGATGGGATGTTTTCACAAAAAAAAAAAACCCACCCCAAAAAACCAGACAGACCTTGGTACAAAGGGAAAATGTTCCTCTGAAATTATCGTACAATCTCTTGCAATAAACGCCAGGACTTTAAAAGTGATACTAGCCAGCACTAAGCTAACAGGCAATTACAGTGATTAAAAAAGGGGTGTACCTAAGTGAGATTTTTGCAGGGTTTTTTACATCCTCCAAGACATTTCCGTGAAGCGAGAGACAACACTGTTCTGTTCAGCTCTCTGCCCTGATGTGTGTCAAAAACTGATCAGAGGTACGACGGAGATGATTAATCCTTGAGGAAGTCGGGCAGCTGCTGTTCTTTGCGGTAGAGAGGAGGAGGAGGGGTGCTACCTATTTGCTCCACTGTGTTGTAAGTGACAACAGCATAAGCCACAGTTAAGTAGATAATCGCAAATACTCAGAACCTCCTTTATGTCACCAAGCATCAGCTAAACAAATAAAGCAAGATGCTTTTGGACAAGTTACTCAGAAATGAAGTGAAACACAGGAGAGCTCCATTACTTCAATTAATACCCTCATTTGTACCAGGTCAGCAGTTCTCAAGGGCACCAAGGACAGGCGCACACACATCCCAGTATTTCCTATCTGAACAAAATCCCCAGTCGCTGGGCAATAAGCATCCAACTCACTTTAAAACTCCAGTCAACCTCCATAGGACCAGAGAAAAGGAAAAGAAAAAAAAAAAGGAGAAAAGGCTTCACCGGATACGTATTCTTGGAAATTTTGTTTTCAGTCTCTCAAACTGGAAGGAAGATTACACAGTTTTCTCCCAGGCCTAATAAATTTAAGTGAAAACAAATATTTTTCCAGTAAGACTGCTACAGCAGGACCCAGAACAGGAAGATTACTTTATGTACGTTTAACTAGTTGAGAAATTCAAACACCTACATCAGAGAGGGGGAAAAAAAAAAAACACACNGGGGGGGGGGGGGGGGGGGAGTTTCAATTATACAAGGCAAACATTTAAAGTAGCCAAGTGCTCTGGATGCAGATGGTTGTTAACAAGCAGACAAGAACTAGATGAAAGCGATTTTGAGGAATGCCGCAACATCAGAGCAAAGCAATAAAGAGAGGATTCCTATGGCAGATTCACCAAATAACACTCAGCTACAGCGACAGACTCTCATTAGTGGGGACCACTTCGTGACCGCTACGAGAGACTGTGGAGGTTACCTCCCCGACGCTGAAGTCTTGCAGTCATTGCTTGCTCCCAGCATCACAACTAAAAGCTTCTGGGAATTTACAACCAAAGCCTTCACAGACATGACAACAATGAAGAAAAAAAACCACAAAGTTTTCTACGCATTTTATCCTCTCGAGGAGTTGCATCGCTGAGCACCAGGAAGTTTTCAGATACCATCTTTTTAAGTTGTGGGAAGGATGGAAAAAGGAAGGAACAACGAGGAAAGTGGGTGCAAGACAACTAGAGTTCCTGTGCACCCCAACCACCGACCCAAGTGGTGGGCAAACCTTGGTCCAGAAGAAGCTCTGCTGCAGAAGTTACCAAAGGACGTAAAGCAGAGGAGATGGCAAACATGCAACTACTGCCCACGGGGGAGAGGGAAAGAGCAAAGGGGAAAGAAATTCATATACACACAGAGGAAAAATTCATATGCACATACAGAATTGAAGCAAACAGTCAATAATTTTCACTCCTCCTTCATAAAGCCACCAAAGGCTTTAATCAAGTCACTTTTCCTTTAATTTATGATAGAAGAGTGCCTTGTCCTAGCACACAAATTCACTTGCTCAAGCACAAGAAAACACAGGTAAAATAAGCAACTCAATTTGCAGAGCGGCTAATCTGATTAGGGCTTACCTGTACCCAGCCTGAAGAGGCATTTGGTTTCATGAGTTTAACATAACCAAAGCATGCCTGGTAACAGCAAGCAAAGGCGGGGGGGAGAGACAGATCTGTGCCATGACAACTAGGATGGGTTACGAAAGCTCTCTCTACAGAGGATACTATTTTCAAAAAATAAATACTACCTCAACAGCCAGCACACAGGAGAATTAGCTGCAAAAATAACTAGAACTCCTTGTATTAAAAAGACCTGGACATCAATACGAGAGCAGAGCTAATGCAGGAGTGAGAGGAGGGGCACTGGGGTACATTTGACAAGTCAAAGATTCACACAAAAGAGTGAACAAGTTCTGAACTGCTGTAACTGGAGACAGATGTAATTTCAGCCCGTTAGTAAGAATTCAAAGAGCAGCTCATGCTCATAAAAAAGCAGCTAAAAAAAAAAAACCTCAAAACCCAGCAAAGTTGCACACTTCATAAGCCAGTTTAAGATCTAATACACAAGACAATGTCAATCAAAGCCTTCAGGTAACTTTTTTCTACAAGTATCACTTATTAAAAAATAGGTTTAAATAACTAAGAGTTAAATTGTTTTGGGCTTCTTGCCATTTCCAGAGGCAGGGAGAGGGGGATGGTGGGGGGAGTGAGCAAGGGCTGAATATGGAAAGCTGTCTTTAGGCACAATATGAATCATCACACTGAAGAATTTTCTTTAAGTGGCTGGCTACTACTCAAACAGATTTATTTTCTTTAGAACGGTAAGGCTTTGACCAATATGTGAACAATAAGCCTTGGAGAAGTCATTAGATGACACTCAGCTGTGTATATTATGATGAAAAATACTTGAAAATTGATCTGTATCAATTTAACCCGCCTTGACATAGAAGTGGTTAATGCCTTGAAAGATTTCCTAACGTGGTTGTTGCTTCCAATTATTTTCTGCTGTCTCAGTATAAACAGCATCTTCCCTTTGACTTTCAGAAATTTCTGCAAACGGCAGGAGAGCTACCTACGACATAGAAGAGGCGAGAGAGAATAATTTTCTTGTGTTAGTCTGAGACAGTAAAAAGCCAATACCACAAAATGTTGCATACATGGAGCAAGAGCCCTGCAAGTGTTCTGCATTCAAAATGCAGATCCACAGAAGGCTAATTGTCTCACTTTTTTGAAATAGCCAGCACTGGAATAGCAGAAGTCACATGGAGAAGGGCTCCAATTCACACAAAAATAGGCAGATTTAGCTGCTGCAACTTTTATTCATGCTACCGTCCCAGCCTAGGAACAGCAATGGCTGCGCAACAGAAATATTCTCCCCTTGGCCACCGGGATGTGAGCCTCCAGCAGAGAAAAAAGCCACTAGGAACATGGAGAGCCATTACCTCTTCACATCAAACCACCTGGATCAGGAATTGGGACCACAGCAGTCAAATTTTGTCAGAAGCCGCCAAAGCCGTGCAGAGCCAAGATCACTGAGCACCAAAGCACCTTCAAAGCCGCCTGCCTGCCTCTTGCTCAGCTCTCAGCTCTGGATCAGACCCTGCCCCGCTCCATGTGCGGACACAGATGGGTACTCTGTTGTGCTCTGTGCTGACACCCACAGCACCCGGGGCAGGACAGGACCCGAAGTAATGGCAGTGGGCAGAGAGACTGCAGGTGAACAACAAGCATCGTGCTCCCGCTGCGGAGCTGTTGCACCATACCTTCTTAAGAGGGTGCAGGAAAAGTACACAAGGCACACACAGGCCACCAGCGGCTGCCGCACCCACCTCTGAACACATTAACCTCCTTCCCAAGCACTTTTAAGGCCAATCGCTGTGGGTGACAGCAGCACACAGTGCTTTTGCCACCTAGAATGCAGAAGCCAGTCAAGAAAAAAGCCAGGGTGCAAAGCACTGAGTTTATTTATGATTTGATATCTCTTCCTGCAATGCAATGTACCTTTCCTCGGCATAACATAGTGAGAACCAACTTCCACAGGCACATAGAGCCCCCACGAGCGAAGCTGCTCATCACTCAGCGCCTGCAAGCACAGAGTGCACGGAGGAGAAGGAGCAGCAAGGTTTGCAACATCCAGAGGCCCAGGAACAAACCAGGACTGTGTGCTGCTGCATTAAAAGGAGGTGTCCTCTCCGAAGTTAAATGGGCAGAAGGAACATGTTAACTACTAGTCCGCTTCTGACACGGACAGAAGACAAGGGCAGGCCAGAACCGGCTGTCGCTACGCCCAAGCTTTGCAGTTATGACAGCGAAAAATCAGAAAGCGGCCCTGCAGAGCCCGGCAAGGAACCGTTTGTAACCTCCGGCCAGCACTCACCTGCATCCAGAGGGCACTAACCATCACGGAGCCCAGCCCACGGCAGCTTCCCGGTCACAAGCTATTGGGGCAAGGCCAGAAGCTCAGAAGACTTAATACCTAACTTAGTAATAGAAAGATTAAATATCTAACTTGGTAACAGAAAACCACAGATAAGATACACGGAAGTGAGACATTCGTGCACTGATGTTTAAGCTAATCTGGAAAGTAGGAATTTCTTGCCGGGTTCCTACAAGTGTTTTAATTGCAAAGTCATCTAAACTGCGGTGCCTTTTACTGCCCTCCACTGCCTCTGTTCACCTAACTGGGCGGAAATACGGGGCTAGGTGGATGGCCGCTGACCCGCAACTCAAACTTACACCCACTCAGACATGCACACACAAACATCATCCTCAATCTTTTTTTGCCAAAACAAACATTTTTTTTTGGTGATTTCTGCCTACTGCATCTACATAAAAACCCTTTGCTTCTTACTCAAGAGCGGACTGGATTTGATAATGCAATGTAACATCACCAGCCCTGAAACAGCAAAAGCTCAATATTGGTCGTTAAGCTGGAGCTGCCAGGGAATTCACTAGATGCAGGTTGCCTGTGAAGCTGTATGAGCTACTCTGCTACAAAGGCTTCTAAATGGAGACAGCCAACTTTTAACCCACCTAAGCTTACAGAGACCCCCATGAATGCAAACAGGGTAACGACTCCGAACGTTTCATCAAGTATCATAAACGAAGGAAATGAACTCCAACTGCACATGGGCTGGGACGGGAAGTACTTCCAAGATAAAATATTTTTTACCTCGACTTGGAGAACAAGTGACAGCAGAACTTTTCCAAAGCTTTACCTGTAGTATCAGAGAGGAAAGACTTTGTGGCAAACATTCCCCAGATGACTGAAGTTCTCTTCTGTTTGCTGGCCAAGACAAGTTCTATCTACAAACAGCTGCTCACTCCAGACAACGCATCAAATCGCTTTCCTCTACCAAGCATCAATTTTTCTGCTCCCAACAGAAAATACAATTAGACTTCCCTCCGATTCACACTGCCTGCCATTAATATTTTAAAGTCCTCCCTTATACAAATAAAATCCCTGCAACATTTCTTACAACATCGTTACGTGTTACTATGGAAACTGCTAAAATGTCACAAATAGAAAAGCCTAAAGCTCTGCTGCATAAGGAGTACCCTGATCCTCCTTATTTCCCTCTTTTGGTAATTTGATGACCAAATGTTTTGAGCCTAATAAAAAAAAAAGTCACCATTATAGTGGGGTTTGGTTTTGGTTTTTTTGGGGGGTTGGGGTTTTTTTGGCATTGCTTTAAGCTACTGAATATTTTATTCAGCAAGCAGCCAAATGAAGCCACATTTCACAAACCCACCCCGTCGGGAGGCACCTTTTAAGAAGCGAAATGACACTCAAAACTATCTGACAAACTCAGTGCTGTATGGTGCTGCAAGGAGACACCTGAAACTGCGGCGAGATCCGTGTCAAAAACTACCCCTTCCTCCCACCCTCCCTCACTGCTCCACTACATAAGTGAGAGACAACTCAAATTATGTATTTTACACAGTAAGGATGCACATATTTAACGGATAAAAGGAGCTGTAACTCTTTAAAATGGGCTAAATATCTTTGAGAATTAAACACTTCTGGAAAGAGCACGCTTATGCTCATTCATAAGACAGCACAAATTAATCTGCTTCAGAAGCAAAGCGTCACAAGATGTGCCAGCCGAACTCTGCCACCACTATCACAGGGAACATCTCATTTTGCAGTTAAGACATCATGGTTGTACATGAGCACCAGGGAGAAAACAGCCATCTGCCAAGTTGTTCACCTCCACTAACCTGATGGCTTACAACTAACAGAAGAGCTTTAAATACATCACCGTGATGACCTCCCTGCTCGGGTACAACAACCAGCCACCGACAACTGCTGGAACAAGCATGTTTTGGCACAAAGTTGGAGGTTGGTCTCGGGGAAGCGCAGACAACAAGAGAGCTACCTTCAACACGACTGATTTGCAGCAAAATTTTTGAGACACCCCATCTTCATCATAAAACTGGTGAATTTAAGCTCTCAACAGCGCAAGTCTGTGACTGTCCCCTTTTAAATATCCTCTTTCACCAAAGTATCATCCCCCTTACTGCTGATGTGATGCAATTTAATGAAAAAGCATGTTCTAGACTGAAACCCCAGGCACCACTAACCAAATCCTTAACTCGGCACGCCCGTGCCAGGTACCCTTCCCATAAATAGCTTGTTCAGTGCTGAGGTCAAAGCTGGAGCAGGCATTCCAGAAAGTAACCTTATCCCAACGGAGGTCAGAGGGGGGCGTGGAGGGGATGAGCTGGATGTTACTTAAGCAAACCATGTCATTCTATCAACGACCAGCACATGAGCAAGTCTTCCAAATGCAGAGAGCCACAACCGGAGTATGTTAGAGACAACTCGGAGTGCAGTGGAGAATCAAACCATCCCCAGGTCCCAGCTGGCTCCAGAGAGAGGACAGCAACTGCAACAGACTCAACTGCAATTCCAGCTTCCCTTTCCACTTCCCAGCGGAATTACTAGTCAATACACAGGCCTTCACCTATTTGTATTTTTAAGTCCTTCCTTTCATTCAGAAATCCAGCAAGTAAAACCTAAGTCGATTTTTTAAGTTCTCTTCTACCTAAAGCATTTTATCTGAGGATGGCCCAGCTCTCCAAGCCTTTGAAATGAGACACTTGCAAAACGCACCATATCCAGGGTGTGCCCAAAACACGCTCCGTGGAAAAATCTGTTGGGGTAGTGCCAGTTTAGCAAGGAAAACATTTTCCCCCAGCTGGAAGTCTAGCGCAGCGCTGCTGCCGAGCTAGTGCAACCAGAACCTATCTGCTGGAGGAGAGAACAAAGGAGGGGGAAGAAAAAGAAGCCCATGTTACTGCATAATGAAAGCCAAAATCTTTCAGGAAGAAAAGCACATCTGTGAAGTACACCCTTACAAACTCTTTAAGGAAGTCCACCTTTGCCATTGCTCCAGTTTTAACCTTAGCCATATAGTCATTTTTTGTCTTGTGTCAGTATTAGCAAGAATAAAAACGCAGCTTTAAATTGTCGCTGCTTACAGATGCTGGTGTAATGTAATACAAAAGTCTTTTCCCCATCCCCCACACCAGTATATAATCTTCAATATTAGAGATCAGCTCTAAATGGGGCCCCTTTCCCTTGCTCAAACACTGACTGCAATTTCACATGAGATCGCAGGAAAGCGGACGAGTTACCACACCAGGTAACTTTAGGGTCTTTAATGCCAGCTCACATTCACAAACTTCAGAAACACTTTTTTCTGCTGCTTCAGATGCTGTGACAGGCTTTTCCCAATGAAAAGTAAAGTAAATATTTATGCAACTCTATCCAAAGTGTCACCCATAAGTCCTAAAAAAGCTGAACTCGAGCCCGTTCTTACTCACTGCCCCACTGGGTAAGGGCTATAGAGACAAAGTGCAGTTTATTGGTAGTGCCAGACACCAAATCATGCCCAGTCCTCCACGTTATCCTTCGTACACCAGCCCAGCACAGCCCCACAGCCCAAGAAGCAGGCAGAGAAGGTCTGACTCCAAACAGAACAACCCAAAACCCTGCAAGAGTGCTAAAGGCATCTTCAGGAAAGATGCTTTGTCTGCATTCAACACCCCCCACACCACACTCAAACGCTTTCCTGCACCACAGCACCCGACTCCACCGTTATTCTTCATACGCATGACCCAACGCTGAGTGCTGGTTCCCTTCTGCTCCCCCCGAAACAACTGTGAAAGTTGCCCAGAAAGATTAAATTCAAACAAATGCATCAAACTCCCTCTAGGATGAAAGCCAACAACACTGCCTTAACCGAGTTCTGCGGATGGCAATGTGCGTACCTACACCAAAAACACCTAACCTCCCTTCCATACTCCAATAAGGTCTGCATTAGGATCAAGGCTCGAATAAAAGTCAGAAACAACTTACTAGACATCCATTGTATCTATAAAAGGTGTACTACGACCAACATTTCTTGGAGAAATAACTGACTCGTTTTTCTTAAGATCCTTCTCAAGCAGTGTTCTCATTTGCCCTCTTTTCTTAAAAGCAAGAGAAACTTGCAGAGTGTCCTACTTACTCTGGATACCTGATTAAGCATTTTTGAACAATGAACAGCTCTCCGCTCTTCTGCTTTCAAATGCAAAGCAAGAACATGTTCAGGATTTGCTCTCTTTCTCTCTCCTCCCAAATGAAAGATGCTTGAGGGACATCTCTCTTGACCAACATATTGCTGCTGAGCAGCACGTGGATTACAAGCAATTCAGGTATGACATACACAAGTTTTCATAAATAGCTGAAAACTAGAAGGTCAGGCACTGTGCTGTAGTTGGTACCTACAATCATCACAGCTAGAAGTCAAGAACAAGAAAAATACCACAAAAAGCCAAGCAGGTAACCGAAAAAGTCATAAAGAGTAGTGACAAGCTTTTAATATTGCTTTACATAAATCAGAGTTAGTGAAACATGTTTGTGACCGGTAGGAAAAGCTTCCTTAGTCCCCACAGCATAGGATTCGCCATCTGAATTACAGCTCCATGAAGCCACAGATTTGAGAAATGCTACTGAACGGCCCTTGAGATACAGGCTTCCTTATCATGCTCTTGCTTGAAAAATATAATCAAGGGAGAAAAATCAGAATTTCGAAATCCTACTTCTCAGCCAACTGATGCACCAACTGCAACTACCCCTCGAACAACCACTGACACAAGTGCCACACGCATCCCTCTCCGACACAGGACTTTGAAATTAGTGCTGACAAAAGCACGTATTAGTGAGAAATCTTCATTACTGCTCCAGGTCCAGCAATTCTGAAATCCAGGCAGCACGATGTGACACGGCACAAGGAGGAGCCTACACACGGGCTCCAAGGCTGTGAAATGATTCACTGCAACACCAAAGTGCAGAAGGTGCTCAGATTTCCCACCAGTAAATGGGGATAATTAAAGTGTGCTTAGGCATCATGGCCATAGGCATCGCAACAACCACAACTGAACACACTGCAGCTACTGTCTGTCTGACCCTCATAAAAGGTGGTGTGAGAAGGTAGTCACTGGGAACTTCAGTTCACTCTCAGAAGCTTGATCTAACTGCCATCAAAACAGTGACTTTCCAGACAAGAAACGTGAGCTAAAAGATAAGTTCCAATTAAATATTTGTTCTCACTACCTTTTCAGAAAATTTTTCCATGGTATACAGACTGAAGTTGGGGATTGCAGAGACTAAATCACATGCTACTCCCCAGCTTAATGACTATGTCACTGCTCACAGGTAACTAATCAGACAAAATTAATTGACAAATTCTGATGAAACTAGTCTACTGTGAAATGCAAGACAACCAAAGAAACCGACCAGCCTAAGAAAAGCAAATACTGTAAAGATGTACAAGCCACATGAAATATTTCCTACTTGTACGTATTAGTACAGGGCCACAGAAACACCAGGACTTTCATTACTTGCTAAACCATCGCTTGGCCACATAAGCCAGAGCCCAGCCAGCAGCCCTCCAGCACCGGGAGGAATTCGCATGCCCTGCTCCACGCGACTTTCTCAAACAGCAGTTCCTGATCCTAGCGCGCTGACAACAGCATTTGGGCTCTTTCAAAGTAGCACAGGTTTCGCAGTCGCAGACGGCTGCTGCCTACGGTCACACCCAGCCAAAGAAGTTCAGTACAATTGCCTACAGGGGAGGCTCCAACCTGCCTTCGCCACCACTGAGCAGAGGCAAAGCTTCTCTAGCTCCTAACTCTGCCACCACGCACACACCTTTGAAGAGACACATAAGAGGATCTTAGCTGTGAAGCAAAGAGTTGTATATTATTAATCTGAGAGCAAATGAAATGCAACATGGTGGTCCTTGAGCCACATAAACCTAATAATGCATCATGAACCAACCCTGTCTGCATGCACTGTCTTTCTCCATCAGCTGCGTCAGAATCAAGAGCGCCTTGTTAAACCAAGCCCATAGCTGGCAGGGCTTCCCAACAAAGGTGTAACGAATACCTCCCTGCTTTGTTTATGCATTACGTGATGGCCTGGTTGTGCACCTGAATGACAGCACCTTCCTGGGCAGCAGGTCTGCGAGTGCTTTAAAAGGACCCACCAAGTTCTGAGAGATCCCTAACGCTACTGGAAAGATGCAATTCCTCAGGGAGATGCTGCTCTATAGCCAAGCTCAGGAGGGCCAGAACAGTACAAATGCTCTGAAGCCTGTCCTTGACCAGGTACTGATTCTGGAATGCCACCATGCCAGAAAAACTCAAAGGTCAGCTCTTATCTAAGCATGATGTAAACACCTCTTTGTTTCTTTTGCATGTTTCTTTTGCCTCTTGAATCCCAGAGGCAGTCAGCGACATGGCCACTTACTGCAAGCAAGCTACAAGACACAGCGTTTGTCGCATAACTCTCACTAAAGATCCAGAAGCAAGCAAGCAGTTTCTCGGCGGAAGGCAGGGGCACCCAAGAACAATACACAGCTGAGGGATGCTGACTGAGGGATGAGACGGAAGTTTTTACACTCATTAAGATATTCTGTCTCACTACCAAAATTAAAATAATCAGGGTAAAAGTCTTCCCTCTAATAAGTAAATTCAGCAAGCTGCAAAATCCAGCCATACTTGAGCAACCCTGCAAAATGCCTTCACTTTTCTGTGCTCTCACGAATGTAAAACAATGGTTCTGTACAATAAGCTCGCCCAAGGCGGCTTCCCAGTGGAAAAGTCAGCTCTTCCCCTTCCTGTCTCTTTAGCACTACTTTGAAAAGAATGATATTTAGAAGTACTCAGATGCTTGTACCAGCTCTTAAGGTTGACTTCAGGAGTTCTGCTAACAAGCAGGAATGTGCGTTCAGCCTCAACTTCAGTAATGCCAGAGCTCGTGAGACCCGATGTCAAAGCACTCGTGCCAACAGGACAGTCAATGCTGGGAAGACTAATTACTAAACACCCACAGGCATAAACTTTAAACTAGGTTCGGTGGGCCTGGCCTAGATGCCAGTACGCATACACACCGGCTTCTGAACCTATAGACAATAGAAGGATCATTCTTTTTACTAGCTTCAAAATCTTTGGCTTTTTAAGAGTACTTGGGAGGTTGCGGAATGTAAAGGCATGACTAACACAAAGGGCAGAAAAGTCAGCAAAGAATTTCACGCATCGTGTCTCTGAATACCGCGCTTCCTCTTGGGATTAAGATGAGTGGCAAAGAAATTTCACTTTGCGGGACAACACGTGAATCTATGAAACCCACAATATGGGAAATTTAATATTACTTTGGACAGAATTTTAATCAAATGTCTCCTCTAATAACGATTACTATACTTATAAATGCAATTTTACCACTAATCCCAACAGTAAGTTTGTGGACATTATAAAACAGGAATAAAGTCATTAAACTATCTTCTCTAACAGCACAAGAATGCCTTTATGTCCAGCCAGCAGGGATCACATGCTCAGCTACTACCTTTGCACTGGGAGAAAGCCGAACTCATGCCACATTTAAGACTTCACATACATAAATTCATCCTATGCTAACATCCCCAAACATGATGTGACATTTAGCTGGAATTTAATATTCAAGAGCTGTAACATCTGTTTATCAGCGCTCATCCATATGAGCGCGTTTTTGGAGGATGTTAAAGTTACCAAGTGCACGCAGTGTTCACGTCCACCTACGTGGTTCAGTAAAACCTGTGTCACGCAGTACTCGACCAGCCCTTAACATCACTTTGGACAACAGGTATCAAAATACATTCAGTTATTTCTCCACAGACATCTGAACAAACCCAGGACAGTGCGAGTATGCAAAAGTCCTGGTGACTACTTCCAGCCTTGATCGGAAAGCTGTCCGCATTCCAAACAGGACCCCTGTGACTGCTGCTGGGAGCTTTTTGTTGACTGTAGCTATACTTCACAGACTGAGGTTTAAGTTCAATAGGTCCAGCAGGGTGGAAGAGATCACCTACTGATGCAAGCAAGATTTTACACAGACTAGATACAGAATATGGCCTTTTAAGAGATTTGTTCAAAATACTGTGATATGCACTCATAGGGAAAATGCTCGTCTTGGGAAGAAAAAATTCCGCTCTTCCTTGACCTGTCTCAAGACCTTTTCCCTTGATGATGATCTTCCTCCTCCACACACAAACTGACACCTAACACTTATGCAAACAGCAGCCAGTTAACAACATAATTATGAAGCTATTGTCATCTTTTAATGCAACTCACAGACGAGAAGAAAATTCCCAACAGTATTTCCCAGAGATGCAGGAAGAGAACACACTCACTTCACACTTCCACTGGCACTTGGACCAAATCCTTTCAGAGTTTCCCCCCCCCAGGCAGTTCATTTAACACNACAAGTATGCTGTCAGCTACAAAGATTCGGACTGGCCTTACTTCACATAACTGGTTTACAACAAAGATTCCCATTGTAAAAACACAAACATTTCATTTCAGGGGACAGGTCCAACACATCATGGAGAGAACCATTCAGAGTATTTCAGGTTTCTATCTGCAGCATGCTTGCACCGCTCCAGCCAGCCAGTATTTCCAGGACTCGCTGCTCCACAAGAACACCGATGGCTACCGCACGCACAAAGAATTTTATCTCCAACGTTGCATGTGCTGCCTGAACTAGGAAGTGTGCTGCAAATCACACCATGCTAGTTTTAACAATTACTTCTTTGATCTAAGCCCATCAAAAGAGAAAAGTGTTCCTACAAAAAACAGATTTTCCATCTGCCACCTTTCACCTCGCTCTCCCCCCACCAGAGGCAAGCAAAGCATGACTGCTACTTACAGCGGTACGTGGGGTTGTTCCGGGTCTGCTTTGGTCAGTTCCTCTTCTTCAACATCAGACTCTCCTCCCGAGCTGCTGTCAGTGACATCCGAGTCAAACGCTTGTTCGCTGGATCTCAAGTTGGCCATACCACTGGCCGTGAATCTCTCCAGTTCTTCCGATATCGAATCGCTCTTCAAGAAGCTGCTCAGGCCTTCTGAAGTAACTGTCTCACTCGCAGCTTTCCTCAAGGCTGCTTCTGCTTTCCTGGTCAACATCAGCTGGCTCCGATGCCTCAGGGGGTCCAAGGTTGGAAGCTTGCTCAGAGTTTTCTCCAAGAAGCCACCCAACTGTTGCTGGATGTGTCTCTCCACCTGCTTCGCCTGCACCACCTGCAAGCGTTTCTGCAGCCTGCGGGCACGGTTCTCAATGTCTGCCTGCCGTCGCAGCAATGCCCTCGTCCTCATCTCGGAGTCGAGAGCACTGTGGTGACCGGCTAACAGAGAAGGTTTCTGCTCCTCCAACTTACTGCTCCCAAAGTCAGAGTGACTAGCAACACCGGGCAACCTTGTCTCTCCACTGCCACCCTCGAGCACCCGCTGTTGCTCCATGGAATTAAGGGCAGATTTGTTTGCAGTGCTATTATTGCTAAATGGAGTTGTGTGCTCTGCATCAAGGCTTCTATGTGGAAGAGTGCAATTGGTCAACCCGGTCTTCAAGTCCCCCAATTCAGAACCTCCCGCATTATAGTCAACACCCTGGAGGGCAGCAGAAGGAGGAGCACACTTCCCACCATTCAGAGAACTAGAGTTTTCATGGTCTGAATTGGTACTTTTGGCCAATTTCTTGGCCAAGCCATTTACAGGCGCTTGCGGGAGAGGTGGCTGGCTATTAGTACTCATTGTTTTTAGATTCTCCAAAGTGAATTCCAACACCGGTTGCCTCCCCAACAGATCACTTGTTTTCAAGAAGGACTGAGATAAGAGGGAGTGAGATTTAAGGACTGTCTGCTTGTTGAAGACTCCTTGCAGCTTCAGAGGCTCTTTTGAAGAAACAGATGTTACATCCGAGCAGAGATAAGAGGCCACTAGTGGCTGCAGCTTGCCCAGCTCTTCCTTCGTAGGGTTGTTTCGGAAATCTAAACTGGGATCCTCCGGAGCAATGGCTTTCCTTTTGGTGCCGTTGGCAGCCAGGAGGATGTTGTTGGCGTTGCCGTTGCTCTCGGCACTGCCAGGTGACAAGGTGGAGGACGGGGGAGCCAGCTTGAATCGGATGTGGTGAGCTTCAGCTGCTGCGTCAGTGAGAGCGGGCGCCATCGCAGCCATTCAGCACAGAGAGACGGGAAGTCCAGCCTCTCCCGGTGCCGAGGCCAGCTCCACTGCCTCTCACTGCCTCTCCCGAGGGCAGCCTACAGAAGGGAAGGAGAAAGAGAAAGTTAGGCATTGCACTTACAGAAAAATAAAACAAACAAGACGGACAACAGCAGTGAGACTTATCGACTCTCGGTAAAGCCACGCAAAATTCACGTTCAGCACAGCATCCTCCCTCCATGACCACCAGTCTCATGCTCAGCGGAGCCACCCGGGCACCAGGCAGGTAAAAACAGAAGTCGCAACACGCACGCCGGTCCTCAGGATCTCCCATAGCTAGTGCCTGCCTGTAACTACTACCCTCAGCTTTCAGTCCACCCACCCAGCACACCAGCATCCTTCCAGGCCTTCACGGAAGGTCTGGCCCTGGTTACACCCATTCCTCAATGCCAGCAGCTGCTCACCAACTTGAGCTATGCCTATAGAACAGCTTTCACTGCTTCTTCTGCTAGCTCAGGTGTGTTAAAAATGACAAATCAGAACTATAACGCGTAACAGAGACAGGGCTTGAAGGGAACAAATCTCCATATGCTTAAACTCCCAGTGGCTAACGAAACCCCACCACTCCGCGCCCACTGACAACCCCACCGCTTCCCTGAAAGCCTTGGATTTGAAGAAAGTTGTTTCCCTGGAGCATATGAAACCTACTTTCCCAGAAGTACATTTCCGAATAAGCCAGGTGATTTCCAGTGTTAGCAATTCCCATTTCTTTTTCAAGAGCATGGATAAAGATTAACCACACACACACCATGACAGAGCAGTTCTACGCTCTGACTGTAATAGCAAGCCATGGCTTAACTCAACTAGATCAAACGAGTTAAGAGAAATAACCAAAGACCTTTCATTCACGTATATTGCAGCCTTCTCCCCCTCCATCACCTTCACGTTTCTGGTCGCTTACCTACTTTCTCTACCACTAAAAGCGTCAGTGGTTTTTTTTAACGTCTTTTTTTTAAACTGCATTCACATAACCCACAGCACAGGCTGGGCTACCAGTGCAACAGTTACTTTATTCTCCTTTTGCTGCAAAATTTATCTAGCACCTTAATAAGCTATTTCAATGTCAGTTTAATAATAAGAAGTTGCCCTGATCTCTTGCCTGATATGCCAATCCTCTAATTTCACATAAATTTGCATAAGCTTGTTGTAGCTGTTCATTAACGCACCCCAATGACCAAATTAATATACTACTTTACAGGAAAAGCGAGGACTATCTAAAGTTTGAATATGTTGAATGAGCAAAATTTAGCAGCCAGTTTTGTTTCTAGCCTCATTCAGCTGCACTACAGTTGCTCCCCAGCGTCACACCAGGTGCTTCCCCATAACTGGGACCACAGACAGACATCAGGGCTGAAAAACACTAAGTACTAAAAACTGATTTTTTTCTGAAAAGTAAGATGAGTTAGAGAAACAAATCCACATCCCCACAGAGGGAAGGCCTGCAGGACAAGCTCAAAGTTATTTGCTCTGTTTGGTTTCCAATGAGCGTGTACGTTGGCCAACCGGCAGGTCCCTCACCGGGTCTACGATTCAGGCCATCTGCAGTCTCGCTAACTAACTCTCTTGCCAAACCCCGCTAGGTGACACAGAGGAAGAAGACAGGGAAGACAGGATACGCTCACAGAGGGACTGATTAAAAAAAAGAATTGAAGCTATCGTAAGAGAAGTACAGAGACGCTAGAGGTGGGCTCAGACTTCAGAAGTCCCCTGTTGACAGAACCTGGCATATTTTGTAACCAACTATACCTTGTCCTTACTGAAAAAAAGGCTACTGCATGCCTAAAAATATACTGCACGCTCGCTGAAAATGGCTTTTAGTCGCCATTTGGGTCCATAAATAAGGACTGAACGTGACTATTCAGGGAGGGGGAAAAAAAAAAAAAAAAAAGGAACTTGCAGGGAACTTTCCACTTGTAGCTAAGACGCCCTTGGGACAGGAGGGAGGAAGACTGTCAGAATAAAGGACTTCCCCCACTCCGGCCTCCTACCAAGACCTTCACTACAGAGACACGTACACTTGGAATGACTGTTCCTAACGGGCGCTCTCAGTTCTACAGAAACACGCTGGTCTGTCTTCCAAAGGAAGGCTCTTGGATCAGTGCTCTTCACCACAATTACCACCACAGCACTGCAAGGTATCGAGAGCAGCTTAGGAAATACCCAGACTGCAAAAAAAGCAGACAAACCTGCACTGGGTGCTGAATGCAATGACTCTTTATGAACATATCTGCACTGCACTGCAGCCATTAAGGAGTTTACCTAGGCTGAAGAGTATTTTAGAGTAAATTTGTAGGTCATCAACTTTAGTTAAATTAACAGAAGTAGAAAACGGAAGCGAAACTTTCATACTGCCTTTTCCTCCAGGTTAGCAAACTCACTTTAAAAAGAAAATCCTCCTACTAAGCTACTGCAGCCCTCCTTGGCTTCACTTTTAGTTGGGTGGACAGCATTTAAAATACTTTGGAAGCCTGGAAAGCCTCCCTTAAGAATAAGGCTTTGTTCTAGTAGCTTAAAGATGACCTCCAAAAGTTATTGGGTGTATTTTTTTTTTATTTTATTTAGGTCCTTATGAACTATCTGTGTGCTAGACAGCACTGTTTTTTTTAACACTGAATTAGGTCTCTACTCTTACAAACAACCCTTGGAAAAAACATTAAGAAACATTTGTAAGCATGTTCCCTCTCCTCCGTTTCTGAGTTTTGGTTGTTCTTAAAGCCATATTACACTTATCAGTAATTTCTTCTTAACAGGGAATTGGAGGGGAAAGGGCGGTAAGGTGTCTCTCCGAGATGACCGCAGGAAGGAGGAATAAAGAAAAGGAAAGGTCACTCACATGGACACAGTCTGAGGAACTTTCAGAGCGTTCTGAGAGTTTTGACAGTAATTCCAGGAATTATCCTGAATCTTGTGTCAGCCTCTGGGACTCAAACCATGCCGGCAAGTTCTACCCATCAATATTAGCAGGCTGATGTGAGCACCCACGGGTCCCTTTTTTTGGTGTTTCTCCGCCAAGGGTCTACGACTCCCAGCACCTGAGCTGACATGCATGTGACCAAGAGGCTTCTCCTCCTGCAGAAGTCAGACAACTGTCGGAGTAACCGCTCCAGTTCCACCGCCACGGCATATGTGCTGCAGTGCGAGCTCCAGCCCTGCCTTCAACAGCCACGGCACGACACCTCGCGCTAGACTGCACTTGGGAAGATCCACAAGGAGCTGCTTCTGGAAGGCCAACATGGCCTTTACAACGTGTCTTAAGATAGCACTCAATATCCACAAGCATGTTCTTGATTTTCACTTTAAAACTAGAGCACTGCCTGAGCAGTTAGCATTAATTAACAGAGGAAAGATGAAAGGCTCTAGTAAGCAGGTAAAAACAGGGTAACCGTAACTCGCCCATCTTCCCTCGCTTCCCGAGGAGGGCATGCGAGGCCACCGAGGGGGGAAAGTCACCAGGCCTACTCAGGTGGCTTCACCCACAACCCCACGTCAACTACACCAACATTCCAACTCTTACCGCTTTCTGAACACAAAGCAAAGCAGAGGGAAGAGCGGGAATAAGGTCAAGGCAACGATGGGATGTTAGAAGAGGCACGAGGACCGTGCCCAGTCACACGATATCCCGGAGCGGCTATCGGGTCATGACACCCTGAAAACAATCCTTCAGCATGCTGACTTGTTCAAGACTGTCTGCTTTTAAACCCCAGTTTTACAACCAGACCTTGAAAGGAGAACTGGGTTTCTAAGCACATGATTTTGTGCAACACCTCAGAAAATAAGGCCAAAACGAACATGGGAAGTTTCTGCTCTCTGAAATCTTTGTGACAAGAGTTTCAGGGGGAGAAACTGGGCACCTGTGCTTCCAGTGAGGTTCATGAGAAGATCAGGGGAGCTCTGAGTCCCAGACACGGGAGGTATCAATAGCCTCTCCTTTGCCCACCCATCTAAACGCTCATTCCAGCTTCTCTCCGGAAGGGCTCTCCATGCCCTCCAGCCGGCAGGTCTCCTCGCAGACACGAGTCCCGCCACGGCCACCCTTCTCAGGCCACCGAGCCCTGCACCCCCTGGCTACACTACCTCTGCCTTCGACCCCTCCCAGCACCGTTTGGCGACACACACTTCTACCTTGCGTATTTATATTCCCTGAATTACAGTTTAAACCCCTGACATTATATCCGAGTTCCCGCACCTACCGTCTGGTTTCATCACGCGCCAAACCACACCAGGACTGCTCTTTACAGTTGCTGCGAGGCCTCCTTGCTTCCCCAGGTCTCCTCCTACGAGGCGCTCGCCCAAACCCACCTGGGCGCATTCCCCTTTTCCTACAACTTGCACGAGAAACGAAGACAGAAGTGGACTTAAGTTCAACACACACGTAAAGGACAAATAACCTCTGTGTTAGAGGCAAGCCTCCCTCCAACTGACTACACGACCACCTGCAAACTCCTTCACCTCCGAAGCTCCGTCCTACTCAACACACAGGTTTTGCAGAGGATACGTACACGAAGGTCCTCTTGAATTAGAAGCAATAAAGGCAAAGCTACTCTGAAGGAAGTGAATATTATACCAATTCCCACTTCCCCTCTCCTCCCCCACTATGAATCAAGAGCACAGCCAACTCTTGAATTCGTGTGGTTACAAATGTCTTTTAGAAGGAAAAAAAAAAAAAAAACACACCAAAACCCAAACCACCCAAACTTGCTAGAATAAAATCCATATACACTTCATTTTGCAACTGAAACGCATCATCTACGCTTCTAACCTCAGCAGTCAGAGTAACTTAAAATGCAGGTACTCGACACAGAAGCTAACACCCTGAGCCCTAGAAATATCTTCCGCATGAAAAATGTACGTCTACCAAAAGTTATACCTATTATGCATAGCAGATCCTCTACATGCCTTTTGTTATCACCTTTCAACATTTTATAGTCGTAAGACAGATGTTTACCAATTTAGAAAGAGATTTACATGAGAAGTAACTCTCAAAGCATTAATTAAGGAAACGTGACAGGCAAGTACAGGATGATAAACTTATTGATAAGCCACCTCTCGTGTGTGGTTTGGAAGACTGTACACCTATAATGACCTACATTTGGGAAACAGGCTTTTTTTTTTTTTTAAATATTAATGAAAAAAAGGTTAAGAACACACATAAGAACCATGGATTTTTAAAATATATACACAAGTACCTTCCACATACATTATTAACACTACAGCCTCACACCTAATCTCTCTGGGAAAAATAAGAATTTTAATATTAAGAACATCCCAGGGCATGGTACTTATGCACTGGAACAAACAAGAAAGATATTACCGAGCTCCACTTTTATAGCCTTTGTTTCCAACCAGAAGCCCTCAAGATTAAAATAAAAGCTGCTGTTTCCACCTCCTGGTCTGCACAAGTGGCAGGGTCTTTTGGTCAACTCTAAAAACAGCAACGTGAGGCCTCCTGCTTCAAGAACAATTTTCTCTTATGCCTGTGAATTCTCACTGGATATAAATAAACCAAATCAATTGCATAATCTGAGGTAGAGAAGGTTTTATCAATATTATGTCAGAAAGAAAAACAAAAGCCACAAAGCAAGATTAACTGTCATCTTCCCAGTCAAAAGTCTGGAAAGTTAAATAACTACAAGCAAGAATGCCTTCACCTGGAAAATGAAGTGGTTGGAGATAAAAATACCCACTGCTGTTGTCACTCTTCCGAACAAAGCTGCTGTTTGCAGTCAAATAAAAAGAAACGTGGGTTAAAAAAAACCAATCATGGGACATTTGCACAAAGAAGCGGTCTGACAGAGACCAAAAAAAAAAAAAAAAAAGCACTTTAATTGTGAAATCGGGTCTCCCCCCATCCAGTATCAGAGAGATTTTATTTTTCTTTCGCATAATCTGGGCAAGTTGCCCAGGAAATATGAAAACCTGAACTCAGGACTCAGGGAGCAAGTTAAACAAAAAACAGAATTGCCTTTTCATTTTAAAGCCGTATTTTCATTCACTAGGTGCAGGCATACCAACCTTTGCTCAAAATCATACGATTGTTACCAAAACTTTGAACCCCCCGCCCTGTAAACGGCACCGCCTTCATACTTCCTATTTTAAAACAAGGCATAGACTGTCACTACAAAAAGTCTTTTAGAGTGCCTTGCGTTAACTGCCCGTGTCCTCGAGAGGAAATAGCAGAATAGCGAGGAGCAGAATTAAGTGTCTCCAATCGCTAGATCCCTGCCCAATCTGGTGGACTGGTCTCCAGCTGAGTTTAAATACCTTATTTTGAATGGAGCTCATAACAGTTCTCCAGGACATGTGTGCTCAGCTAACTGCAGATCTCAGCTTTTATTGCTCCTCGGATCTCACAGGAGAGACAACAATCCACAAAGACTGCCACGGCAGCAACTAAAACCAAGATGACATGAACTCCGGAACAGAGGTACCTGTTTAATAGAAGGTGATGTTCAATCACACATCACAGGTTCCTTTTTATGGGCCATAATTACACCGTGAACTCAGTTTGCTGTTTCTCATTTAGTGTAAGGCAACTTCACGGTAACCTTTCCCATCACATCCTCTGTCGCTGCAGACCTCAACAGGAAGTTGTGAAGATTTCAGAGAGGGGACTCCTAATGTTTGATAGAGCTGAGAATGAGAAATATTTAAGGTCCACCCTCTGCTAACGCCTCTGAGGCCCGAAGCAGCTCCCGACACAGAAGTATGTATTTCAATTAAACTTTTTTTAAAACAGCTAGGGTTTTGTTTGGGTTTTGTTTTTTTCGTGGGGTTTTTTGTTTTGGGTGTTGTGTTTTTTTTTTTTGTTTGTTTAACACCTGTCTTTCCACCAAATCTGCAAAAAATAAGTTTGCAGCAAGAGATTAAGGAACAGATGAAGATGCGGCCCGTTTAGGCTGACAGCTACTCCCATTTCCTCTCTTCAGATGCGATTTTGTTACCCTTTTTCTTCACATCGTTAGATAAACAGCACAGTTTCATCGCTAAATTCAGACACTGCGCTGTCAAAACCCTATCCTCCAGAATTAAGTCCTCGCGGCTATTAGCATATCCCATTTCATTGTTTGTCTCATCCTCTAAACTGAGTTACACTTTGGCAGTCACCTGCTAACAGGGGTTCATGGCAGGAGGAGATACGCGCTCATTTTCTGACTTTTTGAAACCTGAATGGGACCTTATCCGAGCTATCCTCTTCCAAAAACATGGGTCTGAACTCAGGCCGAAGAGGACATGCACAGGGTTTAATGGAATTATGTTTACTCAAGTCCTGCATCACAGGGACTGTTGCTGATTTGAGTATGACAGCTCCTTGCCCAGCTGAGGGAAAAAAAAAAAAAAAAAACCAGAATGCCTTCATTCCAATTTAAACAATTTGTTACAGAAAACTGCATCCTTGAAGACGCAGCTAAAGTGCGATTTACAAGACTGGGAAGGATTCTCAACCCAAGTGGCATGCTGGAGTCTTTGCTGCTTTTTCATTCCAGATAGACATTGAAGTTATGAGCAGGGATGTGGTATATTTCTAAAATGCTGCAACAGAAACGGTGCTTCGCAGATCACCTGCCATTCTGACCGCCCAAATGCTAAGAGGCTCTTTTTAATGAAACGATAAACACTTTGAACAGAGGCATGTATGCAGAACTTAAATATTATTTGGTCTAATCGGTATGTGATCCACCCGAGACACCTACACTAAATTAAATTCCCATTTAGACATAAGTTAGCCCACCTGTTTCCCACACAGTCCACTAAAAACCAAACAAACAAAAAAATGCAAAATCAGGTGCTGTTAAATGGGGATGGGCAGAGATATCACTGACCTACTCTCAAAAAATTATTCCAGAAAAATATCATCTTCCAGAAAAGGAAAATTATATGGGGGGGGGGGGGCGGGGGGGGGGACCAAAAAAANGGGGGGGGGGGGGGGGGGGGGCTGGGGGGAGGCCCACAAATCAAAACACGTGCTGCTCGCCCTTTCTCCCCCCTCCCCCTAAGCTTTACCCTTTTGCTGCCTTGGTAGGACCCAAGAAGCCCTCGGGCCTTACCTTTACTTCGCTATACATTAAGCCTTATCCTCCCTGGAGAAGTCTTTTGAGGTTCCTAAGGACAGGCACCACTCGCTGCCTGAGCAGAAAAAGGGTGGAGTGCTGAAACTCCAGAGACAGTCTTTGTTCAGAGTGTTCATTAGATAATGGCAGTTGCATTCACAAAAAAAAACACAGTTATAAACACGGCAAAAGGAAGTGACTTTGGTCAAAGAACTGCTCAGTTTTCACCCCTGACTTGCGTGATGTCAGAATTTCACCAGTTCTCCGGTTACCGGATGATCTCTGAGAGCAAATGAGACTCGAATACAGCATTTAAAAAAAAAAAAAAAAAAAAAAAAAAAAAAAAAAGGAAAAAGAGGGGGAAAAAAAAGCATAAAAGAAACACAGCCACATCTGCCTGGTCATCTGCTGCTTTATCACCTCTGAAGAGGGAACACAACTCATCCTCATTGCTAAATCATTACAAATCAGCTATAACAGTATCGCAACCAAGTTCCACAATTAACTGCTCCTGCAGCATATCAATCCATTAAGCCCTACACAGCTGTGCTACCTTGGCAGTGTGGCTACAGAAAAAAAAAAAACATACCCATCCCTCCCGCGCCAAAAAAACATGCCGCCCATATCTTGTCTCCGACGGTGGCCGACGGCGGACACCTAGGGAAGGAAAAGCGAGCTGCCCCGGGATCCCGGTCCCATCGGCGGATCGGGGGTTTCCCCAGCTTCGCCTTTACAGCGCCTGGGTCGGCACCGCTTCACCTCCCCCTTCGCCGATTTAAAAGGCTGCTGGCTTCTCGATTAAAGAAATAATATAATCAAATTGAACGGCGTTGCTACCCGCGCCGTTCCCGTGCCAGAATGAAAATCCAAGAGGACTACGCTAAAGCAGGGGGAGAGCATCAGAGAGGTTCCTCCGTGAAAACAAAGGCTATAAAAAGGACAAATATGGTTTTAAAGAGAAAACGCTTATCCACAAACAGATCCCCGGGATTCATAACGACGGCGGAGGTTTAGTCACGCAGACACGTAACACCTTAACTGCCCCCCCCCGAGTGTTTTATATCCCTGTCGTCAGCGGGACCGTACCACGGCTGAAGTACTCTCCTACTTTCCTACCTCCAAGAAACGGGCTTTTACCTCGCCTTATTTTTAGAGGCACAAATCACACCGTACGCAACACATGACATGATGTAACCGCGAAGACGGACATGGCCCAAACCAGTTCAAAATATAATGGGTCAGTCAAAACAAATAAAAACCTGCAGTTCCTCCCATATCCTGACCGGTTTCATGGAAAACTACAGTTTGTCATTCAAGTGCATTTTACATAACAGGCGATATAATCTATATTTTGATCCACCTGTCCGCAAATTTAATGAGCGGAGAGACGACACCTCGGTTTGTGAGGAGGGTCTGCTTCTTTTTGTATTTTTCCTCTTACACGGCCCTCGTTTATACCCGAAAGGAGGCAAATTTCGCTGTAATCAAGCACTGGAAGATGCTAATCCCGTGATGGAAGTAAACACACGTACCGATCACGGAAAGCATTTCAGGATAGCCGGGCTCTTCCAGCTTGTTTTGAGAAAAATAATTCCGGATCGGCGGGGCCGGTTAGGGGGGGGAAAAAAAAAAATAATTAAAAAAAAATAAAAATAAGCAGCCGGAAAGTAAATACAGGAAAATGGCTTAGCAGCTCAAACCCACATGAAAAATTACGCTATTGTATGCCCCTCGAGAAGGGGGAGAGCGCACCGTGACACATCCACGGCTCCCGCACGCAGACACCGGTGACAGCGCCGGCAGCCCACCGGGATTACCGGAGACCGCTACGTTAATATTTTCCAGGCGGATTCGGGGACGGAGGAGCTGCTCCCCTCCGCGCGTTTTGCAAGATTATGCAATTTAATTTTTTTTTTTTTTTTTCTGTTTACTTTTAAAACTTCGCCTGTGGGCTCCCCC
>WAAD01021105.1:22607-35285 GCA_013389945.1 Fregata magnificens | reverse complement strand
ATATTATAAAAAGCAAGCTTTTTTTTTTTTTTTTAATAAGAAAAACATGGGGAAAATTTTGCAAGCCAAATAGACAAGAAAAACTGTGACTTTAATTCATCAAGCCTCACATGACTGGATTTTGTATCCCATACAGCTAAGGCCTAACCACGTGACAAAAAAAAGGTTTTTTAATTAGCTAAGAAAGAGAAACAATTTATGAACAATGGCACTTCTCTCCACAGGATTTCCTGTTTAGAGGAACTGCTTTCCACACTAGAATTGATTTTTGTTCTTTCTACCTACTGATCTGTTTTACCACTTGCCTAGTGCAGCCTGATATTAATTACTGCTCTTTTTTTTTGGCATAAAATACCAACAAGGCCCCAACATCGTATTTCAGATCTAAGCCAGCCTCCTAGACAGTGAGGTGGGAAGTATACGCAGTGAATATAGCACTGGCATATTTTTTCCCCTTTTTATTAGTCTTCTCCAATTCAGCAACTGTCTGCATTAGGCACAGAGAATTCAAGAAAGAAGACCACCTGGCAAGCTTACTGAAACCTTACTATCTTACTGGCATGACAATACACAGGCAAATAATTTGGATAAAGCCTCTGGTAATGAGGAGGAAGAATTGCAAGGTGATACGTCCAAAACTTCATTTCACAAGTTAGACTACTTGTGTAGGAGCAAGGATGACTGCATCATCAGAAAGGACTGATACTTAGCAAGTGTTGTCCCCTTCAGATATTTTGGCAATCTGATACCCTTGCTTATTCAATTTCCCTCTACTTGCAGGTTTTCAAGCAGGTTCTAGTTCTAGTGCTTTTGCTCAGTTATTCTTTACTCTTTTGTATTTTGATATTCCATTTCCTTTTTAATGGTACCCTACCTACTTTTTGCATTATGTGTTGGTTTTTTTCCTCCCTTATACCCTAGAAAATTAAAATCTGCCCATTTTCTCATTATCTAGTTTTGTCTTTTCCTTTTGCAGATTCTCCCTACTTTCCACCATCTTCCTTACCCTTATGCACAATTCTATATGATTTGCCTTTTCTGCCTCCTGATTCCTACTTTTCTTCCTTTCCTATTAGCACTATCTATCTATTCCATTTTCTTTTCCTTCATGTTCATTTTTGTGTAGTTTCTTTTATTTTCCATTTCCTTTTCTGTCCTTTTTTCTGAGGCACTCCGTTGTACCTCACTCTCCATTGTACACACACATTAGCATTAGAGAGCATGGAATAAGGCAACAAATGAAATGAAACCTAGTGGTCAAAGCACTGGGGATCTGGCTGTCTCTTACACGTTTTTTTTCCACATTTCTCTCCAGCTTGACGATCATATTATTCCTCAATGTCCTTCACGCTTTTCTAATCACATCAGTTGTTTTTGCTTAAGGTAAGCAATGTTTATTCAACAAAAAGTGTTTTGCTTCTGCATATACAGTTGTGAAAAAGGCACAACTATTAACTATGGATGAACAGATAGGTTTTGCCTTTTTGTGCCAGATTTCTTAATTCCAAGGTTCAGAGGTTTATGACTTGTTTCTTGTAGTTCCAGATCTGCGGTCAGGATGCCCTAGCATTCAGTTGGAAGGATCTATGGCTTCTTTAAATATTTTTTGTATTTTGCTATTTCAATAGCTATTTCAATATTTTGTATTTTGTCTCTTTCAGACTACTCTGTAACATTTATGTCAAACATATATATTTTAATAAATCCATAGTAGTCATAAGGGTCTTCTTAACCTTTTTTCTAAAGCAGGTAAGCATTCTGTCTCCTTCAAGGAAGCTGCAGAATATCAGAAGGATACTAAATATATTAGCATAAGTCAATGTCAATGACTCAGAGCAGAATCTTTACACAATGTAGTTCAACAAGGTAAGAAGTAATACGTTATAGATATCTACAAAGTAAAAAGCAGAATCTGTAGTAAAGAGTCATTGCTACTTGCTCCTACTCAGAATAGTTTGTTTCTGCACTTGGCTGCTTCTAGAGATGCTAGAAACAACACAGAGCTTCTCTGTGTCTATACCTGAGTTTCTAATCTCTTCCCATAGTTGTGGAAGAGAAGAAAAAGTCTTAGGATACTACTGATTTAAACATAACAAGATTATGTTCCTGTGCGAAGATGCACACTTTAATGGATCTTGGGTTTTATGCTGCTTATGGATTATGTGATGAGCAGAAGCTAAGAGATACTATCAAGATTCATGGAGTCAGAGAATGTAGTTGTATTGTAACTTTACAATGAGATTTTTAAAGTCACACTATTGTTTTTTCTTTTCTAAAAAAAGTAGTAAAGCTTGGCATACTAAGCAGTATGCGTAATATCTTATTGCATTTCTGTAGATGAACTACCTAGAACTGTACTAACTAAACTGAGCAGCCACACAATCTTGTTTCTATAACCTTAGTCTTGTATATTCTAAGTTCCTGAGAATACAGACCTACTATATTTATGTCTATTATGGTGATTATCAAGCACACAGTGAGTAACAGCAAATAGATTGGGTCAGTGTTCAAAAGGTAATCTAAGGCAACACACCCACTTGCTGCTGCAACAGAAAGATATATTGCTGCTGAAGAAACCAAATCCTGAAGGGACTGTATGAACCTAACAGTAATGGGAGGAGTTGTTATAAAATGCTGATACATAATTAAATGTTGCATTGTTTTAAAAAAAAGAACAGGATCATTTCACCAGAGCTAAGGAGACCTGAGAATACAAACTAAGTCATTTTTGGCTGCTGGTTATTACCATTTGACAGTTTTTCTATAGCCCGTGTAAAATGGAAAGGTAGTCTTAGCCACCTCCTTAGGACTGCAGGCCATAACAATTCCTTTTGTGCTAAATACTCTTTCCATAGGAACTAAAGGTGTGATTTGTCTCACCTAGCTCTATGGCTCGATGGCAGTTGCCAATACAAAGGAGTCCCATGCCATTTCATATGTCTTATGGTATCTTGTCTGGCCTCCAGGTGGGTCTATTGTAGATTGCATGCTGCTCCACGTGGACATCTCAGGTACCGTAGGCCACAGGCATCAGGCACCTATACTTAGGCAACTGAATAGTTACCTACATCTTCACTAAGTACCAGGGAATCTTTAGATACCCAGCTCACATGCAGATGCATACACATTGACATAAATCTAAGTTTAGGCTCTGAATTTGAAATACAGTTCTGAATTTAGAGTTGAATTCTAACCCCCAAATTACGGAGGATTAATCCTACCCTTCATGTTATTCCCCAGCATTTACATCACATAGAAAAGATGCTGGTTTGTAATGCTAGAACTTCAGCTGTTGCTACGTCAGGTACTAGTTTGTAAGCTCTTAGGGTTCATGTCTGTTGCCTAAACTTACACATCTGGGATGGCCTGGAATATCTGAAATACCCACACGGCACTGGCAGATATGGCTTAGAAGCAAGAGGAGATCCATGCCTTTCTGAGGTGTCAGTTTGAGGCCACGTGGGCAACTCAGGTAGCATGCTGGGGCAACTGAACTGCACCACAAGCATGATTAGCTCACTGCTGGGAGTGGGTCTTCAGGATCAGAGATGAGGCACAGTAATAAGGTGATGCCTATTGAAGTTTATGATGCATTTACTGAATAAAAGCACGACTGGAACATTTCTGTTCCTCCTTCAGTGCATTGGCCTCTGTCAGATTTACAGTCCCTGAGAAAACAGAGGGGAAAAAGACAAGCACGGTTGCAAGGCATCTCAAAATTAAATAAAAAGTAGGTTATAATAGGAAGGAATATTTACATCCTCTGGGTTTGAGATGTATTAAAATAGTCAAAATGGTGGACAGAACTGTATCAAAGGTTGTGTTCTTACATTTGTTCCCTAAATTATTGTCAGTAGTTTTGGTCAAATATTACAAGTAACTGCAGCTGATCTTCAGGGCCTGCAGTCCCTTTATAGCTGGTAGCCTCCACCAACTCTCTGGTTATATAGACCTAAAATGTCAACTACCATTAAAAAGGTACATTATTTTTATTACAGAATGATGGAAGTGAACTCTCATGGAAGTTTCAGTGAGATAGAGTGCAAATAAAACTTCCAGAATTTTCAGACCATTCATCTAACAAGCTCCATACGTACGTCAAAATATGATGAGAAAGTTGGCAGATCATAATATGGCAAGGCACTCTGTTATGTTTAGTTGCATTACACAACGCTAGTTCAAAGAATTAATAGTAACAGTTGCTGTGTTTGATCCAGAGCTGGTAGCCAAAAGGAAGATTTGCTTATGTTATGCTCTTAAGCTAAAGTGTCACCATATTTAAATTATTGACATTATTTAAATTCATAAATCATTGACTCTGCTGGGGTCAGAATTATGTCTTTGTTCATGAGGATTTATTATTGGTGTTTCCTTGATTACTGATGGTTGCCTGCAACAACTGAGCCATCACAGGTAGAGTAGTTATTTCTACATTTAAACAAGTTAACAATTCCAGTGCCTTATACAATACTGTGCAAGAAATTACTAATGTTTGGCTTTTCTGGAAACCACTGAATTCAAGGAAGTTAAGGGGTTACAGATATTTTTATTATTTTTGGCTTCTCAATGGACATTTGCTTCAAGTTCATATAAGGTACACTAATTAAGTGACAGAGGCTTATCTAAGTGCCTCGATATTCATTAACCTCACAAGTAATCACTGCAATATTCAGAGTTGAGTCAACGTAGGGCAATACAGGATACCTGTAATTCACTGAGTTTACCTCTGTGCTTTGGTCAGTCTCGATCAGCTTTAAAGACTACCCTGAACTGATCAGTCATGTTATCAGGACTATTTGCTTTCTGGTAACGTCAAAGAGATCAATGTGGACTGAAACCCCGTTAGGGCAGGCACTGTGCCTCCTTTCCTTTAACAGCTGATCTCTGCAGCAGTGCTTCCAGACTTCAAAGGCAAGATCATCTAACTCTTCTTGTAAAATAGGCCAAAGTCTACTCAGAGAGTGCAAAAACATGTGTAAAATTGGATACAAACTGACAAGGTCTTCAGATGTACTGTAGGTAGTGAAAGAACTCTGAAAACATGAAATACGTGACTGCGGCTGGAGCCTGTAAAATTGCTGCCGTTTTGCCAGAATAACATTCTCCTAAAGAGTTGGAAACACACAAGAAATTTAAACATTATAGAACAAAGCTAGGATAAAATGAACAAAAAAAATTAGGATTTTATGCACTTTATGGTGAATTGTATTTTTAGGCTCAATCCAACTGATAAATTTCCAAGATTGTACAATGAAAGGGTTCCTACTTAATTCAAGTACTTAATTAGCCAAGGTGGTGGGTTGACCCTGGCCTGCAGCCAAACACCCACCCACCCACTCACTCGCTCCCCTCTCCCGTGGGACGGGGAGAAAGTAGAACGAAGGTGAGAAGACTCACAGACTGAGATAATGACAGTTCAATAGGGAAAACAAAATCCGCGCATGCAAGCAAAGCAAAATAAGGGATTAATTCACTACTCCCCATGTCCAGCCTCTTCCTGGGAAGCAGGGCCTCTGCACACGCAATGGTTACTTGGGAAGACAAACACCGTAACTCTGAACATCCCCCCTTCCTCCTTCTTTCCCCCAGCTTTTTTTGCTGAACACGAGGTCATATGGTATGGGATATCCCTTTGGTCAGTGGGGGTCAGCTGTCCCAGCTGTGTCCCCTTGCAACCTCTTGCCCTCCGCCAGCCTACTCAGCGGGGGCAGGGAAGTGGGGAAGAAAGCCTTGACACTGTGCAAGCACTGTTCAGCAAGAGCTAAAACATTGATGTGTTATTAACACTGTTTCAACCACAAATCCAAAGCACAGCACCACACAGGCTGCTGTGATGAAAATTAACTCCATCCCAAGCAGACCCAGTATAGCCAAACCAAAGAGAAATTAGAATTTGTCTGAGTGGCTGGATAGTAAATACATAATAAAGACTAATTCAACTACAACTGGTAGCTGATGAATTGTGGAAGGAAGTAGGGTCTAGAGGAGTTACCAACTACCAGTAAATAGGGACTTAATTGAGGATCTCATTGTCCAACAAACCGCATGCTGCAAGAGCTTCCTGTGACCCCACAAGAAGGGAGCAGAGGAAAAAGTAAAGTGTTTCATGAAGGTGAAGGATCTCATCGTCATGCAATAATACAGAACTGGTAATTACACTCATTCTGTGGGGAGAAAACAAGGGGGCTGTAATGCAAGAAGGGTAATTAGAAGAAGTCTAATAAACATATTCTTGAGAACATTGCAATATGAATAGTATGTGCAAATTCTTCCTTCTGACGAAGCAGAATTATCAAGCCAGGAAGTCAGGCAAGTTATTTTAAAGTTCTTCTAGTTCTGAGCAGTTTCCGTAGACCTAGGCACACTCCCTGCTTTTTGCACTGTTTTACGAGAGAAAGTGGTCATTTTCTTTACATTAGCATTTCCCACAGACCCAACCACAAGTAAGCTCACTCGCCCACTTCTGGAAATGGAATCGGGTTTTCAAGCCTGGTGTTTTATGCAAAAAAGTTTTGGGACCCCGCTTTGGCCTGGAATCCATTCAAGTGTCACAGAGGACAAAAACTTTGCCATTAAAAAAACCTGCAAAAAATAATCTTTTTCTTTGACGCTCTGTACCTCAGATCATTCTCTTCAAGAACTTGGCTTATCCTGTTCTCAGTGCAGATTAAGTTTGGTCACTGTTTTGGATTTCTTGCTATGCACAAGTTTTCTCACTATTTTTTGTAAAGCCTTCCAAGAATGAATCTGGCAGGGTGCTGACCATTCTGGCCGGATCCAGAAAAACACTTAAGCCTGTCTTTAAGCACCAGAGTAGTTCTAACCAGATTGAGCTCATAATACTATTGTTTTACAAGATGGTGAAATATCTGTTTACTCATTAAAGTCTGAATATTAAGATTCAAGATTGCTCATTATATCCATTACAGATGTTTTCTCCTCATAAATGACAATCAAAATTTCATTTGTTTGATGTTTATATCTTTGTTCAGTTCTCTACTCTATTGGATAACTCACAGTGAAAAATGCCAGGCTCTTCTTGAACAATTTATTGTTCTTTTCTCTTTCTTCATTATTATTAATGGGAAATTCCAAACTTTGCAGATAAGATTTATATAGTCTTTCAAATGGGTCAGAACAAGGGAATATCAGAAATGTTTAAAAAGCCTGTTTTGCAATTTATGGCTTTATTAAAAAAAACCCCAAAGCTTCAATTGCTTTAAAAAGCATAAAATTGCCAAAACCTCTGAGACTGATGCACCACAAAGGAATCCGTCTTGCAAACATTTATGTGCCCAATTAATTTTAAGCGCATGAGTAGCACACCGCATTGTATACTTTCATTAATGACCTAGATAATAGGAGACAGAACATGACTATTACGCCTTCAGATGACACCATGAGAGGAGAATTAACAATGTCATGTCGTAAAAAAAAAGTTAGGCTTTGTATTTGCTGCATAATAATAGATTTATTTCCGTTTTTAAAGGGATTTTTCTGCTTTTACTTTTAAATTAAGTGTAATTAAATTGGGGACCATAATGATCTTTCAACATGAAAAACCTCAGACTGAATATTTTTGAAGAGCTCAGCACTGCATTTAGCAGAAATCTATTAATCTGAAAAATCTTGCCCAGCTCTAATCTTCAATGACTATCATTTCTTGCAGCAAAACACAGTTACCCCTACATCCTTATTCTCTCTCAGGATCAAAGCCTGTAGGGTTTTGACTGATACAAGAGATGATAGCAATAGTCCTTCTGCCTTTTGCAAGACTTTTCTGACCATTTCTTTGAATTCAGGATTATTCATATTGATTCATAATTTCTCATCTAGATATTAAATTGCTGTTTCTTACCAGAAGACCACTTTCAAGTTCTGTGTCATGAAGTCATCTCACACCTTTTGAGACTTCAGGGCTAGAAGAACATCCCGAGTAACCCCATCCAGTCACTTGCTGACACAGGCTGCATATCACAAACGCCCTCCGTAAACTTTTTTTAAAAATCCCTAACAGAAGGGGTAAATTTATTTGCCCCAACTACCTGAAATCTTGCAGGCTGCTCTCTATTCTTGACTCTTGCAAAGGCCATGGGTCTCTTTCTAATGCCCAACCTAAGTTAGTCATGCCTTGTTTATATCCCGTTGTCCTTACGCTATTCTTTAGTTTAATTAGCTCTTTTCCTTCTTTGGTGGTCATTTTCTTGATACAGCTAGAGATAGCAATTATGCCCTTTTCCAAACAATCTATTTAGATGTTCCTGTAATTGATTGTCTTCTCATCTTATTATCATGACTGTGTTCCAGATTGTGCTTATTTTTCTTAAACACATATGAGTCAAACTGCACAGAGTTTCAACCAAGACAACCATCTTCCTTCTTGTATGATATTCTGATTCTCCCTGTCCTGGGGATACTCCTCAGCTTTGTGTCAGTGGATTTTATTAGAAATGTCCATGTATTTCTTCTGTACTCATTAATATTTTTTGCCTTGGAGAGTCCAGTTAGTCAAGGGAAAATTCATTCAATCTTTTTTTTTTCTGGATCCTCAGGTTTATTTTTGTCTCCAGAAGGAACTGAAGGTAGTGGCTTTTAGATACATAAACCACTATAACTTTGGTCATAAAAACTGATAGATATTACCTCTCTTTATAAACCATTATAACAGTTCAGCTTACTTGCATGAGTTGACATTAGAGCATACAGACTAAAACACTAAAGGCTATCAATAGTGTGGTATTCTCGGTGGTATTTTCCACTCTAGGATTCTTCATCTTTTTTTCCTCAGTTTTGGGACAAGGTATGACTTTTTGTAAGACTTTGCTCAAGATTTTTCTCAAGCTTTTGGCTGTGCCTTTTTGAAAAGATGAGTGTTTTTATTTGAGCAGAACTACAATAATTTTTAATAAGCTTAGTATCTAAAAGTGTGCTGTACAGTTTATCGTACTAAAAGCTTAATACATTTTTTTAGCTCAAAAACTTCAGATGGGAGGGAATGAAAAAGATGGAGCCAGACTCTTCTCAGTGCTACCCAGTGACAGGATGAGAAGCATTGAAACACAAGAAATTCCATTTCAAAAACAAGAAAAACGGGGTTTTTTTTACTGTGAAGGTGATCAAACACTGGAACAGAAAACTTGCTGAGTCTCCATCCTTGGAGATGTTCAAAACCCAACTGTCCACAAAGCCCTGTGCAAGTGGATCTAATCGACCCTGCTTTGAGCAGGTGGGTTGGACTAAGCAATCTCCAGAGATCTCTGACAACCTCGGCCGTACTGTGAGTCGTTGACTCTATGAAACCTGACTCTTCATTGCCAATGATGAAGTACCCAGCTAGGATGTGGACAATTGTCATCCAAAAAACTACAGCAGTAAAACATTTAGTTATCTTACAAACTGAAGCCGCTCTAAAAAGAAAGATTGATAGGAAACCCAGCAGCAAAGAGAAAAGAGCACTCTGCTGGGATATTAGATCCTGACCCTAGGATTGTTTGTATGTTTATGTTAGACAGTCACTGGAAAACATAAAACTAGTTTCCCTACTCCTTAGCAGTGAATACTGAGTAAACTGCAAAGTCAGGCTTCCTTGTGCTTCCTCTCCTTCCAGCCACCATGACTTCCTCATTTGTAGGTGCACAATGTTTTAGCTTCATCAACGGAGGTAAGGTATGAACCATCTTGCTTCTTCCTTCTCTCTTCAGCTGCCAGACAGCTTGATGGTTAGCATACTTTCTTAGAATATGAGACAACTTTTCAGTCCCTTCAATCCTATTTGTTAGGTAAATACCTTAACTGAGAAACTGTGAAACTTCCATACAAAAGACATTGCTCCATTGGCTGATGCATAGGGGCTTAAGATATTAAAATCTAAGTGAGCGCTGACTAAGGAAGTCTTAATTTGACCATGACTCGATGTTTAATATTATAGCCAAGTGCTCTTGAGCGTTGTTCTGAGTGATAAGCATAAAAGATTATAAATCAGTTAAGGGTTTTTTTAAAAATTATTCTTTACTAAATGTATATAATATAGCGAAGAATCTAAGAGTTCAAACACCAGTCAAAGGTAAATGATATAGCAAATATGTGCATATATAATTATAATTTGTGTCCTGTAAAGATAATCTTTGTTATGGAACAGTGAAAACAAACACAGAATCAAAACCACAAAAAATGGGAAAGAACGGGCAGAGAGGAAAAGATAACAAGTAAGATTAATGTAATCTGCAGTATATTAGCCTGCTATCTGATACTCAACCTGAGAGTGTGTTCTGTAACACTGAACAACGACTCGACTGATCTGATTGGAATAAATGGGTCAGTCAGTCAGTTTGTGACAACCAAAAAGTGCAGCCGTAACTACTCTTACATATTCAGCTTATTTACACAGAGCAGGTCTTCTTCTGTACAAAGCTTCTTGCTTCTGGTAGAAAATCTTAACATTGCATCATAAGATAGTTCTTAATAAAAACCAATATTATTTTGATTGTATTTGCATTGTATGCTTAATATTACAAACAGGAAAGTAAAATAAAAAGACTAATCAATTTCCCAATTTCTATTTTGTAGGTATCACTAATCCTCTTGTAGCATAACATTTTACAGAAAATATTTATCTTTTTCAGTTGTTGTTAACTTCTCCTTACTCATGAATATTTGTCAAAATGTGTCTGGCTAAAGTCACAAGACCAAGGGTACCGGTTTTCAAAAGTGCTGTGCCATACAGGCCTGCCAGCTTATTTGGAAACAGCTCAAGAATCTCTAACATGGCACTGTGTAATAACGACAAAAACCTTAACCTAAAAGTGCTATGTCACCTTTGAAAATAGGACTCAAACTCACTTGGCTGGTACTGCTAGAGCCTCTAGTGGATTTTTTTTTACACTGCAAAACTATAGTGCAGATATCGAATTCTGTGGTTGACAGACCTGTTATTCTGCTGGAGAAACAGTGACATTTCACAGCTGCTAATATAACTGCCTCAGTCTAAATAGTATCATCATGACATGCTCTCCTGAAGACCTCAAATATTTTCCTCTGTATGCAAGACTCTTCACCACTTACTTAGAAGTAACCTTTCACACTATGGTCAGGTTTTGAGGGAAGACTCTATGCCTTTGTCTGGAAACTGGAAGTGCTTTGATGACAAAAATACGCATCCTTATTATAGAGCTGGATTCAGCTGTGCACTCATAAGCTGCTCGTGTCATTTTAGATGAAGCAGGATTTACTGTGTAGCATGTAGATGCTGCTTGAATAAGGCACTTTTTTTCCCTACAGTCTGTGTCTTACCTGCCAGCCTAATGTAGATCTCTCAGCTATTGTAAAGCATCTCAAATAGCTACGTATACATCTGTAGGCAACTGAATGGAGCCCAAGCAATGGGATTCAGATTCAGACATCTGAACTTAGGTGTCTACCACATAGAGTACCTACAAGTGAGCTAGATGTCTTTGCTCCTATTACAGCCAGTGGAGATCTACTCAATACAGTCACTGCAGCCTAGGCTAGTCTCACCTTACAGTAGACACCTAGGTCGGTTGCTCATGTACAGGCTCCATTTACGATGCCCAGGGTATTCCACCTGGCTCCAGCCACCTCGCCAGAAGGCCAAGGAGCTCCCACAGACCCTTTGTCACATCTGCCAGTCAGATGCAGTTGTCTCAAATGCCCAAGGGCGTCTCAAGTGGCAGCAGACACTTAAGTGTGGACAACTGAATCAAGCCCATATATTTTGTTTACTTACCTAGATGATACATAGATACCTATACTGTAGACATCTCAGTTTAGGTGCTTGCATCTGAATCTGAATCTGAATCCCAACAGGAGTTTTAACTTGGCATCTAATATTAGGCATACATTTCTATAACTGGAAAGGAAGAATTTTCCAAGCCAGCATATTAACCAGAACTCTATTACAAAAAGCTTGAAGGAAGTCAGTGGTAAAATCCCTACATTTTTACTATATACCTAGAATTAGATACTTAGAAGCTTTGCAAAATCCAGTGCTACATATCTATGTGCTTTAGTGCTTCAGTGATAACATCAAATGACCTAATATGTGAGAGTCTGCAAGCACAGGACTCCAGAAAATCTTCTGCATTCTCCTGAATAAAATTAATTTTACAATAAAGTAAGTACATTGGCAGGAGTAGATAATTTTGGTGAAACACTTCAGAGTTTATAAGTAAGAATATGGACATGATTGCACAGTGCCATTACGATATGGTACAATTACATGCAAAAGGGGTTTTGTGCATCTTGGCCATTATATTAAAGTAACACATTTTCTCTTATATTGATTTAACATTTTTTTAACATTTTCTTATAGTACATCAAATTATCCGAGCCCAGAGAGTGGTGGTGAATGGAGTGAAATCCAGTTGGCGGCCAGTCACGAGTGGTGTTCCCCAGGGCTCGGTTCTGGGGCCGGTTTTGTTCAACGTCTTCATCAATGATCTGGATGAGGGGATTGAGTGCACCCTCAGCAAGTTTGCAGATGATACCAAGCTGGGTGCAAGTGTCGATCTGCTCGAGGGAAGGAAGGCCCTGCAGAGGGATCTGGATAGGCTGGATCGATGGGCCGAGGCCAACTGTATGAGGTTTAACAAGGCCAAGTGCCGGGTCCTGCACTTGGGTCACAACAACCCCATGCAACGCTACAGGCTTGGGGAAGGGTGG
>WAAD01021105.1:8350-22401 GCA_013389945.1 Fregata magnificens | reverse complement strand
TGGACATCAGGAAGAATTTCTTTACTGAAAGAGTGGTTAGGCATTGGAACAGGCTGCCCAGAGAGGTGGTGCAGTCGTCAACCCTGGAGGCGTTCAAAAAAGGTGTAGATGTGGCACTCCAGGGCCTGGTTTAGGAGTCATGGCGGTGTTAGTTGATGGTTGGACTTGATGATCTTAGAGGTCTTTTTCAACCTTAATGATTCTATGATTCTATGATTCTATGAACCCTGAAAATGCATGGTCACATTTGGAAGCATACAAATTTATTTTGTAAAATTGCTTTCACATTTTAAGAAAATATTTCCTTTACTGATTGTTTTTAGAGTAATTAATCGCAATAAGAAGAAAATTGGGATTCTTCACATGTCAGTGGCTGGCCACACTTTTAGTTTTCAAAGCAGAAAAGCTCTAATTAAGAAACAACTGTGCACTTAGAAATGACAGATAAAAGCTAGCCGGAGAACTGAAAAGGCTGGGTTTTTTTGGATTTTTCTTAGCAGATTTCTTTGAGGATTTTTCATTTTAGAAGTTCATCACTTAATCTTTTTTTCATCATACATACTTTAAACAAAATCACCATAATTTTCAACAGTCTATTTATTGTGCTACACATCACAATTAGTAATTTAGAAAAATTAGCAGTTTAACTAGAACACATTATCAAAGAACATGTATGACTCTTATTTACCAGAAGGATTTTTTGTCCCACAAAATCCACTGATGCACATCCAAGAAACCCCTGGATAGAGCCTGCTGAAGATCTTTTGCACTTCATGTATAAGACTACTCAATTCAAATAATGTGTGCAATGCTGAACCTAAAAGGCATTAATGCCAGAAACAACAACTGCACTATATCAAGCCCAGGAAAAAGTAATGGGACTAGAAAGGGAGATTTTCCAAAAATCAGAGTTTTTATTTCATCTGTAGTATCGTTGATAAATGGAAACGCTACCATGCAAAATCTCAGCACTTTTTTGGCCAGAAAGGCACTCATGCTAATATAATGAGTCTGGATTACAGAGGTTTGCCAAGTTTAGATCATGTATAGATTAATAATGATGTCTTTTAATGTCTTAATGATCTCTTAATGAAATACATTTATAATGCTACAATTTGGTGAGGACTCACTAAACATTTTTCATATCAGAACATGATGTTCAAAGCTAGGTTCTTAATAATAATTAACACATGTACTGCACTTTTTCTCTTCAAAGTGCTCTAGGAACATTAGTAATTAGTTAAAAACCCGTGTGCTGAGTATACACTATCTGTTTAGGCTCTAAGAGGCCCACAACAATCAAACTGGAGCTAGCCAGGAAAGTCCAAGCAGAAAACAGTTTCTTCTGTGTTCTGAAGAATTTTAGATCAAGGCAGGAAAGACATGTCTCAAGATAAATTAAATGCAGGTGGCGGCCACTTCATACAAATACTATTAGACAAATAACATAAACATAGACTACACTTTAAAAAATGTATCCAGAATATTAAAGCTTAATTAATTGTTTCTAAAAAGAAGGTAAAGAAAAAGCAACCTCAGAAACAGAAGACTCCCCCAAACCATCTGAAACCTCTTATTTTGCTAATTTCTGTTCTCAGCATCCAAAGTGAGGATTTTAGCATAAGCAATCAGAGGGTTGCGGTGCTGATTCAAAACTTTTTAATACTCAGTATCTGCAAGCTATAACAAAATCCTACATAAATCATACCCATTTGCTTCTGTGGCTGATACCTGGCAGCACGGGGGTTAACTGAACAAATAAGAGATTGCAGTTGGCTAATTTGCTAGGCCTCATCATCTGCCAGACAAGTACAGATAGGAAAAGAAATTAGAGATCAGCTGTAGCGAAGCAAGACTCGGCTTGAGTACCCAGAGAACATGGTGGCTTGGGAAGAGAGGCTTTCCTCTTCAGATTCACAATAATATGTCCCCCAAATCAGGGAAAACTTTATCCTGAAAAATTCCTTTCAGTGCTAGAATAACAGAATTGTTTCACAGGATTGTACTGCTTTGGATGGAAGAATTAACTAACTCATGATAACGTGAATTCAGAGACTTTGTCCTGTATCTGGGAATATTACAGAATTTTGATTTTCACAAATAATTCAAATACATCTTTGAAAACTCATGCAAGAATCTAGCTGTATATAAAAATCTGGGCTTTCTAGTCAGGCTACATTTTAAGGTTGTTTCAATACCTAATGCAACCAATGTGCTTGTTTTCTAAGTAGAGACAACAGCAATATCACAGGGATATTGTGATGATACACCTATTAAAGATTCATCAGTAATAGGGTTATGTGCTTAAAATAAATCTGTAGCTAGATTTAGTCAGTTGAAATTGTGAAAGACTTGGTTGTCTGGTCAAGATCTCAGTTTCAAGGAGAAAAAAAATCCTAAATGTTTATATTTCATTGAATTTGAATTTCAGCAGTCCAAAAAGTGTTAACTTTTATCACCTCTAATTTTCTTTGCCATTTTTCAGCAATGTAAGGTTTAAAATAAACAAAAGAGATACTGCAAGCTCAATTAAGATGAAGCTCTACGAAAAAATTCTAATATGAAACCCAGTATGTTTTAGCAAAACATACATTTTTTTCTATTTTATTTGAGAAAGGAAGAAGTCAGGGGGAGTGGGGAATTCGGTGATCAAAAGAATGGCATAAGATATTCAAATAATAAAGAACTGGTTGTAACACAGGAAACACCTTTAGTAAAGGGCAGAAGCTGGAAGTCTGATTATTTACACATTGCACCCACTTGGACTTCTTCCAGCCATATACTGAAATTTCACTTTATCTTATATTAATTTTTTGGCAAATGGCAGCGTGATGCTTATAAGGTCTTCAGAAATATGACCTAGAAAAAGCTGATAGCAAATTCTTGAACATTAAATTATACAGACAGCACAATAGAAATACAAGGGAAGAGGAGAAGGTTGAAAAATACTGAGCAAGGCCATGGGATCTCAAGCTGCTGACTTCTGAGTCTGAAGAAAGAAGTGACCAATTTCCATTCTTTTTCTTGGAAGCCGCAGTGAGGCCAAGTTTTATGGAGCAAGCCTTGCCCTACCGTAGCCACCTCCCTCCTGCCTGCTGAAGAGTCAGTCTACCCAGTAAGGCAAGCAATTCCAATAGACCTCTGAAATCTAAGGCAGGAAATTCCTTTCAGCACAGCTTTCAGCAATGAAACAGACTGTCAAAACATCTTCCCAGAGGATTACAGGGCTCCTGCCCAGGAATTAGCGGAGAAAGTTCGGCACTTATATTAGTACAATGCCCCCAGCTCCACTTCAGGCTTAACAAGGGCAGCTTTAACATACATTTATGCTGAGGTTAGTTAACACTTTCAAACTCAGTGCAAGAATGTCACTTTTATAATATAGGCTATCAAGAACTTCTAAAAATACGTCAAATGTTAGAAAATGCTTCCTCTTGTCTAAAGCACAATCTAGCGCGTGTCCTTCCCAGCTTGTAAATGGAATTGTTTTCTTAATTAAGCACGCAGTCTTTTTTATTTCTGTCCCATGTCTTACACAATTTTTTTAAAGACCTTTTTATAGTCTTTCCAAAAATCCCAACCCAATGCATATGCGATCACACTCTGCATGTACAGGCATCAGTGGGCAGGAGGAGGTATGCATATATGTGTCTTCTGCCCTCTTTCAGCCATAGTAACTTGGTGAACTTATTAGCCAATTTGGAAATGTTGTTAATTCTAGAGGCTTTTTTAATTCAATTGATAACGTGGTGCCACTCACTGGAATTCACTCAATGATGGCTGACTGCCAGGATAGGATTCAGTTGCATAAACATATGTGAAAGTGCTAGCCGAGATGTCCCAGTGTACATCACTACTGTCCTGAGATGTTTGGACAGCAGCTGCCAGACCAGAAAGTGCCTGATAGGTCCTGTCTCATCTGTGTCAGACCCCTGCAGATGTCTTAGATGCACAAGAACATCGCAAATAGCACTAGATGCCCAGGTTTAGGCAGCTGAATACAGTTTCCTATGACTGTGCGAATAGAATGAACAGCATAACTGCCACAACAGCAAAAAAGCTGACGGCTGAATAGCTGTGGTAACAGCCTAACCCCACCTCTGTGCTACTTCAAAAAATCATCATCTTGAAAATAGCAACTATTTGAAATGCACACACTCCCCCGAAAAAAAAAATCCTAACAGGTTCCCCAAGACTATAGTGGAAATAACCATAGAACATTAAAGAGTATCGCTGAAACGGAATTGCCTGTTTTTATCTCAGTATACCTTGTAACTTAACAGGAGTTTGTTTGCAGTCGGATGCCAGCAATCCACAAACTAACATTTATATATTTGTTATATTTTTTGTGTTTTTAAATAGGTAAGTATTCCAGAGCAACTAAGAAAGACCCTGGCATCCTCCCCTTCCTTTCCCCAAATTATGTAGTAAATGCACCTGCCTTGGACCTGAATGATCAAACCAGTAGAAACTGGAGAGATGTGTCTGTCTATAGGCCAGAAGGAAAGTCTGGCATCTTTTAGAAGCTTGTCAAGGAAAAAGTGGAGTAATGTTACAGAAAGAAAGATGAAGACTCTCTGAAAAGTCTGTGCCCAGGCAGCATTCTAGAGGGAGGCATCCAGGAAAAGCTTCTCCACTACGGCTGAATGACAGAAAATATAAACCAGAATTAACTTCCCTTCTTCTGTACAGGGGAAAAAGATGTCCTGTGAAGTCAGAAACACAAGGTAGAAGGAAAAGGCAGAAGAACTGATCTGAGAATAACATACGAGTCATTCTAGGCACTTTCATACAAACTGTAAGGAAATCTGATGCACTGCATATTGGGAAACTGTGCAAGAAACCATGGCAAAATATCAACAACCAAAAGCCAGAACTAGCCAGTGGACAAGCTTCTTTCTGAAGAACAGGCTGGGAAGTTAAGGAGGACAACTTTGTGGTCTCTGCAAAAGAGGGGCTTGAATGCAAGGAGCTTTGCTTTAGAAAAAATAGAGACAGATGAGAGATGGCAGACAGGGATCAAAGGGGAGATCAACAACAGGAGACTTCATAGCAGGCATCTGCCACAGGCTCCCGTATCAAGAGGACTTTAGTCACACTTTTCACACTGTCTCCCATAACACCCTCATAGACAAATTGAAGAAGTACAGGCTAGATAAATAGGCAGTGAAGTGGACTGAAAGCTGGCTGAACTGCTGGGTTCAAAGGGCTTTGATCAGTGGCACGATGTTCAGTTGAAGGCCATACACTAATAGTGCACCCAGGGGTCAATACTGGGACCAACATAGTTTAACCTCTGCATTCATGACCTGAATGACAGGGCAAACTGCACCCTCAGCAAAACTGGGAGGAGTGGAGGTAGAAGTGCTGCCATTCAGAGGAACCTTGATGGGTTGCAGAGGTGGGCATAGAGGAACCTCCTGCAGTTCCACAAAGGCAAGTGTGAAGTCCTGCACCAGGAAAAGGAATAACCCCACACATTCGTGCAGGCTGGGGACCAACTAGCTGGAAACCAGCTTTGCAGAGAAGGACCCAGGGGTCCTGGTGGACAACAGGTTGACTGTAAGCCAGCAACGGGCCCTTGCAGCAAGGAAGGCCAACAGTATCCTGGGCTGTGTTAGGAAAAGCATCGCCAGCAGGTTGAGAGAGGTGATCCTTCTCTTCTACTCAGCAGCGGCGAAGCCAGTCTGGAGTGCTGTGTCCAGTGATAGGCTCCCCAGTGCAAGAGATACATGGACTTACTTGGGCAAGTCTACCAAAGGGCCACAAAGATGACTGAGGGATAGAAGCATCTGACCTACAAGGAAAGGCTGAGAGAGCTGGGACTCTTCAGCCTGGAGAAGAGAAATCTCACGGGGATCTTATCAGCGGGTGTAACTATCTGATGTGGGGGAGTAAAGAAGATGGAGCCGGGTTCTTCCCAGTGGTGCCCAGTGACATGACAAGAGGAAAAGGGCACAAACAGAAATACAGGAAATTCAATTAAAAAACCCGAAACCAACTTTTTTACTGTGAGAATGGTCAAACACTGGAAGAGGTTGCCCAGAAAAGTTGTGGAGTCTCCATTCTTGGAGAGATTCAAAATCCTACTGGCCACAAAGCCCTGAGCAACCTGCTGCAGCTGACCCTGCTTTGAGCAGGGGGATTGGTCTATATGATCTTCAGAGGTCCCTTCCAACCATCCATCCTGTGAGTCTGTGAATCTGTAAGTGTAGTTTAAAAGTACAGATGAAAAAGGTGAAAAACGAAAACTTTGTCTGTCCCATGCTTTACTTTAAGAATAAAATTATACCTACCTACCTATACTTGTCGATATACTCTATTCACCATTTGTGCAAGACTCAGGAGCAGACAGGTTGACCTCTCTTTTGATGTCTAAACTTCATATTTGTTTTGGAACTACACCTCTTTCTAAAATTACATGAGGAAACAGAAATTCAAAGTCACCTACTCTGCTCTATGAAGTACTGCACCAATATAATGGTGGCAGGGAAGGGAGAAAGAGGATTTGAAAATGTTAAAACTTTCTTTCATGTAACACTGATGTACATCAAGTGAAAATTATAAGACATCACTAAATTAAAAGGCAGTGGTCACGGTATTAGATTGTATTTCACCAACAGAATACAGTTTTAGGATATGAAGAATATTGCATTATTATCAAAGATACAGACACAACATACATAGCTTTTTAGGGGATTTAATGTAGCTAAACTTGTGCAAAAGCTATTGTAAAAGAGAACAATTTAATATATTTAAAATAGCTAAGCAGAAAGAATTTTAATTTACTATCTGCTGAGAGACTAAAGCCAAAACATTACCACAGCAGGTCTTTGCTGCATATTGACCTCAAGGGAAAAGTAGTTGGTCGCACCAATAACAAGAATGAAAAAGTGTAGAAAGGTGTTTGGAAAGTTCACCACTTTCTAGTGGTTTAGACTTCACTGTCTCTCTCTAACTCTGCATATGGGTCTATGATTGCTTAGTGGGAGACCACATACAGGTAATCATAAATAACAGTTCAGAATAAAATTCACTGTTCTGCAAAGGCTAAGCAGAAAAGTGATTCATGGGGCTTAGGTAATGGTTAGGGCTAGAGCTGACTTTTTGCAACAGACTGAATTCTATACCTGAGCTGAAACCTGCACCCTCTGAAACATCAGAAAATCTCTGATGAAGACTCTTGGCCAAACCCTGGTGTGATTTATGACTTACAGTTCCCATGGTCAGTTTTAGATAGCAACAGGGGAAGGCAAGGGGAAAAAAAAAAATATTCGACTAGTTCTCAAATGTACTTACAAATGGAATTTACTTTCATGAAATTCAATGTTTTATTTCATATTACAGTTTGCAGCTATTAAATATGAGGCAGTTGCTGTGTGAGTTGTTCCAGTACACACAGCTGCATTAACAGCTAACTACAAATACATTTTACACTAGTGGGTACTTTCAAGAACCAAATGTCTCTTCAGGAAGTTTTACCAGCAACTTTTTTTCATGTATTTACGCAGTTCCAGCTAATTCTGTATGTTACTTTCCACATATATGCTCTTTTTTTTCTGTCTCTGCTGCTTGAAAACTAATTTCCACTCATCTGTGGGGCAAGATTAACAAAGACACTACCATCTGTTCCTTGACAGGATTTGCTATCATATAACCGTTGACATGTAAAGGGTATTTTATATTTTGATTGGACATTAATTGTGCTTTCTTTGGATTAAGTATTTTAAACTGAACTATGAAAATAGCCTTAAATATATAGGTCATAGCAATTATTGTGTTATTTACATTACTAAACAAGTACGCAGCAGATGGCCTCCAGGGCCCTGGCCAGAAGAACCTATCTCCTGCAGATTTATTTGGTGCTTGGAGATACTACCAACTAACTTCTCAAACCCGTTTGAATGCCATTGTGCCTCTCGTTTGTTGCCAGCAAAAATATTCCAGGCTTGTTTGTTTCAACACCAATATTTCTCAAGGCCTTCCTGGTACCTGGCTATATAAAACGTTCATACTTGGCCTTGTCAGAGGCCATGCCCTTGCAGTTACATGAAATAGCACCAGGGACCCTTAACTAGACAAGGGGCCACAGTCTGACCACATTTACATTTCTTAGTACTTGGCCCAAGTCTCCTTTTGGACCCAGGTGGTACCACTGTGGCCATTAGGCATAATTGTTATGTTGTGTAGGGTTTTTTCATTTATAAGTGCCTGAAAAATACAAAGACTGTATTGCAGCCCTCCACTGTGATTTCTCCATTTCATGAAACCTAGGTTGTATGCAGTGTGAGAGTATGTGATGGTTGAGAGTGCGAAGCCTGCTAGGACAGCTTTGGAAAACCATGTGAGGTGGAGAACACCATGTTTGGCGCAGTCTTGTCCATCCTGCCTACTGAGCATGGCCTCTGGTGCAAGCCCATACCCTGAACAGCGCCCAGGATTGTTCACCAGGGTGTTCACGGGCCCAAAACGGCTTAACACTTAACGAGTCTGGACAATCAGTGGTCCAGCACTGAAGGACACTCACTGGTCCTGTTTTATGCAGCAGTAAAAACATAACCAGGGAAGTCACGCAAAATACTCAGGAAGATCTGACCTCATAAAGCACTACCCCAAACTTCTATGCCATAAATTCTTATTTTTTTCCTCTCCCTGAGTTAAACTGGCCCTTAAATGCACTTATTCGATTCCACCCTGATCTAGCAAAATTTTTATGCATGTGAGCTGCTTTAAGCTCACTGTTTGCAAGAGGGCTTTTTTTATATTTTTGTATAAGCGAAGTCTATGCACGCTCAGAAGCTCTGGGACCATTGCTTTATGTGAGACCATTCACATGCTCAGTTTTGTGTTTGCTGTACTCCGACTTTATAGACTTAAAAAAAGAATCACATGAGAGCAATACAACGTATACAATATATAAAAATATACAACCTCCAATTAACTTCCATTTCCAAATGCTTGCAGTTAGCTTTTTTCATCTTATAATACAGGAATACATACTAAAATATTATTGCTGCCATTTATGACATGAACATACTCAAATGCATACCACAAGGTCCACATATGCCCGCACATAAGGGCACAATCAGCCAATCAACACTATGTCAAGTCCATTTTTTCCCATAGAGATGTGGAATAATAACCTTTTCCTACTTACAGTTTCCCTTTGAAACATTAACTACCTGTAGAGCCAGCTTAGTCCTTGGAAGAACTTTATTCATTCGCAATCTCTGTTTCAGTTGTTTTGGGAACTGATGATGCAACTACTTTTGAAACATTTCACTGTCTCTAGGACAGCACTTCTAACTCATAATTTTAAAATACATGCATTTCCAACTGCTCTGTAGTAAAAAACAATAATTTGAAAACCACAAAGAATTTATTTTACATACTTTGAAAAATTCTCTTCAGCCAAAATGAGTATGCACGGAATAGCTGAAGTGTTCAGTGCGAAATCTACTTCCATGAGCAATCTGAATATTTATATGAATCATGTATATTTTTAAATTCTTAATATTGAGATCTTGGTTATATAGAGGTTTGAGATATTTAATTCTGAGGGAGTGAACAGTTCTACTGAAAATCTATTCAGGATCCAAATGTTGCAATCTATTGTTTGCCTTCCCAGTGCAGTCAAATGTCTCCATTTAGCTAGTGCAGTGTGTGTTCACAGAATAGGAAACATAATTAAAAAAAAAAAAAAAGAAAACAGGGTTGTATATAAATAAAAAATTGTCATGGAAGCTGGACGTAAAGATGCAGAGAAACCCTTTTTTTCTCCCACTGATTAAACAGGTAGTTTAAAATATTAGTGACACTGCAGACATATGGAATTCTTCAAATAGAATTATATCAGTGTCCTGTGACAGATCCTATTTATCGTTATTGTAACTACCTTTAGTAAACTGTCTCCAAAAATACTATGCTTTAGCAACATGAAGCCTAATGTTTTAACTGTAAAAGAATCACTGAATTATTTTATCTTGACTGTAGGTTAGTCTTATGGCATCACCTTTCCCTCTATCACCTTTAATTTATTACATTTATTTCTGTGAGTCTATCAAAGAGGAGCCACACGGACCATAAACACCTTTCCATTGTGTTCAAAGCACCAGAGAACAGAAGAAACAGAGAGCTGGAGAGTAAAGGCATTTATATAATTTGGTGAATATTAAAGATGACTGGTTTTCATTTTTACAGATAATCTACTGAAAGTAATAAATCATTAGGTGTGTCTTATTGATACATATGTATGTATTCATATATATCGTCCCACTTTACTACTAAACATATAAATTACACAAAGAGAAATTGGGAACAATTTGCGATCTCCTGAAAATACATTCTCTAGATTGAATGATAACGAATCTTTGAAGAAATCTTTGAACATTGCAAAGATTCAAAATCTTTGATTCCTACATCATACATAGAAATTTAGCTTAAGAAATAAGTTCAGAAATTGTAGAACTGATGATTTTAAGGGATTAAGGAGATTTTTCCCTTTATGTGAGGATATAAGTGATGAAAACATACCTAAAAATCAATTATGGAGATGAAAGGAATGACTGCCTAGTGTCACAGTTGAGTACACAGTGGCTACGCAAGGGATGAGCTGAGATGATGGGCTATTAAACAAAGTATGTTGCCCTCAAAACACCTGCTTCACTTGCTTTATTGACTTACATTCCACAACTATATTATTGATTCTTTAGTGTAGACACTGGTTTGATTAACCTCTATTTTCATTATTTGTTTACTACATTAAAACACCCAGATCAACTACAGGTCTATAATCCATAAAGTTAGTTGTTAATTCACAAAGAGTATCTACCAAAAAAAGCACATTACAAGACAGAAAACAAATCAACAAATAGCTAGCTTATACTGAACTATTATTATTATTATTATTATTACTACTACTACTAAAATATTGGTGCATATAAGCAACGTCTTGAGCAATGCAAAGGCATCACAGAACCCTGTTTGAACAAAACGCACGTGAGATGCTTTAAGCTACCCCTCTGTGGTTCATGCCAAGTGAAAGAGTTGTTCATGCAGTCCCTTCCCCAAGGGAAACCACTATGAAAATTCATGCTAATCAGCAATTTTATGGTCTCACTCCAGAAATTAAAAGTCACTGAGAACCTGCCCTCTAAAAAACATATACCAACCACACATAAAACTATGGCTTATACTTCTCCTGTGAGGACAACAACTACCAATTTTCTCAACTATTAAAATAAATTTAAGAAAATAAGCCCAGCCAAGTTACAACACAGCCACTGATAAACAGAATATTGGCACGGTCATAATGGGGTGACCATTCAAACCCCCTCCTCCCACTTTCTGTCATCTGTCGTCATCACAACTAGCAATCAGATCACAAACTGCTGAGCAAAAGCCTAATGTTGATCCTCTTACAGGGAAGGAGGCAATGCCAGCAACCTTGGAATTTGCATCTAACCATTATGATTAAGGCTGGTTTTATTAACATTTTTAGGTGGGGAACTGACTGTCAAAATACTGAAATGATTTCTTCAAGAACAGAAATTCACGTGTAAAATCCAGGACAGAGCTGAGGAATTCTGATTCCTTTGAACGTCCATTCAGAACAAACCATGGCAAACTGCCTCACCCTTCTACAAAGTGAAAGTATTTGTTGTGACTTCACTGCAGGAACTTACCAACTCCAGTTCATATCAAATGTAATACACGCAGTCATTATTTTAATATTCACCCATGAGCTTACCTGCTGCTGGCAATCAAGTTTTATAAACAGTTTAATAAAATGGTGTACTCTGATCAACAGTACCTCAAGCACCTAGATGGTCCTTTGATATTTTAAACGCACATTAGATAAACTGACTTCTGGAATAAGAAATGACCTGCGGGACGTGACTTGAATTGCAGAAAAAAGCAATGTTAGTTGCAAACATGAAAACTGTATCAGATCAGGCCAACAGTCCATTTTGCCTTTGATAGCAGTAGGTGCCAAGGAAAGGGCAAGCTCTTCCCTGGTACAACCTCCAGAAGACTGATGGCTCTCGGGGCTTCCTGAGCCTTTAAGCAGCATCTTCATGTTTAATAGCCCCTGATGGATTTCCCTTCCATAAGTCTGCCTTATCTTTTTGCGAACCCCTGTAACTTTTAGGAATCTGTGACATTTCCAATGAAGCTTAAGACGACATTAAAATACTTTTTGTTTTGAAACTGCTGCCTGTTAGCTTAACTTGCTTTCCACAGGTTTTGCATTAGAAAAGAAAATGACCATTCTACTCAGTTTTGCACACCATTGTATAGGCTTTTGTCATTATTTCCCCAACCTCCTCTTCCCGTCAGCTTGTCTTCTGACTTCCATTTTATTTAGTGCTCTCTATATGGAAGAATTTCAGACTTGTGGAAAACTTTGTCACAGTTTTCTATACCTATTACAGCTTTACTGTACCCTTTCTGAGAGGCGGGAACTGCTAGAGCTGCAGACCCCATCCAAGCAGTGACGGGCACACAGAGGGAGAATTATGGTGTCCATTTCCAAATGGTTACCAAATCTTACTTGATTTTGACCCCTGCCGAGCACAAAGCACTGAGACTTCATAGAGCATCTGTTGGGACTCCAAGCTCTCGCTCATGAACAGCAGTCATTTGTTAAGAGCCTTTTATTCTGTCTGAACACTTAGTTCTTTCTCACACATCAACACGTGTCTGTCATTTTACTGCTCTCAGATGGAATTCAAAGGTCGTTCTGCAACCTGACAATTATTTTTACTAACCTGAGTAATTCAGTATGAACAATAGATTTTACTACTCCGCTATCCACCCTCTTTTCCAGACTATTTACGACTATGTTGAACAGTACTGACCTTCACACAAATTCCTGTACAACCCTACCTGTTATGCCAATCCATGGAAAAAGATGGTAATTGATTCCTACCTTTTCTTTACTGTCTTTTCACTGGGTATCCATCCATCTGAAGGTTGTAACCTTTATCTCACGACCGCTCAGTCTTCTAAGAGCCTTTGATGAAAGCTCTTGCCCAAACGCCTTTTGGAAGTCTAAGTTCATCAACCCACTTTGCCTTGGCCAGGTGTGGTCACTTGGCTCCTCCAAAGACTCCCTCAGATTTCCGAGGCACGACGTCCCTCCATAAAAAATGATGCTGAAGGTTCTCCAGTACATCGTATTTATTCCTGTTCCACTCGCTCTTGTCTTTGTTATTCTTCCCACTGATTTGATCAACATGCGCATCAACCTTAGGGGCTCCTCTTGGAGCCGTTCAGGTTTTGGCTACAGGCAGCACTCTCTGGTCCTCCAATGCCGTCCGTAGCACGCGGTTACATGGCAGGCTCAGCAGTCCAACTGTTTCATGCCCGAATCCCTCTGTAACTCCTGGATAAACACCATCTGATCTTGCCAATTTCCTATTATTCAATTTATTTTCATTTTACCTTCTACCACGACTTCAACTGGGAACAGCTCCTCCAATGCTTTTCTCCAAAAAGCAGCAATTCAGCATGAAAACCTCCCTAAGGTCCTTTTTCACAAACATGGGGTTTAGTTTTTTCATTACAGCCTTATCTTCCCTGAGCTCCTTTCACACCTTACTTAGCGGATGTACAGACTTCGTGGCAGAATCCCAGTGGGTTGAGAAAGGATTTACTGCTATTTTTTATGTCTTTTGCAAGTTGATCCTCAAAATCTTTTTTTGGGGGGCCTGCTTTACCGTGGTGTTGCACTCCAGGTGCCCAGGTCCAGTTTCCTCATTTAGATGCAACTTCAAACGTGTTGAAGGATGAGTATGTGCTTCTGCTACCCCTTTTTCTGCCCCATTTTAAGCACCCCAGCTTATTTTGCTTTTTCAAAACTACCTTTTTTATCTTTTCCAGAACTCCCACAGAAACTGTGAGGTTTGGGCAAGCGCGAACGACAGAAACTGAAGGAAAGCCCCACGACGCGCGTCTCGGGGGAGCTTAGCTCTCGCTCCCGCCTTTCCCCAGCGGGCGACGGCCGCCGGGCCTCGCTCGGCGCCTCGCCTGGGGCTGGGGCGGCCCCG
>WAAD01021104.1:0-11666 GCA_013389945.1 Fregata magnificens | reverse complement strand
ACAGAAGCAGAACTTGGCATTATAATGAAGAAATCTCAAGCAAAAATTTGCTCTTGATCCTAATTGCAACCTGTAAGTGTTTGCTGGATCTGAGAACATACCTGTCCTGTAAAGAAGAACTAGATGAGAGATTATTCTCTCCTCTGGTCTGAAGGCTGTTCCAGGAGGAACAGCTGGTCATACTGAGGGGAAGGGCTGGCACTCTCAGTGCTGACACTGGGATTTGCCTTGAGTTCAGTGAATCCTTGCCTACCTAGGGAGCCTAGGCTCCTAACCTAGGAGGAGCTAAGAAAGATGCCTGGAGTAGCTAAGATTAGATTCACTTACTTCCCTGTTTCTGGTTGCAGATATCTTATATCCCTGCTAAGTCTATTTGCAGCTGAAGCAGTTCTGGATTGTTTGGTCCTGTGGGTGAGTGATGCTTGTCAGGTCCTGAAAAGGCATCATCCCCAGGGAAAGAGGAACTGGTCACTGGACAGTCTCTGTCACAGTGCCTTTTACACACTGAAGCATATAGAACAGCCTGATTTTGGTAGACTTTTGCAATATGTGGTGAGTTTGCTAGTGCTTTTTTAGATAAATTTTTAATAACTCAAGAGAAAAGGGGATCACAGATACAAATGGGTCTGTGTATGTTTATTGTGAGAAAGACTGAAGAGTTCACAGGCATCAGAAATTCTTGGATTTCATTCAACATCATTATTCGTTTAAATAACAATAAGATTAATAAGAGGTTCTCTATGACCACTGGGAAGGGAAATTAATCATGAGCCTGGCTTTTATGTGACATTATCAAGTAAAAATGCTGTCATTCCTCCAACTCAAATTATTCCTAAGACAAAGGAGAATTACTAGCCTACAGTTAAACAAAGCTGCTTCTTTGGTATTCTGAAGAATCAGGTCTCCTTGTATACTACATCTACAGGAAAAGTATGTAAAGTACCTTTGCTTACAATTAGCTAGGTATGGTTTGCTCATTTAAAAGTGAGTATACTAGTGATTATTGCAATAAAAAATATCTTAAATATATGTGCTGCATCACTTAAACAACAATCTATTAAAATTCAATCCAAAAGAACTACACAAGTTAAATTTCTCATTAGATGTACCTGGATTTGTCCTATATTGTCTGTCAGAGGGATACCATGTAGAATCTCAACAAAACAGTAGCAAGTAAGCTTCAATGTAGATAATGAAAAGTAATGCACCTAGGGAAAAGAATCTAAGCCATACCTAAGTAAAGCTGAAGTCAGAGCTGGCAGTTACAATTCAGGAAAGATATCTTGGAGCTGCCATTAACAATTCTCTGAAATCATTAGTTCAGTGTGCTGTGGCAGCCAAAAAAGCCAAAAAATGTCGGATAAAATCAGAAAGGGTATTCAGAAAAACATGGAAAGTGTAGGGTTTTTTTTGTTTCTGAATAAAACCTTGTTTTGCCCATCTCTTGAGTAGTGTGTACAATTCTGGTCCAAGAAGGGTGTAGACAAGTTTGAGATGTTTCAGGGAAGGACAACCAAAATGATCAAGGAGATGAAGCAGCCGCTTTACAAAGAGAGACTAAAAGGCTAAGATAGTTTGGAAAGGAGACAGCTGAGAGGGATGGGATTAAGATTTACAAAATCATAAATTGATTAATAAATTGAAAATCTAACAGTAAAACTAGAGGGCAATGGAAACTAATAGGAGATTGATTTAAAACATAAAAGTAAATACTTTATGCAACAATAAGCAATCATCTGGAACTTGCTGCAACAGTAAATTTTGGAGGTAGACAGCATCAGCAGGTTCAGCAAGCATTTAAACAACTTCATGGACAACAGGCCCATAAATAGGTTGTAAGAGGACAAGGCAGATATGTATGTCCCCTCTGACATTTCTCATCCAACAACTGAGGATGGTGTTAATTTTGATGGGAACAGGCTGCGCAGAGCCTCCAAGCTTGTATGCTCTCTGTAGTGACATCTTTTTTGCCACTGTTGGAGACTGGATATTTAGCTAAATTGACCCCTTGTCCAACCCAGTGAGATATCTTCTGGGAGTTCTTCTGGCATAACACAGATGGGAGGGAATGGCTTCCAACATGGCATGGGAGTAAGTTACAGACCTTCCTTGGTAAGTAGATTGAAAAGTGAACATTTAACTTGAAAGTGACCATTATTCTGCTGAACAACTCTAGTAATAACTCCTTTTTTCCATCTCAATCTGCTAAAGATATTTTTGCATTCTCCACAATATCAGGAGGTTTAAATAGGTTTAATCAACGAACATGTGGTATGTATCTACATGCATCATATTGGCAACCATAAAAACATTGTTCAGTAACAAGCGGTCAAGAAAAACTCCTTCAACTTCAAATATTATCTAACAAGTCAAAGAACTTCTTAAAGAGCATTTTAGAAATCCTTCTAACTGAAATAAACATAACATGGAGCTGACATTCAAGAGAGATGAGTTGGAGAAAGATCTTTGCTAGCAATAGTGTAGTTTTTCATCTTTGAGTCAATTTGTATCTACTATACTGCTGATGAGTGAAACAGTAACTCCTCTGGAAATGCCCCTATGGGCAGGGCAATAGCTTTTTCATTTTTAGGAAAGAGAGAAGAAGTTAATAAATACATTTTTGTAAAACATTTCCATCTTTCAAAAGCAATGCATTTTAATACCAACTTTCAAAGTGTAAAACACCACAATAATTGATTAAAACATCAAATACCTTGTAATTATAGTCTGTGTAGCTTACAATGTAAGACTAAATTCACTTCCATTACTTTCTGGTTCTTAGGTGTATTCACAAATAATACTCAATGCTGTAAATGAATGAGATTTAACTGTGACACCTCACAAGAACATAAAGGAGCTTTGCACAAACAAGCAGTCAAGATTCCCCGTATTTTCAACTAAGTTAGCCTAGAGAAAAGTGAGAGAATAGGCTGCTTTCTGCTTTCTGCGTTCCTGTGGTGTTTTGTTTCATGGTGCCCAGATGAATGCACTCATTAGCACAGAATAGTATCTCTCAGGGTGTCTCAAAGAACCTAATGAAAGAAAATAACACTTCTTATTCAAAGACTTTCCTTTAGCTGTCCACAAGAATGGAACACAAACCCAAACAAAATATTTCATTTAGAGCAAGTTTTGTCATGTGCTTGTGGAGGCAGTGTATCAGGTCCTAGGATTATCAGCCAGTGGGAGCAAGCACCTGAGGAAAAAAGATAATGAAGGTGGACTTGCAGAGAAAAAGCTAGAAACAGAAAGTTCTGGGAAAGCTTAAGGTAGGATTTATGATTTTTTTTTCTTAAGATAAGCAAGCGCAGTTTAAATGCCATTGTAGCATGACTAATGTAGTGCATGTGTTCTATGTTGATAATGTAGTATCACCCACTTCAGGGGGTCCTGCTGAGATTCAGGTTGTTTCAGAGAAGAGCTATGAAATTGAGAGGTAAAGACTGAATGTTTTTCTACTGTCTTGATCCTTTCACACTGTGGTGAGCACTTGTTTGTATGAGCAGTTTGAACACAGCTAGGGAACTGCTTGGACAGAGTACTAAGTGAAGATTGCATGGAACCATTAACTGGTGCCAGGACAAGCTTCACTTTGACACAGACTCCTTTTTGTGGGATTGCACGAAACAGACTATTTTCATGGACTCAGTTTAGATTATTAGGCCAGAAGTCTGAACACATCAGAGAGGCTCTCTACTATCTCTACAAGTTTAAAACTACAGCCAAGTCTGATGCTAACACTGTGGAGGTAGACAGAGAAGAAATTAGGTTTTAGGAGATGTTTACTAGTCAAAGAAAATTGATGTTTTTAAACTTTATTCCTGTCCTCTTTATTTTGCCAACACTGTAGTGAAATAAAATCATTTTATATTTCAGAACTCAGACATTGAATACACATAAACACTTTTTCATTATTCATTGAGGTGAGTTAACCAAACATGCTTTGCATAGCTACCATAGAAAAATGTCAAGGTAATAGTTTTCAGTCACAATCAACGTGAGCTGACACTCTGCTGCCTAACCTACAAATTAAGTCTGCTGATAAGGATGTAAATAATATTAACTTGCCTTTAATATGATTATAAGCAAACTAAAATAGTTTAACAACACTATGCTCATATTTTGCATCATGGTCTAGCCAGACACAATGTATAAGCATTTTACTAAGTATGTGAGCAGTATGACCACCAAAGGGGCAAGCAAAGAGGGGTGTGGTGGCATGTAAAGGGCATCTGATTAACACCAAAGTGCAAGACAGAGAATGGGTAAGTACAAAGGAGTGCAAATAGGATATGCTGGATACACAAAAGGATGACTGGCAAAACAAAGGAAAATAGATAAGCGGGATTGGTACAGATTAAGACTCCCCTTTTGGGGGGAGGAAAATGGCATAAAAACATCAGGCATAAGTGCAGAAAATCAGAGAAGAAAGACAAAACCACTTTGGTTTTGGCCTCTCATCAAACAGCTCTCCAGCCTTGGACGTCACTTGGATGTCTGACTAAAAACACCGAGAAGCACAGCCATTGTTACCAACATCATCAGTTCCGTGTTATTGTATACTCACAGATAATTCAGAACATAGGTATAAAAGACTAACAGTTTTGCATACGTAGTGATCATGATTAATAATTTGTAAGCACAACCGTAGCAAGGAATGTGCCACTGATTCATTCAGTAAAGTTTGAAAACTGGCCTTATTTGTGAGTCTTCTAAACAATCCCATCACAATAATCTCTGATTACCTAACTGATATCTATCTATCTACCTATCCATGTATTCAATTGCAATATGCTGAATTTTTGAGCCATTTCCCCCTTGTCTTATAAATAAAATTATCATTTCGTACCTGTATGATTTTCTTACTTGGGAAAGGGAATATCAATATCCAAAGTTACACACATCAGTATAAGAAGCATGTTGCCTTGCAGTTGCCTTGCAGTTTAGACTTTCTGTTGTTATCAGACAAATAGATTTAATACAGGGTGCAACTCTTACCTTGTTTTCCTCCCTAGAACTGTATGTTGTTTCAGAAATACTTTAAATGCAATGAGGTTTCCCAGACTACAACTCAACAAGAATGGTTGCAGTATTGCTTTCATTTTATTACCATTGGCAATGTTAGGGTAATTAGCTAATTAATATGGTAATAATATTAGCAGAAACATCAGATAGGGATTAATTAGTCATACTAAATGTCTCATATTTCATGAGTTATTTTATGGCCCAAGAGAAAAGGAAAATTAAATGAAGGCTTAAAAGCCTAGTTAGTAAGTAGTTCTGTTCCTTTCTTTTAAAGCAACACATTAAATGATGTTCTTCGTATACAAAGAGTAGGAAAAAAAGAGTTACAAATATACATTTGTTATTATTTAGGGATACGTACTAATAGAATAAAGTTATACATTTACGTGAATCTGTTCTGCAACTAAGTATCTAACTGTGCCTGGTTATCCATCTCTCCACAAAATGGAGTCAAAATAATTGACATTGAAGCTGATTATTTATCACTGAGGAAAACATTTTTAATGGAAAAAAATATTATCATGTCACTACTAATATTGAAAGGTATTTAAAGAGAATCAGTATCACTGGGTGAACATACATTACAGAGCTTTATGAAATGTCTTTGGAAATTAAAATAAAAATGGAACATCAGAGGTCTTTTATCTATCTCTGTGTGTTTACTGGTAATGAAATATGCAAGACCAAACTCTGGATGCTGAAGTGTCTTATTCAGTGAATAGGGATAGCACAAGCAATGACAGTTTCCTCTGAGTACCTTACCTATAATAACTACTTGCATGAACTACAGAGAGCGGATATGGTGCAAAATGGATTATATGATTATCGTAAAAACCCTCAACATTTCATGTTTTATTTGATATAGTGATATGGCTCATTTTGAATGACAACATTTTACCAGTTTCTTGTAAGACTAGTGGAAACATCCTGTGGTGCTTATTGTTTTGCATGAGCTGAAATGCAAATCTTCCAGGGACAAACTCAGCAAATCACTTCAGCGTTAGATAACAGTTAATAGGATATAAGCACATGAATCAGTTCTTTGCTGCATACACACCACTGACCTTGATCTGTTTAGCTTTTATTTTGTGTCAGTTCTTGATCCCTGACTTTTGCAATGATCACTGTCATCGAGTTCATTGCAAGATCATAGCCTAGAACTGCCAAAATTGAATCAGCATATTTGGGTCATCAGCTTTGTTATGTATCATCAAAAAAATAATATTCAAGACTCTCGAAGTCTTGAGAGCACAGTGAAATAGATTTCATAAAGAGTAGCATGGGAATAAGTCAAATGAATTGCTAGTTTTATATTTAATTCAATAAAAGTCATGGAAGTTTTTGTGGATTGGGGTGGGGGGAATATCAGTTTCTGGAATCAAAATTCCAGTCTCTGTACCAAAAGGCTGGAAGGAAACACTCGCAGAATTTAGATTAAGATTTTTATCAGTCTTAAATGTCATACTTCTAGATTTAAAGTCTAACGTATCAGTCTATTAAGACTAGAAATGTAAAGCACTGTAGTCCAAGCCCTTAGACAATGCTGGAGTCCAGGAATGGTGATGACAAAGCCTAAAGGCAGGATTCCTGGATAATGCTCTTTCCAGTGAGGCAGACATGTTATAGTTTTGTCTGTCAAGCCGAAAAGTTGACAGGTCTGGGAGTAACAAGTAAGCAGAAAGATTTTGGAATGACTAGAGTATTAAAAAAATGATTTAAAGAGACTAAGCATGCTGTCAGCAAGAGAGAATGTGTGGGATTGGCTGTATCTGCATTCCAGTTCTTTGCTTCTGCCAAAATAAGTAAAAAACTTATTTTTCCATAAAGTTTTCCATAAATGTCATCATGATGCAGAATCCGGTTTTGTATTTTACATATAATGTGATATAGTTGTTACCTGTAATTATGCTTCCTAGCAGCCAGTGCGTTGTCAGACACATTTTGATATACAATTTCCTAATCAATACTTCACTTTCAATCCAAGGAAAGAAATAGGGTGACTTCACACAATTAGCAACAACAATGGCAAATTTCTCTAGATATCCAGCAGCAATATCTTGCTGTCCTTCTAAAGGGATGCAAGAATGGGGAACAACTCTCTCCACTTTGCACTGTTTAAGGCCTCTCCACTTTCTTCATGGGGTGGAACAAGGTGCCTAGTAGATGCCTACTGCTGTGCTTAGTTTTCTTACTGAGCAGGGCTGCCTGCTATCCTCTGCTGTTAATAAAACCATAAGAAATTAAAGCAGCTCTGTACTTCTGAAGGAAAAAACCTGCAGTGCTAATAAAATTTTAAGTCACAAGCTAGCTGTCATTGCTATCTCTCAAGAAGTAAACTGGGAGTAAAATTATTCTTACTAGCCTAGAAATCTCTTCCCCACCTCAAAAAGTGTTCTAAGTGAAACGTTTGTTTGGAAATCTCAAAAGCAAATTAATTCCTCTAATAAGACAGGGACTCTGGCAAGGCAAATGTTAACCTTTTTCACAGCACATATGTACGCATTATATGATTCTTAAAATTCTCTTCAGATACCAGCAGTATCTCTGGAGAGTTTATTACACTTGATTATTCCACTTAAGTATTCATAAATATTTATGCACCAATTGATGTTCTTGATGTAATCTTTCAGTGGCTGGTACAAATATGTCACTAAAAAGAACAGTGAGGGAATCTGCAATTAGCAATTAGTGATTCAAACATATCATGTGAAAAGTTGAAAATCTCACTTGTGTAAAATAAGCTTCTGCATTAAACATATGGATTAGTTTAGTTTCAAAATGCAAGTCACCACCAGAGAGCTAAGCCTGTTCTCTAAAGACCGTTTTAAAGCTACCATAATATGTAAAGGCATAAACTTTCACCTGAATTAGCTTACAAAAGCTTTGTTTACCCAATAATATGCAAATTTTCCATGACTGTTCCATTCCTTTTAATTTTTTTTCATCCTTTCTTCAGATACCTTTACACTTCTCTTGACCAGTATGACACTAATAGCCTTGTATAGTCTCCTTACCAAGCACTTCTTTGTTCTTGGGAGTATATTACCTCATACAAACACCTGCTGATACAGTCTGTTTGCTTGATTTAGAATTTTATATGAGCTTGTTAATTTTGTCATGGAGGTAGTAACCAGACATTATCATTCTGTTTTTTTTGAGAGGAACCTCACATGCAACATGAAAGTAGGTACAAAGTATTAAAACATCATTTCCTTTTTTGTGTCATTTATGATCAAATTTATGATCCCTCATGAAAGGCAGGTCCTGCCTGACCAACCTGATCTCCTTCTATGACTGGGTCACCCACCTAGTAGATGGGTAGTAGATCCACAAGGCTGTGGATGTTGTCTACCTGGGCTTTAGCAAGGCCTTTGACACGGTCTCCCACGGCATTCTCCTGGAGAAGCTAGCAGCTCACGGCTTGGATGGGCATACTCTTCACTGGGTAAAAAACTGGCTGGATGGCCGAGCCCAGAGAGTGGTGGTGAATGGAGTTAAATCCAGTTGGCAGCCGGTCACGAGCGGTGTTCCCCAGGGCTCAGTTCTGGGGCTGGTTTTGTTCAATGTCTTCATCAATGATCTGGATGAGGGGATTGAGTGCACCCTCAGCAAGTTTGCAGATGACACCAAGCTGGGCGGGAGTGTCGATCTGCTCGAGGGAAGGAAGGCCCTGCAGAGGGATCTGGATAGGCTGGATCGATGGGCCGAGGCCAACTGTATGAGGTTTAACAAGGCTAAGTGCCGGGTCCTGCACTTTGGTTACAACAAACCCATGCAACGCTACATGCTTGGGGAAGAGTGGTGGAAAGCTGCCCGGCAGAAAAGGACCTGGGGGTGCTGGTCGACAGCCGGCTGAACATGAGCCGGCAGTGTGCCCAGGTGGCCAAGAAGGCCAACGGCATCCTGGCTTGTATCAGGAATAGTGTGACCAGCAGGAGTAGGGAAGTGATCGTGCCCCTGTACTCGGCACTGGTGAGGCCGCACCTCGAGTACTGTGTTCAGTTTTGGGCCCCTCAGTACAAGAAGGACACTGAGGTGCTGGAGCGTGTCCAGAGAAGGGCAACGAAGCTGGTGGAGGGTCTAGAAAACAAGTCTGATGAGGAGCACCTGAGAGAATTGGGGCTGTTTAGCTTGGAGAAGAGGAGGCTGAGGGGAGACCTTATCGCTCTCTACAACTACCTGAAAGGAAGTTGTAGTGAAGAGGGTGTTGGACTCTTTTCCCAAGAAACTAGCGACAGGACGAGAGGAAATGGCCTCAAGTTGCGTCAGGGGAGGTTTAGACTGGACATCAGGAAGAATTTCTTTACTGAAAGAGTGGTTAGGCATTGGAACAGGCTGCCCAGAGAGGTGGTGGAGTCATCAACCCTGGAGGCGTTCAAAAAAGGTGTAGACGTGGCACTCCAGGGCCTAGTTTAGGAGGCGTGGTGGTGTTAGTTGATGGTTGGACTTGATGATCTTAGAGGTCTTTTCCAACCTTAATGGTTCTATGATTCTATGGTTCTATGAAATACAACAGTGATTTATGAAGCACTAATCAAGTAGGCCATATGTTATCGCATTTTGTCTGGAAGGAAAAGGATATTTAATCATATTTTTTACCTGATTGCCTAAAATGTATGACTGGTTGTTTTTTTTTTCAAAAAAAAATGATGGTATCTAAAGTACCCTTCACTTCAGTAGAAGCTTTGGGTTAATGTCAGATCTATATACAAAAGAGATAGTGCATGCCTACCTCCTGAAGGTCTCCATGTGGCATTTCTCCCCTTAGTCAGTTAGATTGGGCTTGTACCCCTCTTCCACATAACTGACCTATGGATTGCTCTTTGCTGTCACATCCTGATACATGCAAAAAACCCACTTACTTCATGGTTGATCTCATTACCCCTGACAGCTGCCCCTGATTTCTTTTAATCTGGAAGCTCAGCCATGAGAAGTCTGCCAAGGAAAAACTATCTCTGTGGCTTAGTTGAGTGAAGGTCATCTCCCTTCATATGTCCTTACTTTACACATTTAATGCCCCAATTTTCTGTGACTTGTCCCTGACTAGATCTTAACCAAATGGACCTGTCTTGCTATTATACTGCCACAAAGGTACAGATCCACTTCAGTGTCAGCTTTACACACAGGCAAAAGAAGAAGTAATTGGTTAGAGCAAGCTGGCTGCCAGACACTGCAAAACAGGAGTGGCAAAAATGTTAATGCCAAAGCCCTGGAGAAAAAAGGCTTGCTGCTACTGCTGTGGCTCTTGTTCCTCAGGGAACTGCTATGTGTCAGCTGTTCTCCACAGAGAGGGATGATGCCCCTGGCAACTCTGACTGTGGGCTTACTTTTCTCACCTACAGCAGCAAAAGCCTTAAGCTTTTCCAGGGCTGTCACCAACAACACATTGCTCACTCTGTAGCTTTCCGAGTCAAGAAATTCAAAGAAACAGACAGTAGGGCAAACATATTCTGACCAATTTTTTTTTTTGTCCCCAAGAAAACAGATGTTGCAACTAAAAGTAGTTTCCGGAGACCTTAGGAAAAGCCTGGCTTCATAATGGGTCAGCAGATGGTTGTAATAGGCCCAAGTCTTTTGTTCAGGCAACTGCACTCTTACCAAGCTTGGTAGCTGGTAAGACCCCTTTTAGTGATTGTTTTTCTTTGTACTATATAAACATCTTGTACTTCCTATAATTTTTATTGCAAAGAAAAAAGGTGTCTTTGTAAAGCAATATGTTTGGAAGGTGGAAACCAATCATTTAGGACATGGAAAACATGTATTTCTTGTGAAATAGAAATGTTCTTTCAAGACAAAATACAATTGGGCCAAATATTAAAACACCTGTTACTTAGAATCATAGAATAACTTAGGTTGGAAAAGATCTTTAAGATCATCAAGTCCAACCGTTAACCTAACTCTGCCAAGTCCACCACTAAACCATGTCCCTAAGGGCCACGTCTACACATCTTTTAAATACCACCAGGGATGGTGACTCCACCACTTGCCTGGACAGCCTGTTCCAGTGCTTGATAACCCTTTTGGTGAAGAAATTTTTCGTAATATCCAATCTACACCTCCCTTGGTGCAACTTGAGGCCATTTCCTCTTGTCCTATCACTTGTAACTTGGGAGAAGAGACTGGCACCCACCTCGCTACAACCTCCTCTCAGGTAGTTGTAGAGAGTGATAAGGTTTTCCCTCAGCCTCCTTTTCTCCAGGCTAAACAATCCCCGTTCCCTCAGCCGCTCCTCATCAGACTTGTTTTCNAAGCCTGTAGCATTGCATGGGGTTGTTGTGACCCAAGTGCAGGACCTGGCACTTAGCCTTGTTAAACCTCATACAGTTGGCCTCAGCCCATCCATCCAGCCTGTCCAGATTCCTCTGCAGAGCCTTCTTACTCTCAAGCAGATCAACACTCTCACCCAACCTGGTGTCATCTGCAAACCTACTGAGGGTGCACTTGATCCCCTCATCCAGATCATTGATAAAGATATTAAATAGAACCGGTCCCAATACTGAGCCCTCGGGAACACCACTTGTGACTGGCCGCCAACTAGATTTAACTCCATTCACCACAACCTTTTGGGCCTGGCCATCCAGCTGGTTTTTAACCCAGCAATGAGTACACCCATCCAAGCCATAAACAGCCAGTTTCTCCAG
>WAAD01021102.1:0-13176 GCA_013389945.1 Fregata magnificens | reverse complement strand
CGCTCACAGGCTAACCATAGGTTGCAATGTCTGGATTCACAGTTCGTACCTCTCCCGTTTGAGTTAGTGGAGCAACTGATGGTAATAATAAGCTGTCTGCCCTCCGTGGACACCAGACATTCAAGGAGGACTAAGGCGATCATTTTCCTTCTGAATTTCAGAGATATTTTGTAAAAACAGAGGAATGTGAGAACTNAGTAGGTTTTGTCTACCCTATTTGAGTGATCTGAAATGTAGACATTGACATTTGAGCTAGCTTCTCAGGGCTTCCTCTGTATTCTCTGAAGAGAAATAAGCCTTTCCAGGGACAACTCATACTATCATAAAATACACAGTTGAGATCAGATAGATCTAAAATATACATCTAAGAGCAGATAGCCCTCAAGAAGAACCTCTTTTTTCCATCGACTGTTAAGGACCTATTCCAGATCTGAATGTCTCCTTTTTTAGGCAGCAAAAGCTAGGAAACATGAATCCTGTCTAGGGCTTCCTTTTCTCCTGTGGTGATTGGATATTAGTGAGGTAAAAGAGTGGGCACAAAGAAAAAAAAAATATTTGTGGTCTTAGAGGTAGTGCTCACGATCAGTCAGAACGGCGCTGGAACAAGGTCAGTTCAGTATGTGTAGATACATTTGGAGGACTGGAGCTTCATCGGTTGGGGCACACTCAAGTGCAGACATCATCTATGGAGAATTTGGAGCGACCAAAAGTCTGTATGTATGAATATCTATGAATTCTCTGCTGAGGACAGGCAAAGAACATTTCTCAGACCCCAGCTCTATGCAGACAAATTTGAATAGACTCTCACAAACACAGCAAACGCAGCCTTGCTTGACCCTGCTCAATATGCATGTTTTTCTGGAGACAGTGGAACATTTTAACAAAAGAAAATAAACAGAAAAAAAAATCTCTGTCAGCCTTGTTTTCCGAAACAACCCAATTGTCTAGATGAACTAGCACAAGTTGATTTTAATTTTTGATCTGCTGGGAGAGAGTGACAGGAGAGGATAGGTGAGGGAGAACAGCCTGAGGCAGACACCTCACATGGAAAACTTCAGCCTTCATAGCTGGGCAAGTTCTAAACTACAATTACACTTCTACAGCATTATTCGATCTTAAATACTCCTGTCACTGGAGTGGTTTACATAGAATATTTAATGTATAGTTTTCTTTCACTGCAATTCAAGATGTAAAAATAGAATTCGTATTTTCAAAAGGGGTTGTTTTTATCAGTTTAGCCAGCCCACTGTCATAACTTGCTTTCCCCATATTCTTCATATCTCAACATACTGGAAGTTGTTTCTAAGGGGAGGCAAGCCGAAATGTCAGGCTTTTCAACCTGCTTCCATTTTCAATCCAGCCTGCTTTGCTCTTACAATATCAAACCTTCTGGGAGTCTCTCTACATGACATGGACTATAAAAGGTATCAATAACAACAGGAGTTCCTGCTGTGGAAGGGTACTGTAATTGCAATTGCCTAGGATCTGGAGATTCATTATGGAGAAGGTGAATGTTCTGCAGTTTGGTTCTCTTGGGTATATTCTGTCTCTCCCTAACAAATCACCACTTCTAGAGTGAGTTTTCTTCTTTTTTATTTGCTTATTTATTTACTTTAGAAAATAACTGAGCACAAACCAGTGCACTTCCACAAGCAGCAGAATATCAGAAGTGGGGAAAAAAAGCTACTGACAAATAATTTAAGAAATAATAATAATAGAAGATTAAATATTTTACATACGTCCTCATGTTAGTCTCTGATTTAAAGCTTGATGACCACACACTTGGACTGCACTCCCAACAAGTATTGAGAAGACATATTGCTCCTTGTGTACATGAAATAAGATGTGTTTGTATAGCTGTAAGTCCTGGTTTTGCAGTGTAGCTTGGTACTCATAATAGAGGAATAAATATTAGTTTTATGCTAGATAATTTTAACAGCATTTGAAAAATAGGACATAATAAAACATAAACATAATATTTAAAAAATATAGGCATGTATTTTCTTTACTTGCAGGTATATATTTCACCTCTCTACACAGTGACAGCTTGCTAAGGAAAAGCACATTTGCAACATAACTTGCCTGCAATCATTAATTTCTTTCTACTTTTTAAACTATTCCTTTTAAATGACTGTAAAGTAATCTTACCAGAAAAACGTTTCTGTCTCATTGTTTTTGGCACTGGGCCGTATTAAGATATTTTTAGTTGTCTATTCTCATTTTGGAGTTCATATGGATATATGAACACTGAAACTAACTGCCCAAAGCACTATTCCCTGCCGTCTGCAGGTGTTTAACTTCCACACCTCAACACTGAAGTTTGTGAGAGTTGCAAGTAATGGGCACCCCTTTGAAAATCATGCTACTAACTTATTATTCTACAAATTTAGATCAATTATTCCCACGAATTAATGCGTCTGTGAATATCCTGCACCAAATCACACATTAATGGTATAAGCGCTATGTTAGTATGAATTAATTTTTTTAAAAAACAGAGTAGCTGTAGAAATAATTGTAGTTTCAGAAGACTGTAAAGAGTCCCTGTATGACTGTTCAGGTGTAGGCCTCTGTAATTCCATGCATTGCATGTGATTCCTCGTATGTTTGTACCGCTTGTCATAACAAAATAACACATTCCTAAATGAGCCCTTTCTGTGGCAATACAAGTATTAAATAAAGCTGAATACAGCCTAGAGATAAAATGTAACATTTAAATGCTGTTATTTTACATACATTAAGAAAGATCTCTTCTCAAAGCTGTTTCTCCTAATGCTTGGAAAAATTGTTACTGAAGTCATTTTTGTGATAATAGAAACCCCAGAAGGCTGTTGGAGCTCCTGAATAACTGGGCTTTTTAATTCGTTTCAGTATAGCTGTGTTCCAATTTATTCCAGCCTTGGCACTGGTTGTGAAAACACTCCTGCCAACCCTGAACAAACCACCTAATCTAGTCCAACCTCACCAGAAAGATTAATCCTTCATGTGACACTGAAAAGCAGTCAGCCACAGCCACCCCCTCAGAAGCTTGGGTTTTTCAAAGGGCATGACCACCAGCTTTTCAGAAACACTCTGAGATCCCTTTTCCAGTAGTCTTAACAATTCTTATTCTTAAAGACATCAATTAAATATTCCACTACCAGCCACCATCCACTTAGAGCTGCTAACATCTTTCGTGCAGCCTCCTTTAACCACATGCATCTGTCCTTCTAGCCATCAGAGCTATCCCAGAACCCCAGAGCTGTCCCAGAATCTCACAAAACTCTCTTCTGTCCATCTGTTCATCCATCCATCCATCCATCCATCCATCCATCCATCCATCCAACAACTGCTCTGTAGAGTCTTAACAGACAGATCTTAAGGACTGCAGGTGTCTGGTGGTGGTTGTGGGTCCTCCAAGCTGCTAGAACCCTCTCTGGTATCACATTTTCCTCTTGATGACAAGCAGTTTGGCACATGCCCGTCCATCTACTTAAATGCAAACGCAGCTGCACCTGGATACTCTTTCCATTGCTGCAGGCTCTCTCCATCACAGCAGAATCACTATACTTTCTTAAAAGGCATCCTTACGAAAGGCTCCAGAGTTCAGGCCTTGCAGACAGATGAGCTCTGGTAGGTCTAATTTGCAGCAGTTTTGGATCAAGCAATATTGAATCATTGCTTGGTAATTCAATAATAATTCTCTGAGGTCACTGCCCTTGAAGTGAAGGGTAGCAGAAGAGGGATCATGTGCTTATGCCTGATTAGCCCCAACATAGAGGCTGCTGTTTTAGCTTGTACCAACAGAGGAGGCGGTTATGTGATACTATGGGTAGGATGGATATTGAGTTAATGGGTTATAGGCACATGTCCCCTTCTGCTACCTCTGCTACAGAGCCAGGCAGGAAAAAAAGACAACTAACAGCAGAAATTTGTAGAATTGGCCTACCTTTTGCATACAGGAACTGGAGGTTTGGATATCTGTGTTTTACATGCCAACTGGTAAAATGGCATATCTTATGAGAGGTCCTTTCCCTGTTTCTGTAGAGTCACATCCACTTCACTTCAGTGTCTACAGTAAATTCAGGCTTTTTATTTGTACTGAGAGCATAGGAGGAGTGCAACAATGGGAGACGAAACTGGATTCTTTTTCCTTTTCTGCAATAGCAACAAAGCCATTTATTGCGTTTAGGTCATTGTCACCTATGCAAATGTGCTGAAGACAGAAAGTCTGCACAGCTTCTGGAGAGACTACAGGTTTTGAAATCAGCAGGGTAGCAGAAGTGTAAATAGTGGCCTGATTTTATTTGCCAGACCTTTGATACTAGTAAAGATGCAGGTAGAGAAATGTCCATCTCCTTTTCAGATTCCAGTCTGATTACTCAGAGCTGGGAATTAATCCTCTCACCATTTTTTTGCATTTAACATGAGACAATTCATGTGAAACCACTGGTGGACAGCAGGCGTGAGCCTAAGCATAGACATTAAAGTGTCCCTTTCTTAGTACTAAAACTGTATTGGAACTGGGTTTGTCAATGCAGATGAGCAAAGCAATGGGCTGAGATGTTGAGGGTCATTGTTCTCCGGTGTCATCACTCCAATGCACTTTTACAACCTCTGCATTGCTAAAAAACTGTATGCTAAAAAGTGTGCTAAAACATGCTTTAAATCTCTTTTGGAGAACGGGGATAACTTTGGAAAGCCTTACATATAAAAAGAACTGTAAATATTGCTCAAAAAAACAGCAAGTGGCTAAGTCAAACTCTTTGTTTGTTTTTGACTGAGTTTGCCTTCAGAATACCCCGAGTGATTTGACTGCACAGTTCTATGGATTTATTACTTGCCAAGTTTAATATTTTTAAAAATCAAAGCCCTTTTTTTGAAGACCACTAACAAGCACAGAAAATGTCCTTTGCACTGTTAACCACATAAAAATGACCCAGATTTAATTTGTTTTGAAAATTTATTTGTGGCAAGAAAATAGTCCCAGGCTGAAGTGTTCTTTGCCAAATGTAGTCTACAGTGAGGGTCCGCAGGCCAGATTCTGAAACCAGTGGAAAACAGGGCTTGTTAGGGGAAATCCTGGCATTACCTTTGCCTACCTACATGTTCATGGGCATTGTAGTGAGGTTTGCTATTTCACTGCATTCAAAATCAATGTATTTGCTTAGTAGATCCATCATTTTATGAGAGGTTTAAAAATTCTTCATTAAACTGACTTTATGCCTCCCCAAATCCATATTTTTTATTGATAGTGAAAATAAGATAGAGTCATTGGAAGCACACAATAAAACCTGTATGCGTAGGGCAGTTTACTTACTGTTTATGCTAAGAGAATATATGATTGTTATAGTTTTGATGAACTGTCCAGGCCCTGTTTATATAGTGGATTTTTTATCCTGCAGTGTTCATACAGTATTTCACTGAACGCTTATCTGAATCCTGGGATACTCTATAATTCTTGAATCTAAGAGTAGAGGCATGTCAGACATAAAATAGGAAATGTGGAACGTGAGGTTTTGAGGAGTATTTCAGGTGATTTTGAAAAATATATCATAGTTAATTACAAGAAGTGCTCCTCTAGGGTAAAGAAAAAATTTAAGGAGTGAGAAGTGAAGATATTCTTTGAAAGAGGTTTTAGCGAGGATAGGAGAAACAGAACATGTGCAAAATGAAGTCAGTGATATGCTTGTGAATAATGAGGGAGTTACATTTGGGGAATGGATGTTAAGAAACTTAAGTTTCTGTGAGGATGGATGGAGAGAGGCGACAGGAATCAAACCGAATAATGGAAATCAGACTATAGGGTTTGCAATATCTGTGTGGGAGAAGAACCTCTTCCTGTAAGTCTTATCCTATGACTAAGGATGGGAAGAGAGCAGAGGGAGTGCAGCAAAATAATGGAAGAGGAGGATATCAAGTGTGTATTCAGAGCTTTTTAATCTATTACTTTTTATTGAACTCTGAGCAGGACATTAGAGCTGTAGCGATGATTGGATGTGAGCTTCAAGATGAATTTTGAGGGATGAGGTTTTCCTTTTCTATGGTGAAATTTTTATTCATATGCTACTTAATGAAAACCATGTGGTAGTGATGGCTGGGAGGTTGTGTCTGTGTACTTGTGAAAGTGCCCTCTTTTACAGAGCTTTAAAAAAGGAACAACCTATAGTTTAAACTTCGTATATCATGATTTTGGGAATCTGGTGCATTTGACAGACCTTATGAAATTGCACTTTAGAGTACCTAACTCTTTGGGATGTGAATGCTCTAGAAAATGGTGTGATAAAAGCCAACCAGCCTTTCCTTACTTTATGTTTTTCTTTAATGGAAGAGATGCCAGAGTGCACGTTTTACCTTTGAGCGCGCTCTTTTCATGTTATTCCCTCCACGCCTACCTTCCCCGTGTCCTCATTTTTGATTTTTATCCCTCTTCTGTCATGCAGTTTTCTCCTTCTTTCTTTTGCTGGACTCACTCCAGTATGTCCGTGTCTGTCTTGTACTGGGGAGCCCAGCACTGGGCCTAGCACTCCAGATGCGCCTCACCAGTGCTAAGCAGAGGGGAAGGATCACGTCCCTTGACCTGCTGGTGACTCCCTGCCTAATGCTGCCCAGGAGGCTGTTGCCCTTTGCTGCAAGGGGGCATTGCTGCCTCACAGTCAACCTGTCCCCCAGATCCTCTAGGTCCTTTCCTGCAAAGCTGCTTTTCAGCCATTAGTCACTCAGCATGTACTGGTGCTTGGGGTTATTCCTCCCCAAGGGCAGGACTTGACATCTTCCTTCATTGAACTCCACGAGGTTCCCGTCAGCCCATTTATCCAGCCTGGCCAGGTCCCTCTGGATGGCGGACCAACCCTCTGGTGTACCAGCCACCCCTCCCAGTTTTGTGGCCTTTGCAAACTTGCTGAGGGTGCAGCCTGCCCCGTCGTCCAGGTCATCGATGAAGATGCTGAACAGTACTGGCCCCAGTATCGACTCCTGGGGACACCACAAGTGACCAGCCTCCAACTGGACTTTGTGCCGCTGATCCCAGCCCTCTGCGCCCAGCTGTTCAGCCAGTTTTCAGTCCACCAAATCTTCCTAAACTCTGTTCTCAGCATCCTTGGAAATCCTGCACAAAGTTTCTCACAGTGGCTCAAGCTTTCCCCCCAATATGTGATAGTATCCAAAATCACAAGGAAGTTTGTCTGTTTTACCTCAGAGATTGTCTAAGGTCATGTGAGAAATCCTTGTAGAGCTACAGAATAAAACCAGATTTCCTATATTTTAGATGTTAAATTAAACTTCCCATCTCCGTCTCCTTTACTGGCCAGAATTATAATGTAGATCTGTATCTGCACAGAGACATCTTTGTCACAATCTCTTTTTCCCAACTGTATTTTAAATATGTAATATGTGTATGATTTTTTAATAATCCTTTGTATTTTTCCATTGTGGGTAACTGAAAAGGCCAGAAAATTTAATGCGTGAGAACATCCTGCTTTCGGACAGCTGCATCGTCACAAGTGCGTTTTCATCCAAAACGCCACTTGTAATGGAAATAGAAATAAACAAATGTGAAGAAATTCTGCTTGTCTGCTGCAAACCATTCTTACTGCTTTTGTTAAAAGCCTCGCCTGAGGAGGACTTGGCTGAAACAGATTGAGCACAACCTTGCTAAGAAAAGGCAGTGGGAAATGTGTGGGGAGAGGGTGTAGAAGTGGACATAGCTCCATGGGTAATACAACTGCACACATTCATGCCTGATAAAGGCACAGTGGTTATTTGCATTTTCTAGCTTCTGAATATATGTGTCATAACATACTCTGAATACAGGACTGGTCGTTTGTATTTTAGATTGCCTTCAAAGTGGTAAAACCTTTCTTCTTCTCCAGACCCGACTGATGCTCCTTGCCTGTAGTGCTAATTTTCTTTCCAGTGTGACTCCCAAGCATGTGATGTGCTTTGACCTAAGAGATACTATGAAAACCCTGCTTGCCTTGGGAGTCAGGATTCTCTCAATAAGGTTCAATAAGTTCCCTTTAAAAATAGATATTGTTTAATCTTTTCTGCTTGGGACTCAATTCTGATGTCCCAGAGGGCTCAAAGAAGTTTTTTTTTATCAGTACGTTAAAGGGTGGGGGGGGGAACCCTGAAAAATTCACATTGATTTTTTTTTTAATATATGTGTGTGTGTATATCTATGCACATCATTTACGCTTTAAGAGAGTTTATTTAATCCCATTCCATCTCTCATGCCTAAGAAATGGAGCCCCTGCCTTGTGCGGTTCAGGGCTGCTGCAGTAGCTGCAGTAGCCCTGTCCATGATGGTGCACGTTAGGACAGCCTGTTCGAGTGAGTGAACTGACCATGTCACTGATGGATGTGGTGGGAGCACTAAAGAAGAAAGGTACGTTTTGAAACAATATTGCCACGAATTACTTTCTTAAGAGGTCTGTTGAGCGCTGCCATCACATATTGGTTGAGTCACTTTACTTTTAGAGGCCACCTTAGCATTTTCGGGTGAAGGGCCTGATGTTGAATGCCTCTGTCGTGACTCATGTCCTCCACACGGCAGTTGGCACAGGTGATGGTTACTGTAGGTGCAGCAAGTGACATGTGTTTTCCACATCTCTGAGTTAAAGGAGCTTCCAGTTAAAACTCTTTTTAAATAGTGAGTGCTTACAGGTTTCCTAACAGGAGATCCTTGGAAGGGGCGAGCTTTAGAGAAAATAAATGAGAACTATAGTGTTATTCTTTTAGTCTGCAATTGTCTGAAGTTGTTGTCAATAGAAATAGTTGCATACATTTGTCTTCATTAATCATTTCAAGGTGTTGCTTTTTGATGCAGGCAGCCCTAGCAGTTCACAGGCACTTTAATTTTCCAATTATTGTACCTGTGGCTCAGAACAGATACTGATTAGTTTCACATTTTGCTCTGTGGGCAGCTTAATGTTCTTGTCACCTTACATTGAGTTTTAAATGTGCAGAGTGTAAAAGAATGTCAGATGTGCTCCCAAGTCTTCTGGGTCAGGCTCAGCAAGTTATGATGATTCCAGGTACTGTACTGATAGGTTTCTGAAAGATGGATGAAAGAACGAGGTATGGTTTTAGGATCCTATCACGAACGTAACGATTCCTCTTGTAAAGCGAGCGTGAGTGATTTTGTGTTGTATTCTTTTTCACAAAAATTTTTAGCTGGAGATGAAGGCGATGCTGCTGGCTGCTATAACCAATACAGAAGGAAGTTATGGTAGTAGCAAGGCAAGAGCAATGCTTTTCAGTATTTGCACACAATTACAAGACCTTTTCAAACTAGTAGTGGAAGTGAAGGAGAAAATAAATTTTGAAAACCCCTAAACACAAAGATTAATTTTATAACAAATAGAAATGTTGCCTGTCTCCTCTTTATCAATTGTGTACCAGCTATGACTCATCCATGCATGCTTTTTTCTTTCTGAAAACTGCTACGGAAGAAATCCCCTCCAAAATACAAAACCACGCTGAACATCTGCTGTTGAGGTGTTCATTAGTTCTGTCTGCTCTGCTTTTCGCTAATTGCCTGGGAGTGAAGTTGAATCATTTATGGGGACTTAACCTGGTGCCAGTTATAGTAGTGTAGATCGTGTAACATTTTGATAAAACCCAGGAAATGTCAAACATGTAGCCTCCCAAACATAAAGTTTATTTACTGGTTTCTCATGCACTTTGTTTGCCTACAATATTGCCTGCACAACTGGTAACAGAAAATGTATTTAATAACTACTCAGTGCTAATATGCTGTAGTATGCATGACTGACTAATTTAATTTATCTCTGATTAAGCCTATTATGTTTGAGATCACTTTACAGAAGAGACTTTTTTTGCCAGCTGTAAGCTTATTTGAATTGTAATATAAGTTAATAATGTGTGAAATAACTACTGGTGCCTGCTTCTAAATGTTAATTTTACCAAATGACTTCCTGAGTTAGTGCGTACACAGCTCATCCATTGCAATGTAGTTAGTATGGTGTTTGGACGTAAGATTGTGTAGGTAAAAAGGCAGGTGTGTGGCAAGGGGATAAATGGCTGTTGTTTCTGCTGAAAAGGAATACAATCGTAGCCCAGGCAGGGGTGGCATACGGTCTATATATTGACAGCGTCAGCTGAGAAGAAGCCCTCATGGTGTTCTCCATCTTGAAGTATTTGTTTCCTACAAGGTGCAAAGGGGAATAAGGACTCCTTGGGAAAACATGGAGAGGAATACATGAAACAAAGAGTTGCGAGAAGGGCAATCCTCAGTATGTTTAAATAGGAAAACAGCCATTTGGATGGAATTCCAGACTTTTCTCAGGCCGAGGTTGGAGCTGGAAAAGAAGTGGGGAAAAAAACCCAAAACAAACCCCAAACAATCCAAACCTGAGAGAGGTAGGGAAAAAACCCAAGAAGTTAACTCTGCCAAGGAAAGCTAAACTTTTTTTCCCTAGGGAAAAGGAAGACTTTCCTGTTTGCCCTCCACGGTTTTCTGTGGTCTAATTGTTAGCGTAGGCAGGCACCTAATGGGGAGGGAAGCAAAGCTTTTTCTGTGCGTAAGCCATATCCCAGGGCAAATGAGACTTTGCAATGTCTGTGCTTTAGCCTCTGAGAGGCTGCAAAGTGCTATCAATTGTTGGTTTGGAAAAAGCTCTGTGTTTATCAATTGTTGCTTTTATGAAAAAACATAATTATACATATTCTTGCTTTAATACATGTTTATTTTAAATCTGCTGAGAAAATTCAGGTGGAGGGAATGAAGTCTTCTACCTTGTTTAAAGAAACAAGTGTGATAGTCTGGGGTTTAGTCTATGAGATTATCTATAAGCAAAGACACTTAAATTATGTGTACTTTGCATGTAAATATATGCAACTCCAACTGAAATAAAAAGAAGTCAATACTTTTCTCTGTCAGATTAGTGTATCTCTTCAAATTAGAAAATATATAGGATACTGCACTTACTGTGTCAGGTTGAACTGCCAAAACAATGTCATTTGCCTAGAGTAGAAAGAAAAGTATGCTCCACATAATTTCTTTTTATGTCATTCTGTTCCACCCTCCGAACATTTCTGGCATGTGATAACATGTGGGATGTCAAGCACTATTGTTCACATTTTGTCATGCTATCTCATACAGATCACTTATCAGTGAGCCGAGCTGCACAGCGGCTCTGATTTCAAGGTCTCTCTTCACAGTGTGTCAAATGCTAGCTGGCAGGACAGGAATTTGGCAGGTCTACTGCCGACTGTCGCGATGCATGTACATAATGCAACTGAACGCATGGTGGTTGTATGGTTTAGACTAAGTTTCCAGTGGTATATAATTGCCAAAAAATGGTATTTCTCTAAAAATTTCTGGTATGGGGGCTTCAGGATTTGTACTGTACTACTGGCATTGCTAAGACTTTTCCTCTTGGTGTTTGCCCAGAACAGTTGATCAATGAGTGTAGGAGGGAATGGCATGTCTGTTTTTCACATCAGACAGAGATGGGACTGATATTCTTATAAACAGCTGGTAAGGCTCAGTGTTTAGGTAGTATCACCTAGAGGGAATGCAGTGCATAGGCTTCCCATGCTCTGTACAGCCCTCCAGGTGTAATTCAGGGCTGACTGTGATACACAGAGATCTGAAGATGTGGTGCTGTAGCTTATTTAGAGAGAGCTGCTCTTTCCCTGCATGCTAGCACAGACTCCAAAACAGCCAAGTGCGCTCTTGCTAGCTGGTTCCAGATCTGTACAACTCACGCCTGGAGACAGGGAGTTACTGGGGAGGACTTTCTGCTTTGAGAGTTGCATCTTCACTGGTCTGAGAGAGCTCAGGTTTGCCCCAGGTGTGAAGGCTTCTTCTGTATCCTCTACCTTTTGCCTGAGCGGTTATGGGTAGGGAGGCCATTTAGTTTAGTTTATTTTCTTCTATAAGGAGCATGTTTCTTTTAAAAATGATAAACTAACACTTTTTCTTTTTTTAATATCTTGCTAAGAGTAGCAGTCTGAGCTTCTTCATCTGACAGAGAGACTGACTGTAATTGAATTTACAGATGTCGTGGTTTAACCCCAGCCAGCAACTAAGCACCACACAGCCGCTCGCTCACTCCCCCCACAGTAGGATGGGGGAGAGAATCGGAAGGGTAAAAGTGAGAAAACTCATGGGTTGAGATAAAGACAGTTTAATAGGTAAAGCAAAAGCTGCACACGCAAGCAAAGCAAAACAAGGAACTCATTCACTGCTTCCCATCAGCAGGCAGGTGTTCAGCCATCTCTGGGAAAGCAGGGCTCCATCACGTGTAACAGTTACTTGGGAAAACAAACGCCGTCATTCTGAACGTCCCCCGCTTCCTTCTTCTTCCCCCAGCTTTATATGCTGAGCATGACACCATATGGTGCGGGATATCCCTTTGGTCAGCTGGGGTCAGCTGTCCCGGCTGTGCCCCCTCCCAGCTTCTTGTGCACCTGGCAGAGCATGGGAAGCTGAAAAAGTCCTTGACTAGTGTAAGCACTGCTTAGCAACAACTAAAACATCCCTGTATTATCAATACTGTTAGCAGCACAAATCGAAAACACAGCCCCATACTAGCTACTATGAAGAAAATTGACTCTATCGCAGCCAAAACCAGGACAACAGACCAGTCAATGTCGAAAATTCTTCCTATTTCTGCAACTCGTGTGTACTTAGTGTCAGGCAGGTAGAATGTGACACTTTGTATTTCCTTTGTGGAAGGAGAGGAATTTTGAAGAATAATTAAAGACAAAAATGTAAAATATTTTATTATAAACAATCTAAATTTTCAGTGACTTTCACAGTTATGTGGTAGTCTCCTGGATGGTTTGAAGTGCATGAATTATGAATGTATTATGCTTGTCGTGGTTTAACCCGGCAGGCAGCTAAACACCACACAGCTGTTCGCTCACTCCCCTCACAGTGGGATGGGGGAGAGAATCAGAAAAAAGGCAAAACTCATGGGCTGAGATAAAGACAATTTAGAAGGACAGAAAAGGAAGGGAAAATACTAATAATGTTAAAAGAATATACAAAACAAGTGATGCACAATGCAATTGCTCACCACCTGCTGACCGATGCCCAGCCAGTTCCTGAGCAGCGCCCGCACCCCCCTGGCCAACACCCCCAATTTTTGTTCAGCATGATGTCATATGGTATGGAACGTTCCTTTTGCCAGCGTGGGTCAGCTGTCCTGGCTGTGTCCCCTCCCAGCT
>WAAD01021101.1:20526-31125 GCA_013389945.1 Fregata magnificens | reverse complement strand
AAGAACTAAACTAGTATCACCAAGCTATTACTGTGCTTCTTGTTGTTAGATCTCAGCATCATTACTCTGATGGTGAAATGTAGGCAAAATAGACAAAATTATTCTCTAAGAGATTTAGTTTGTAAGTATATGGCAAGAAATTGTTCTCTAATGGCTTCTATCCATAGAAGATAGAAAGTGGATTTTAATATTACTTACATGTGCTTTGGAAAGCTATTCAAAAGTCCCTTGTTGAAGTTAATTTCAATTTTGCATGTAAATGTTCAACTACTTTATTGTAATATTCTTCTTATACGTAGAACATATTCTTTCTAAGTTTACAGTTCTTTTACTTTACATTTTTTAAAATTTGCAACTAAATTAGTAAGTTTTATTATTAAAAATATTTCCTTTAAGAACGTAGTCCATTTTACTTTTTTGTCTCAAATGATTCTAATATTGAGGACTGTTCAAAATTCCTTTGTAGTTAAAATTCAAAGTGTAATACTTTAATAGTTGCATTTAAATAATTTTTGAGGTTTGCTGGCTATTTTATCCGACTATTTTTCATAAGTAAAAATACCTCCTTCAGTGATACTGAGTATTGATCAAACTGTGTCAGCCCTGGGAGAAAATAGGCCTCTCTGGGCATATCTTTTGTGTTCCTCTTCTGTGGCTATGGCTTCCTACAAGTTTTCCTCTAAACTGTAGTGAAAATATGACCATATAGTCTACTCTAAAAGCATCACAACTGATATTGTAACAGCAAGCTATTTGTCAGGGAGCCCTAGCAGAGTCTGAAATCCAAAGCAGGGTTAATGTTATAGAATTTCAAAACATTTTATAAGAATGTATTCACTGGAACTTGGCTTGTATGTTAGCTGTAACAAGAGTATTGTATGCAATCTGGCAGAATGTAAATCTTCTGGACTGCAATTTTGGCACGATCTAATTGTAATTGAGTCTTGTTTTGTAACATTACAGCTACTATAAATGTGTGTGCTGTTCAGTTGAGTGACAAGAGATGCAAGGATTGCTACCTACAAATGAATCTTAAGCATGTCTACTATACTCACTGGAGACAGTTTAAAGTATACACTGACTTTCCAAAAGAATTTGATAATTTTTTTCTGATATGTGGTAGAAATTCTGACATAGTTTCAGAATCTTCACCTTTCAACTTCAGTGTGTGAATGAATTCTGGAAAATGAAAGTACTTGGAGCTGTTCAAGAAGGCCAATGCACTACACTCACCTACCTCACATGGTGAAGAATGAAGAAAATTTCATTAAACAATCTACGTTATAGGTGGGACAAGTAAAGGGACAGACTGTGATGTTCTACAAAAGCTCAGTGACAAAGCCTAATAATTTGTCATGAAATTTCCGTTTATCTATTTAGCCATGGAAACCTACAGTTAGTGCTGTTGAGATGCTAATGAAATTGATGGGAAAGAACACTTTAAAAGTAGGTTCAGATGGAACAAAAATCCCTTTCATTTGCCACCAGTGAAATACATAGGGTTTGAAAAGAAAAGAGGTACGTAAATATATTGCTGTTAATTTAGAATCAGTTTTTCCTCTTCTAAAAACGTCAAGATTTCAGTCTTAACCTTCTGTGACAACAGCCACTACTGTATAAACAGATTTAACCTAGGATTGCATCTGTACTTGCAGTGTCATTCTCCCTTTTTCAGTTGTAATATTATCTACTGCTGGTAGTGTGCTTTGGGATGGTTCAAACTCTCCTCAACTTCCAGGGAACATGCAGTCTTGGAGTCAGATGTAGAAGAGCTGTGTATCTGCATAGTTAGGGATACTGAGTGGGGGATGTCTTTCGGACATGGTGTCTCCTGAGATGATAAAGTTTATGTATTATCAGAAAAATTCATGTGAAAATCCTTACCAATTCGGTAGAGAAAGGAAAAAACCTAACATACCCAGGTATGTAGCTATGGAAAATAAGAATCGCTGCTTGCAAGGTCATGTCTTCCATGACAGCATTACAGTGTTTCCAGTGTGTTTCCAGTTTTCCAGACTGACAGTTGTGAGGCAATGCACATTTGAATGCAGATGTGCCTTCCTTAAAGTTCAGTAATGAACAGATCTTTTGTTTCCCATCTTGTATAAAGGTGCAAAGTCCAGATGTGGACCCAACTGCCACTAAAGTTCTGGAGGGATGAGCTTTTTTGGTTTTTTTTTTAAATGAAACTTAGAATTGGCAGTGTTAGAAATTATTTGGCAATTCACATATAGAGTTGTCTAAGTGATGATTGCCTTTTACACTGATGTTCTGTAAGAAAGATAGCCCTCAGGTTTTAGGTAAAAGGAGGTTTGGAGGTAAGTAACTGAAAGCTAAAAGGCAGTGAAGGATAGCTGAGAATGCAAGACAGCATAATCATAGTGAAGTATAGGACTGGACTAATTTATTTATAGTGTTTATATTAATGAAACCCTGGTAAAATCACCTTAATCTTGTAATCCTGTGTTGCTTTCACTCTGCATAGTATTTAGTCTGCTTTTAAAAGGTTGTGTATATTTCATATGCTAGTGATAACATAATAAAAGCACATGGAAATCTTACAAAGATTGGAGAAAAAAAACTCTCATGAGAAGAAAAACAGATGCAAAGCTATAACCTTGCACCTGGAAATCTTTCACACAGCAGCTCCGTGCATTCCCAGCCACCCCATAAGGACAGAAACAACACAAGCAGCTGATAATGTGATTGTGAGGAATGTGTTGACCATGGTGATGACAGGGTGATACATTTACCCTAGAGAGCATGAGTGCACCTGTGAAATATTAGACTGTGCTTTTTTACTAGGAGATCATTTTAGAAATATTTAAGAGTAAGCTATAAGATGGAAGGAGAGGGCAGCTGAAAGAGGCTGGGAAGAGGTAAAGGATAGACATTCGGGGAAAAGCAGAGTGTGCTTTCAGAACAATTTATTACAGAGCTTTGGAAGCTCATTCCGTTCTCATTAAGAACAGATCTCAATCCACATTTCGTATGCAGGCGAACCTCTATCAGTGCGACTAATTAAATACATTGGAATTAGTAAACAAGGAGAGAAAACTCCTAGTTGATATTAAAAATACATAATTTAACATGTAATTAGCGATGTATACTTGAGAAAGTAAAAGGGAATGTTTCAGAAAGCTGATTTGGTTGCACTGACTGTGTATTTCTAATTCATGTTTTATGTTAACACACCAAATGGTACAGAAAACATTACATGCATGAAGAGCATCAAAATTGAAATTACTGTCGGTTTGGTATCATCTGGGTTTCCTGAATTCTTAGAATGTTATCTTCAGTAGTCACAAATAAGTAATGCCTGTGAGTAAAGAAAATTCTGCACGCTAGTATCACTGTTTCCAAATGATCCCTTTCCATTTTGGAGTTCTCCTGTGGGATAAAAGAAGTAAGATGTGCTGGTGGGTTGGTTTGTTGGGGTTTTGGCTGGGGTTTTTTTGGTACTGTTTAATGTAGCCTTATGGAAAACTTAGCAAACTTTAAGCTGGCTTGTAAGGGACATGTGGATCAGGATGTTTTGTAGGGAAGATCCTTCCCAGTTATGCTGCTGTTGTGTGCATTTTGTTGAAACTTGATGAAAATGTGTAATCTTATACAAAGTCTGATAAAAAGAATATAATACCATCTGTATAAAACAGGGAGTGTGTTTTGTGCAGGCTTGTGAACAGATGCTAGCTGACAGGTTTTAGCCAGAAACTATGAAATTAATGATAAGGTTTCCTGGGAAAAACACTTCTGTAAGTATTTGAGGAAAGCAGTTCTGAGCTTAAAGTGTCCTCACAGTCAATTGGATGAGGACTGATTTGGCCTGCCACCAAAGAGGACAAGTAGATTCTTCACTGGCAACACCTGAAAGGAAAGGCAAATGCTGAATAGAGAAGTTTAATGCTGAAGCAAATAGCTGTAGGAGCTCAAAGCCAGGTTTTATAGTGTGAGGAAAGTGACAGAGGATACCAGGAGGCAGAAACAGTAGGACACCTGGATGTAGAATACATTTTTAGAGATGATAGATTAAATTTTCTCAATCTTCCTGTTGGAATCAACCTTAGGAAAAGAAAAATGCCTGGAAAACAAATTAATATTTTGGCAGTCTGTCCAACATCACTTTGCTAGTGAAGTGGAGGAAATCAATATTAAATATATTTAGGAGTACATTATGCTGAGTTATGCTGACCTCATTAAATATATCACTAACAAATGGTTACAGTACAATCAGTAGCAGGACAAAATTTGAATCCTAGTTGTCTGAAGCTTCCTTTCATGGCAAAGACAAGTAGTATCTTCTTCAGGACAGGGCTGGGTGAAGTTTACCTGAGATTCTGAAGCTGGTTAGCCAGAAGATTAGCTGCTGTCAGTTGAGGAAAGGGAAATAAACTAATTGAAATCTCAGTGCACCAGGAATTTAGTAGATGTCAGGCTTCCCGAGCAGCCCTCAGAAATGTGCTAAAATGGGTCTGGTCTCACACTTCAAAATAGTGGAGGGGAAACTCAGTGAAAAGGCTCTCTGAGACTCATCTGCCTCGTGCTTCAGGGTACAGGGCGGTCTGGCTCCAGGTGATACCTGGGGACACTGGACACTGCTGCCAGCAAACTTTACAGCTTTCCGCAGAACTGGAAGCTTCCTTGCAGCTTGCAGAGAAGGCAGCCTTCTATGGCTCAGAGGAATACCATGAATGTGTTTAAAAGGAGGAAACAAGAAGAAAGGTGTGTGGGACTAGTACAACTAAGAGTCCTAAATGAAATGAAAAAGGATGTTTTTCAGACTCAGTACTTGATTCTTGTGTTTATTAATTTAAAACTGCACTAAGTGGATGTGGGTAGTCTTCAGAAATGGGATAATACTACTGATACAGGAATGTAATGGTTCCAAGTACAACGTGCCAGAGGGATCTGGGCTTAGGCTAGAAAGAAATGCTTACTGATGCGTTCAAATTCTAAAGAGAGGAGATTGAGACCAGAAACTTCAGAAAAGGATATTTTACTCTCTTTAAGAAGAACTGTGTTCAACACCTGAGAAAGATCTGTTAAGTCATGTGCCACCACTGTCTACCTTCTACCATTCTTTCTGCAGCAGCACCCAGCTGTAGTGAGAGTCTGGTTCATTTTACTTCAGTTAATTAGGCATATGCTGTTTTCATACTGGTAACACTTTCACACGACTTGTGGTTTTCTTTATTTTTCAGTGGTTTTGCTTTTTTTTAAATGGTGTTCGAAGTTGAAGCATCTGAAAAAGCCAGTTTGCCTGCCTGGAGTAAGATTTGCCCTAGGATAACAACCAAGTGGTTTCTGTCAGTTGAGGGGGAAACTGCAAGTATTTGCAGGACAGTCAGTCTGCAGTGTCTTGAGTAATCTTCTAGAGGGGAATTAAATCCCTTAGAGTAAGGAATTCAACAGTTGGCTGGTTTTGCTGAATAGGGCCCAGTAAGATTTCTTCAGTTACTAGGTCAGATTCATTTGACAAGGTTCTAAGTTTCTCCTAAACTAAGTACAATTTGAAAAATGTTGCAGTATGAAGTTATAATAATCTAACAGTTGAAACCTATTTGAAAGGTGTGTATGTGATAATAAACTAAACATTGCAAGCCTTATTTCTTTAGGAAATTAGACTAAGAGTGTAATCTCATGGTGTTTGTGCCTCCCCTAACAACTTTTGAAGCCATTGATTAATTTCAGCCAAAGCTGACAATGGAGCTCAATCTTTAAGATACTCGATTTCTATGAGTTTCATGAAAATACAATCCATCTCTCCTACCCACCTATCTATCAGTACTGTCATTAGGAAAATGTGGTAGTGTCAGTTCAACCCTCATTAGTTATCAGATAATCTCTAGGTGGCAGCAGTTGTATGAATGCCCTGATTACTTCTGTCAGATGAGTGCCTTTGTAGACATGGGAGAATTCAGCTGTGAGTGCTAAAGCTATACGAAATCAGTCGTTTCTAATTCTGCTGTCCATATTTCAAATCAGTTTTACTTGAGGCACTGGTATGAAGAAACCATAAAGGTGATTAATATTTTGTAATGAAGCTGTTGGCACCTAATAAGCTATTCACTTTTATAGACCCCTTACTAAAAATATTTAAAAACTTGAAGGTAAATGTGAAATTCAATTCTGAATACATACATATGGATACTAGATCCTTTGTCTAAATGAATTCATTAGTATTGATTGATCAATTGCCTTCCAAAGAGATAATCAAGGGGTAAAGGGATAATCTTGTTAAAGACAAATGGACTACTTAGCATGACTCAAAATGTCAAAGGACCAAATCTTAATTTGAGAGTGGAGAATAACCTTGCGGTTACATTGGGACTGTAAAAATGAGAAAGGCAAGAGGGACTCATTCCAAAAGGAAGTGAGTTTTTGCTAGGTCTCTAAGTCAGAGGAGCCTGCAGCTGTCTGATCCAGCAGCTTTGCTTTAACGGACAGTGCAGAAGGGATGGGGACAATCACGTCCGTTTTGGTATTGTGCAACAATGAAAGATAAGGTCACCTGAGCTAAAGCTTATAATTTATTCCTGAATTTGTTAGTTTTTAAAATGAAAATGTTGTAAAGTTTTTTGGCCAGTGTTGGAATGAACTATGTGGATAATTCCTAATGATGACCATTAATCAGCTTTCAAAAGAGTATTGCAAACTTTAATGTGTTCGAGTATTTCCTAATGGTCAGCTAAAGGATGAAGATATTAGGATGTAAACAGCATTTGGAAAATGTGCTGCTTCATATTATACTGGGACTTTTCAAAAAATTAGATCTGAATACCAGCTGTGTGTTTACTCCGTTTCTCTTCTGGGGTATCTTAATTTCCATTTTAACCACCAGATACAAAATATGGTAAGCTTGAACACGTGTGTGTAAGCATTGGGCCCCAGATCTTCAAAGACTGTTGTTTTGTTTTTTATTTCAAATAACAATTACTACTGTTTTTACTAATTATATGTTTACTATTATAGATGGTAATATACATCCTTAACATCTCATTTTATTAACTTATTTAAACTTCATATAGTAATTATGATATATTCAGGTATCCGGAAAACAATGGAAAGAATGCTTTGTGAAACATCAGCACTCTTGGTTCTCTCTAAAGTACTCTTCTGGTCTCTGAAGTTACATTGTACCATTTTGCAAAAGCAGTATTTTGAACAATGGTCTGAAACTTACCGGACTTCGTATATGACCAGCTCCTAAGGAGAGCAGGCTCTAGAATGGGAAGCTTCTGGATCCTGGGAACATTTGACTCTGGCAATAAGAGTGACCGGGGACCTCTCTGTGAATACAAAGGACTCAAAAATACCTGTTTAGTCCTCCTGATAATGGAGATGCTGCTTGTCTGCATGTGACTTCTGCAGACAGATTACTGTTTGCTTACATCTCGCTTTGCGTTTTCTGTTGCTCGCTTTATGTCGGGGGTAGAATGTAGGCAAGGACTCACACATAAAACATCTACAGCTAAATTGTTGACTGCCCAGGATTTTATTCTCTACAAACCTTAAAACATTACTTCAGAACTAGAACAATAGAATACATAGCTTTTCAACTTGCATACAGTGGCAGCCGAAGCTGGCTAAGTTTCTCTCTTACTCCTAACCTTGTTTGCCTTGAGCTGTGTAAAATCTACGGATGCCAGACTCATCCATTTTAAAGGGACAGACTACAAACACTTCTGCTAACACAAAAACATCTCCCAAATGGATGAGAAAAAAACTTTTAAATTGTCTTTTGAGTTGTAAAACCCTAAGGTGCTTTATGGCAATCTTATTTCAAGCTGACCTGCAGGTTTTTTTGGTGGCATTTATGCAAAATTTAAAAACTATTCTAACTTCTGCATTTATCAAGGTTTCATGTTTGTTGAACTCTTTGGGCAGTGGCTTAATGGTACCTAATTTTGTATTTTGAAGAAATGTCTGTGACAAACCAGCTGGGGCTTGCAGATTCATTCCTTAATAAGTCATCCTGATTGGAGAAATTTCTGCACGCGTTCTGATGCTACAGTTAATCCCCTTCACACCCCGATATTCCAAGCTTTGTTTTTGAGCCCAGGTGACTCGTTGTACCCTGATCTGTGAGGATTTCCAAGCAATAAGGCAGACTGTAACACCTTACATTTCAAATTATTTTGTAATATATTGGCACATGAAAAAAATATGACATAAAAGTATTGCAAGACTTTTTAAAAACTGCAAGTGCCTTTTGGAATACGCAGATGAGCTTTTTTTGTGAACTGCTATTCATCATGCTTTCATTTCTGTGGTCCAGTTTCTACATTTTAGGTTGTAACCTTTCAGGAAGCTGTTTAAAATGTTTACCTACAATGTGGAATGAAGCATTCTGCCTGTTTCATTTCTGAACCTCTGTTTTACTCAGAGGGAGCTTGGGATTGCTTGTCTGTCATATGCTGTCACTTGAAGCATCAAAATTTATGTGGCTGAGGAATTGGTCTGAGTAGGCACAATTCATATAGACTGCAGCTTTGGCTATTCCTGTGCAAGGGGTTGGCGTAAGGTTAAGCTTTCTCCTTTGACGTGATCTGCAATAAGCACTAAGTCTGTACTGGAGCAAGAGACTGTATACAAACACTGTAGAAATTTCTGTAAGTGGTGACTTTGAGGGAAACGTCTAGGATGTGTTAGCTGTATCCTTCAGGATAGGATTCCTCTGATCTGAAACATAACTTTTGAATGCATCCTTGTGAGCTGAATGATTGATTTGCACAGAAAGAACAGGGGGTGTAGCTTTCAGGTCTCTCACATGGCCAGTTTCTAACCATGCAGTTTTGTCACTTTTTGCTGCTAAGATGACTTGTACTTTCTGGTTTTTAGGCAAGTGGCTATAACATGGGGTGTGTCAAAGCATCCTGAAGAATTGTTCAGTGATTCTTGTCATCATTTGATTTGGTGGGTATGAACTTCAAAGGTTTGATGTGGCATGGCTTTGTAGGATCAGATAAATCTGCAACTAAACGTTAATAATGTCTGGTGATGGATCTTTCATCTTTTCTTTCATTACTAGATGTAAGCGATCGTACTTGGCACCCATCTTCGTGATGTGATGGCATGGCATTGAGCACAATAGAATGAAGTGGCTTTGATTTGTTTCTAGATACAATTTAGAATGTTGGCTTGTTTATAGGCATGGTGGCATCAGTGAATTGACTGGGATTCAAGGAATGTGAGTTTTATTACTGGCTTTTCCAGCATTGAGTACAGTGGCCTTGGCAGGTGAATTAACCTTCTTTTGTAGATTAAAAAGTTGAGACCTGGAGAAGCAAGTGACAATGACATCTTTTGTGCAAGTTATAAAAACAAATACGGTCTACATAAATATTTATAAAATAAATGAAAGTTACTGTCAATATTAAGGTAGTATTTCCATCTGAAATTATTCCAGAGAGTTTGTAATGCAAAGATTTAAAACAGTTCTATTTCAGAGCTGCTTCTTGTGCTTTGTGATGGTAGAGACTCCTTCCTTCCACTCGCCACCCTCACCCCCTCCAAAAAAAAATTAGGATTGAGGTGGCTCTTAGTTCTGACCCTTCCAGCTGACAGGAGGTACACCAGGTTCTTTTTTCACCTGTGGCCAAGGTGCTTTTGTTTGTGCATGTGTATGTGCTGCTCCGATCAGCAATCTCTTTTTTTTTTTTTTCCCCTGAAGTGACCTCTACAGTGCATATTTATGGCAAGGTGTACTTTCTTTATGTATCAGTGTTCCTACGCAAGCTCACTGCATCTCTGTCAGAGGAAGAACAGCTTCTCAGAACAAGCCTACAGTATTATCTTTGAACATATGTTCTCTATTAAGTGAGATGAGGAAAGTCACTTAGTTTTCCTTCCATTTGGAGGTTAAAATGGAGGGCTTGTCTAAAAACAGATTGTAGTAAATTGGAGGTTTATTTGAACAGTATGTCAACCTTATTAACTTGAAAATATATACTAAATTGATAGGTTTCCTTTAATTACCTCATCTTGAAAGCTGTTATCAACAAACAAGCAAACAGTTCAAAAGTGATTTAATCTGCCTGAAAATGAGAAAATCAGAGGAAAGCATACAGCACTGCTTTTCTAAATATGACTTTTGTTATAAAGAGTGCTAGATAAACTATGTACTGTATTTGGCCCGTTCTACTTCTTCCTGTTCAGAAGCAATAACAAATTTTTAAAATTGTTTGTGTCCAGATTCTAGGCTTATTCTGCAAATGTGCAAACGTTGGCCTATACTTTGCGCATAGACAACATATTGGGTTGAGGAGGGGCTCCTTTTTGCTATGACCAGTTTGAAACAAGTTATGTGACTGGGATCTTAGAACACACAGTGTCACCTGACTGCACTGACAGATGTTTAAGATGGCTATATAAATGCTTCATGTGTGAAATGTATTATACAAATATCTATGAGACTTCCTTGCTTTTAGACATTATTCTGAAGATTTTAATGATGTTGTATATGCCAAGAAAGCCAATTTGCTTTAGCATTCCACATAGTCTTAGACATTTCAGCAGTATTCACTCAGCACTACTTATGTATGTGCTACCCTTTCAGACTGAAGAGCTAAAATTAGGGGCCTTCTCGATTACTCTATT
>WAAD01021101.1:1343-19086 GCA_013389945.1 Fregata magnificens | reverse complement strand
GACAGATGTTTAAGATGGCTATATAAATGCTTCATGTGTGAAATGTATTATACAAATATCTATGAGACTTCCTTGCTTTTAGACATTATTCTGAAGATTTTAATGATGTTGTATATGCCAAGAAAGCCAATTTGCTTTAGCATTCCACATAGTCTTAGACATTTCAGCAGTATTCACTCAGCACTACTTATGTAAGTGCTACCCTTTCAGACTGAAGAGCTAAAATTAGGGGCCTTCTCGATTACTCTATTGCGGAGGAGAAACTGGGGATTTCTGGGGAAACTGAGCTGCTTTAGTACAGTTAATGAGAAACATGTGCCAAGTCTGACTTTCTTCAACACAGCACATAAACAGAGACAGTTTCACAATTTGGAGCTTTAAAACTCTTTCAATAAATAACCCATTTTAAGAATCCACTTGTTTTTGACCAGAATGTGTCAGTAATTCAGGCATGTTTTTCTTCTTAATGTGGCTTCTGAGCTGTTTCCTTCCAGGCGAAACTCTTTGGGTAGAGACTCATAGCCACACCAAAACTCAATAGCAAAGCTCATCTGCCTTTCTTTTAGGAAGCAATGCTGCCATAGTAGGAATTGATGATCTTCCTGACCTAGTGAAGAGTGGTTCTTAAGTCCACCATTTCAGCTCTTTATAGAGTGTGAAAGAAACATGACATTTTTAGATCTTCTAAACTACTCATTGTCACCCTTTCCAATGACTATATCCAGAAAGATCAGCATCCAGAAGTGATGCTTTCTGACAAAATGAACAGAGGATGTTACAGTTCTTCTAGGCAACGACTAGCTGTCTGGTAAAGGAACCATGCAAAATTACCATTCTTTGCCCTTGTGCTTCAAAAAGTATGTAAGAAATAGCAGATCTTGACCTACGTGAATATTTTGTTCTGAGTAACTTTGGCAGTGGTTGATAAATCAGTTCTGTTATTTTAAATATTATATTGAGTTTATTCTTGAATCTGCACCCAATTCTTAAAAAGCCAGCTTTATTGTTGTGCAAATTAATTTGCATATGTCAGTGAATCTAGCTGAGATTTCTAAGCACTTATGCAAAGAAATTGAGTGATGGTGCAGCATGTAATTCTGGTTTGTCACATAAGGTACAGACGCTTTCTTTAGTAGAAGAGACTGTACGGTGTTTTCTTCATACTTTGTGACTGTGCAGTGCATGATATGAGTAACCAAAGCTATGGTGGTTCTGAGGTGNCAGGTATTCAACAAACTACCATTTTGCCCAAACATATCAGTGGGAGAAAGAAAGTGAAGCACAAAAATCTTAATTTTGCCTTCCTATGTTTGTGTGGAGTCAGGGCTAGATTAAAAACATACTAAATTATTTACTTTAGTTACAGATGATAAATTCAGGAAGTGTGCACTGTAACCTGAAAGATGCCCAAAAGAACTCCTGTACAAACTTTTTTTTTTTTTTTTTTTGAGGAAAAACTAGCTTGGTCAGTGAAAGGCTTACCCTGGGCTCATCTAGTAGAATCACTGACTATGTGTATCTGGTCTGATAATGTGCAGAACACGTTTAGGGTGCCTAAACTGCTGAATAGGGGGTTGTTTAGAGGTTATAGTTGTATGAACATTTACAGAAGAAAATTCTTCAAAATGCCTCTGGATTTTTGTGGTACTATGCTCAAGAAAAACAAGTATGCTTAGAAATCCTGAGAATCTGTGATCCAAATGTCAGTGGAAAAGAATTCGCAGAAGTTGGGGCATCTTCCTTACCTTTAAAGGTGATGACTTAAAACTGTTTCGGTATGTAGAAGGTGCAAAATTTGGACTAGACTTAGCATTAAACAACATGTGACACATTGTATACAGTGATACAACGCTGCTTAGCAGGATGTGGTATTTCCAATAGGAAGCTATAAACCCAGACAGTTGTAGTCACCTCTCCTTCCCATATGCTTACAGTACACGTGAATATCTTTTCATCTTGCCAATTATTTTTCACGCTAGTGGGTTGGCTACTCATCTTCAGTACTTCCTTGTTAGTTTATGTGATACTTTAGTTTGTGTTGTCCTGTGTTTTATGTGGCAGCTCGTCATTAAAGATCCCAGCAATTATCACTCTGTACAAGCCTACCAGTCTCTGGTCTGTGGCCAAATTGGAGCTGAGCAGTTACAGTCTCCTTAACTGTGAAGTGCGAAGGAACTGAGTGGCATCAAGCTTTTGCTCTTACTTGTTCTATCATCATTCTGTAGTACTGTTATGTCTCCCTCAAATGTTGCCGCTCTGTATCCAAGAATTCCCTCTTCCTTTGCTAAAGGTATAGAGAGTAAAACTGAAATTGAATCAACTGCTATGTTTACTTAGGATGTCCTCTTAAGATTTGTTGTTGATAGCTTCATGCTACGTATCACATGAAAATAGACAGATTTGTATCTCAAATAGCTTATTATGCTCCTTTTGTAGATATGATTCATTGGGAAATCCTTATATTCTCACTAAAGTTTTGGTGTCTACCTTTTCTCTGTGTTCTGGAAGTTGGTAGGTAAATTTACAGACACAAATGGGCCAAGTAAATTACCAGTACAAACAGGACTGAAATGATCAAAGTCTTTGTAACTTCACATGCATATAGCTGTGACGAATGTAAACGTATTTTGTGACATAAAGAGATGCAAAAAGAAGGCTCGTTTTATGATAGAGGCTGTATCGTGCCTTTATCAAAAACATTTACACGTGTGTTTACTTCCCAGGCAACAGGGCTGTTGCTAGAGGCCATCTGATTAAAAGCCTTCATCCTGCAATTCCCAGTATTAGGATAAATCATAGAGCATTGTTTACATGACTCCTTGTGTTTCATGTCATGTGTCCTCATATGCAGATGTTTTTCATCTTTTATTACTAATGGTGAGTATGTGTTAAAGTTTTCTGTGCATTTTTGTGGCATTTTGTATGTTCAAACTCTACAAATGTAGAATGGGAATGATTATGTATTTTGTCTGAGGGAAATGAAACTCATCCTTGTGATACTTTTTGGTTTGTTTTCTCTGCTTATACAACAGCCTTTTGCTGTTCCAGAAAAAGGCAGAAACCTTTCATCAGTCAAACTTTTTGCCTTGCATTCCTGGATTAATAATGCAAGCAGATGATATATGTCAAGTCTCATGAAGGGTGACAAGATGACAGAAAATACTGACACAGTGCAGGGTAGAGCTGGTTTGCTGAAGCACCAAGACAAAAGTGATTTAGCAATAATTCCATACCTCAAGTCCTCTGTGTATTAAAAGGATTCCTTTATCAAGAACTTCAAAAGTAAAAGGCATGGGGAGTCATATTTTTCAGCTGGTTTAAGTGACCGTAGCTCCATTAGTGATTGGATGGATGGATGGATGGATGAATGAATGAATGCGTGTGGTTAACTGGTCTGAGTTACTTGAAGATCTGGCTGAGCAGCTCTTTCTAAATGAGTAATAGGGCAAGAATAGGGAAGATAGCTTTGAAAGAGTATACAAAATTCTGATTTTTCTTCCTCCTCCCCTTATTTGGGAAAGAACTGTAGGCAACTGGTAAAAAGAAGCCTTAGCTGAAAAGCTTGATTTAAGAGAGGATTTTTAGAGTTGATTCCCTTCAGAATAGGAAGCAAACGAGAAAACTTCTAACTGCTCTTAAAGGAGGGGGAAAGACTGATGGCGGATTTAATGTTTTTCTTCAACCTGCATTTACATTACTATATAGTCAAAACAAAACCCACTCTTCTTCAGGGTAACAGAAGGTTGAAATGAATGCTCAACACTTCTGTAAGTGCCCCCTACCCCCAATATGCTTTCACTCTTCTCTCCTAAGTAGTGTTTTAGCAAAACTGTCTCGATTTTGTGTAATAGTTGTATGTTTCTTTATCTTTTGTCAGAAAGTGGCTTTGTTGGGGTGTGTGTATTGGGGGGGTGTATGTGGTGGTGGTGGTGGTGGTGGTCCGTTTTGTTTCCTCCTACCACCATCCAAGTCTAGTAGGAACTGTTTCTGATTTTGGCCAGGAACTTCACAGCTGCTACTCTTCTTCCTAGTGTGCTCAAAATAATTTGTGAAGGGTTTTAACTTCATGCAATGAAGGAAGAGCCCCTAAACTCTAGAAAAGGATAGAAGAGAAGGTTCTGATACTGTCAGTCTGAATGAATGAATGAACACATGCTTGTGCTTCTCATTGAAATAAATCGCAAAGCCCTAAAAAAGGGACAATTCAAAACCTATTTGTTTAAATTCCTGACTGCCAAAGAGAAACTTCTGTGTTTTATAAATAAGGCTTTGTTACAGAACAGCTGAACTGTCCTTGTGAACTGTTTCTGGCATTCTTAAGAATTTTTTTCTAAATTGTGAGCTTTCTTTTCTCTAGGGTGTGAAAAAGAAACAAAATGGTATATAAGCAAACCAGCAGCACGTCTAGGATGAATCCATAGAGACTAGTAGGCCTAGAGTTAATGGCCTGCAATTCTTCCAAATATATAGTACTTCCAATATGAACTACATTTTAAAAGCACAATCTGATTTTAGTATATGCTGCAGCACTGTGTGTAGCTGGAAAGGTTGTGTTGTGCTGTGGGATTAGAACTGAGGATTCTCTTGGATTTCGATGTTTTCAAAGCTACTCAATTACCTTCATTAGCTCTTTACTTCTTCAGTTACCGATTGCTTCCGCAGCAGCAGGAACAACATGATAGAGACTCTATCCTATTTGCTGGTGCAAGTAGTAACCTGATTCTGTCTTTAATCATTAAGATGCTTTATTGTTGCAGGTCATGTGTTTTAATAAAAATCTCTTATAGTAAGCGATATACTGTCTAAGATTCTGACTTACTTTTCTTGTCAGTCCTGGGCACAGGGAGGAGGTTGAGGAAGATGGGTTTAAGTATACCTGCAGTCACGCAACAGCAAATAAAATGCTGCCAGCTGCAACAGATGTGTCTTACACCTGCTAAGCCCTTGCTAGCAAGCTGGCCTGACACCCTCTGGTTGTAAAGCAGGCAAGAGTACAGTCTGATCACATTCTAATTTCATTTTTAGACAATCTCAGGGTTTTTGGGAGATGTTTAGTAAGTGAATGTCCTGATCAAACTGAGTGTTCTGTCTTCTTTGCAGAATGAAAGTCTCTGGTATCCAGACTTGTGACATGAAAGACAAAAATCGTATCGATGTAAACGCTTCACATACATACTCTACATTTGGAAGGTATGTGGATTCTATATGTACATCTTCATACATACGTATGTATGTGCCCACCTCTCTCTTCCCAGAAGAGTAAGGGGAGAAGCGGTCTGCTCTGTAACATTTTTTTCTTGTTAGTGTTTGTTTGGAAAGGAGTGGTAAAAGTTGAATAGAAAACACCGTGCTTTTGAATACAACTGTAGAAAGTATCATCACTAGATCACTTACTTGCTGGAAGGAGAGAGGAAAATGGACGAGTCTAAGTACGGTTCGGTCTGAGAGAATAACATAGAAAGGTGGAGGGAAGCACTCACATGTGAAATATTCTGTCTGGATTTCTTTGGATCATCTCATTTTGAGAAAAACATTTTTTCATATGGTTTTACACTTCTGGCATTTTCGTCTATCTTAAGTGTTCTTAATTTCTCACTGCAAAAGTGAAGTTTCTTATTAGATGGAGTGACTTTTAATTAATGCTTGTCTTTTGTGAAAGCAGTCTGAGGTGTACTGCAAGAACATACCAGGCTCATTCGATTCAGCAGACCTACCGTGTGACCAGCTGCTGAAAGTTTGACTACAGAGTCAAAGTGAAAGGCTTATAATCAATTTAGAAAAGTATATAGCTGTTCAGATAGAAAAGTGTTTCAATTTTAATTTTTAGATGGTGATTTGAAGGACGTAGAGAATATTCACGTGAAGGGAATTGATTTTGTTTCCTTCTTCTAAACCCGAAGGAGCTGAGTTTAACACTGTTGAAGGATTTTCTGTGAGATGTTCACGCAGCTCTGGTGGTGACAGTATCTTGGCTTCAGTTCTGAATTTTGTTCTAAATTTAGGATTCCTCTTTGCCTCTCTCTTGGAAATGTAGTTGTTCCCTTCCCTGCTTGGTATCAATAACAGTCTGCCTCCCTTTTAGCATTATTTCTGTACTCAATACTTGCACAGTGTGTGAATTTCTTTATATCTTCTGTGACTATCACCCTGTTGCGGACATACATTATTTTTGCTTTCACAGAAGCAATTTACAATAGCTGAATAGATGTTGACAGTTCTGGGCAGCCAGAGAAAAGTTGTGTCACAGCAGACTTAGTTCTGAATCGAAGAAATGTTGTCCTTACTGCCTCCTACCACATTTCCAAAACTGTTTTGTTTGAGTCATCCATGTTTCCTATCTTTTCTTGGCGAAAAGTAAACAAAAATCAAACAAGAACCTGTCAGGAGGTCATGCCTGAAGGACAGATTACTATTATTTTTTAATTTCTCTCTTCATCAGGTCTCTTGTTAACATGTTGCTACAGATTTATATGTAGCTGCATCAGCACTGCTAGCAATCCTGTTGTGTGAAATGGCTCATCTGCCATCAAAAATTATGAAGAGACAGCAGGCAGCAAGACAATAGATCAGCCAGAGTGGCTACAGATGTTTTTAATCTGATCCTGTGTTATTTATACAGTGGCATAGGTATGCATGTTGTTTTATAGATATATGAAACATGAGAGTTTCCTGTCCCGAGGGGCTTACAACATGCAAGATTGTAAATTAAATCCTGCAAGATTTCTGGTCATACTATTCAGTGCCCAGTGTGTACAGCTTACAGCAAGTGCAGTATGGAATATACATACTTCTTGCTAGCTGCATATGTAAGGGGGTGTGTGAGCCGGCACAGGCAGGACAGAGGAACAACCACAAAACCATGGATGAAACGCAAAGAGTAAATTTATTTTTGTTACCTCGTGAACTGGGGGATCCCCAAAGCAGCACCTGGGCAGAGGCACACAAATGGGAACACAGGCACCGCAGAGCTTGGTCCTTGCTAGAGGATCACCGAACCTGCTGTTTTCGCCTGTACTTCAGGGATTCGCGCAGGCGCAATTTACCACTGTGCTTTGATCTTCCCCACAGCAGAGCAGGAATCTCAAGCATGTTCGATAGGGTGCCTCTAAGTCTATCACAGGCCTATGTTATCTAAAAACAGACATTCTACTTGTCCAACACACAAGGCCAAACTACAATTAGTATGACGTATGTGTTTTTTGACACCCCAGCTGCAAGTCACTTGAGCGTGTTTACAATCCTCCTCGCCAATCTTCCGATATTTTCCGACATTCCTCCCCCTCACTCAAGGGACCACTCCCGCTGGGGCTGGCAAAGCTGGAGGTGTCCATTTGGGCTTGCAGGGTGTAGGACAGGGTACAGAGTCATGCAATAAACATATATAGAAAAAGGAATAAACATATTTCTACAATAATGCTTTGAATCAGGTGTCCCACTCATCCTGTCAGGGAATCACACCACTCAGCCAGCCAGGCACCACCAGTGGATTATTTCATTTGATGCATTAAGTCCTAGAGATGTTGAATGGCATCCTCTACGCCGGCTGATTCATCAGTTATGTTGAAGCAACACATGCCTTCAAAACTGGAGCAGTGTTTATGGTGTCGAAGAAGGAGACAGTCCACCACCAATCGATTTTTATAATGCTCCTTGGCATACAGCCGTTACCTACTGAGAAAAAATAGCAATAAGGAACATTAATATCAAAAGCACTTAGCACAGTATAGTTCTGTAATCCAGCTACTGGGGCTGGCATGCCAGTGAAACACGTTGTCAAAAGATCCACAGCTGTTAATCCTCCCTCAATACAAACGGCAGATGAGTTAATTACAGTACAGGCCAACCACATCTAAGTAAGGACACACTGATCTCGTGGAACGTATCCAGGGCACGTGCTTGTAGTACAAGACTACAAGGCATGACAAGCTAACCTGCAGTAAGGGGGGAAAACAGGAGTGTCACCTCCTTCCAGTAATACGTATGCCGTTGCTCCAGCTCCTTCAGCTAGTATCACTCCGGGCTTGATAACCTGATGTGGGATAATTGCCCGCACAGATTGGAGAGCTATGGCTTGCACTTTTTCAGACCGAACTTCAATTTGATGTCGGGTCTGTGACACCAGTACCACCGTTCCAACGCTACCTCCTCGGGGCAAGGCACAGGTACGCGTCGAAGACACCTGAAATACAGGAACTCGATAATCTGGTATCAACAGAGGATGTAGAAGAAGAGAAGTCGGGGTACAGAACCACAGGCCATGCTCAGGGGTTATTGTATGAATCTTCACATCCAGACTAAGAGGTTGCGGCCCCTCATTGCGGTGCCCTCGCGGCGCTGGCGGCCGTTTCTGCACCACGCACGACAGCGACATGGCCGCCCACCCGAGCAGCCTGAGGGAGCAGGGGCCCTGGGGCCCGACTGGAAGTGGCAGCAGGTTTGACGAAAATCCGGGGCCCTACGGGTGAGAAATTCCGAGGCAAGACGGAGCTCAGCCTGTTCCCGGGTCACGGCCGGAACACGGNGTCGGCCCTGAGCCCACCTACTCCCGCCGAGGCACCGCCCCTGCCTGGGCCGCCCCAGCAGGGGGGTGGTTGCTGCCTCAGGGGCTGCTGTTTGTGTCCCGGCTGCTGCGCCCATGGATGGGGCTGCCGCCGGGAGCAGCAGGCCTTCAAGCGGGAGGCCGGGGCTGAGGGGGAGGCGCGGGATCTGGCCGCTGGGCTGGAGGAGAGGGTGGGTGCGGAGTTGGTGGTGGTCGGCTTGTTTGCATGGGTGCTAACTTTTACCATGGGTGAAACGTTTCTGATGTTGTAATCCCATTTGTTTCTGATCACGGGACACCGGCTTGTACAGGATCGTTGCATTTGTTTCCCCATCACCTATGCTGTAACTCCTTTTGGTCTTGCTGGCTTTTCTTTATTCACCACCCAAACAGATGGTCCCGAAATTACAGTCCCGATTTCCCTCAACGTATTTGCTAGGGTGCCTGCGTTACCTGTAGCATTTGTCACTGCTGGTATAATCAAGGGGTTTAGTGAGGCAGGCACTCCTCTCAAAAACTGCATTTTGATACTTCTTATTACTGCTACCCTGTCCGTATTGGATTCCGTAACCCACACATGAGCCACTGCTGTTACCAAAGTGTTCCCAGGCACAGCAGAGTAAGATGATAAGCAGTACAGCAAGCAGCGAAAGCAAAAAGCAGCCACTAATGAGCACTAGACTCTAACATACAGTAAGGCAAGCAAGCCCCATGGCAAGCGCAGAAGCTGGCCCATTAATAGCTAAACAGCAGTAACAGCTATACATTCAGTCTAGCATATTCCAACCAAATCTCTTGTTATCTCGAACCTTTCGAGCCCCCCGTTGGGCACCAAAAAGGACTGTCATGGATTAACCCCAGCCGGCAACTAACCACCACACAGCCGCTCACTCACTCCCTGCCCTGTTTATTAGCAATATGCGCTATCAACTGTTTTACAGTATCAGCCCATGGCACTGCTCTGCTTGAGTGGTAATTACTTCTTGCATGATCACCTTTGCACCTTGTAAAGTCCTGACTTCCTTTTCCAATTCTCTCATTTTACTCTGTAATGCAACAACTTCACGGTCAAGAGCTCTAAGACCAGTGCCTAATAACCATCCAAATCTCCTCACTAACTTGTGAGAAGAATCTGATGCCACTTTCCATGGCAATCTGCGCATAGCCGTTTCAATTGTCTGGGGGATAGCCACCGCCCCGTCATCTATTTCAGGCCATGCTTCCAGTGGAACCAATGTAGCCAGTGGCTGCAGGGGTCCAGTGCTCAGTACTGGGCCATCCTGGCGTACAGGGAGTCACCATCGTGGCCTCCCCAGTCCCCAACTTTTATGCCAGCAATAGCCTGGCTGTTCCTGGATGCTGCCGACTGTGCCACATGTGTGAGCCGGCACAGGCAGGAACAACCACAAAACCATGGATGAAACGCAAAGAGTAAATTTATTTTTGTTACCTCGTGAACCAGGGGATCCTCAAGGCAGCACCTGGGCAGAGGCACACAAGCGGGAACGCAGGCACTGCGGAGCTCGGTCCTTGCTAGAGGATCACCGAACCTGCTGTTTTCGTCCGTATTTCAAGGATTCGCGCAGTCGTAAATTACCCCTATGCATCTTTCTCGCAGCAGGGCAGGAATCTCAAGCATGTTTCATAGGCTGCCTCTGAGTCTATCACAAGCCTATGTTATCTAAACACAGATGCTCTACTTGTCCAACACACAAGGCCAAACAACAATTAGTATGATATATGTGGTTTTTGACACCCCAGCTGCAAGTCACTTGAGCGTGTTTACAATCCTCCTTGCCAATCTTCCATTATTTTCCCACAGGGGAAGAAACATGTTTAAATGATGTGCAGTCAACAGTGAGTGAGAGAACTGGTAATAAGTCTGCAGGGCCTTTAACACTGATTTAAACCTACCTCAGGTCAGCAAGGCCACTGATCTTATTTTGCCCCGAACCGTATTTTGTTAAACAAGTGGACTTTCAGAGGTCCTAAGCACGTGTAGTCCCCAGTGAAGACAGGGTATGTGTGTCTCTGCGTTAGTAAACCGTGTGCTGCAGAGAGGTCCGAAGGCAGCAGTCAGACTGGATTTAGAGAATTTTTTCAGAGAATTCCAATATATGAGCAGAGTTGCGTTTTGGTTTTGTAAAGTTAGTTGCTGTAGCAGAGCTTGGAAGCGTGCTTAGCTTTTCTGTTTCAACTGTGTATGCATGTGTCTTCATGTTGAGCAGTGCAGGGTGAATTTAAAACCTGTGGAGGAGAAGAGAGACAATTAAACAGTTTCCTTACTAATGAAATAAAATTACTATTTCAGAAGCCTTTTCATAAGTCTGTTTTAAGGTCACAAAGTTATGAAACAATTACATTCTTTTGCTAGCATTTTACAGCCACTGTTCTGGTAGAATCTTTATCTTCAGAATATGTCTGATGAAAATTTGTGAACTTTGCACTGTTGTCTTCCCACTTTGTGCCATTGAAATATTGACTGGAAACTTTGACTGTGAAATTTGTTCTTCCTTTAATATGAAGCAAGTTGTATGTTACTAGTGCAATGTAAGAAGCAGTTTTATGACCTCTAATACTTGGTTAAGAAGTTCTTGACTCCCAACAGGGAAGGATAATTTTTCTAGTCCTGAATTCTGAACCTAGGAAGTGATAGTATCGACCTCATTAGCTTACTTCAAGCACAATTCCCATTTTTCCACACTGCTTAGGAGGGATTTATGTTCTTCAAAATGTCTCCATATGATATAGACCTTGAATTTTTTTTCAGTTATTTTTGATTTGTGGGGTCCTGAAAATTGTTGCCTGATATCTTTGACTGTATAAGTACCTCCCCCCCTGCCCCCGCCTTCAATTTGATTTTCCTTCTCCCATGTTATTCCTAATTTTTGAGATTCAAAGACAACTTTAGGACAGAGGGAAAGGCATTCCAAGAGGAAGAAATCTGGAAGTTGGAGGCTTAGAAAAAAGTTAAGTGGGGGGGTTTCCTTGCTATAAAATTACTGGGCAGAAGCCAGGCGCATGAGAGCTAGAGAAGAGGAATTGCAGAAGTTGTTTCTCTGTGTGTTGCAGTCTGGGGGAGGAAAGACGAGTGGAGCTAAAACAGGGCATGACTCCAGGGAGGGAGCCTTTTATGACGGCTTTCTGCGAGAGTGGAAACTAGGAGAAAAGATGGCCAGGAGAATGTGCATGAAACATGTTTGTTTTACTTAGCTCAGACTGCTTCTTAAAAATTTTAAACTAGGTTAATTAGCACTTGCAAAATGCTGCTCTAATATGCTGAATTGCTTCCTGTCTTTGGGCTAGTTCATTTAGAATTAGCCAGTTCCAGGCTGAGATTGCCAAGTTTCTAGCCTTGACCGAGAAACTGAGTTAATAGGCTTATACTCATTTAAAACACCTCTGTGCCCCCCATCCAAAACTCAGTGCACTTCTGATTTTCACTCCCTCCTTTCACATTATAACAGGTACAGTGAAAAGTGGCAAGGATACTCAGAGATGTGGAATGACTTTTGCACAAACCCCAGCTGATCAACGCTGGGAAAAACATGATTTTGAATAGGATGTGACAGAAGACTGTAAAATCCTGGGTGGCATGGAAAAGGTGACTAAGAAACAAGTAACCACACTTTCTCGTAATGCAAGGATTGGGGAAGCCTCAAATGATCATGTGGCAGGCTAGAAACATACAGGAAAGAAGACAGTTCTGGGGAACTCGTTGCCATGCGGTAATACAAATGCCTAAAGTATGCTTGGGTTCAGAAATGAGGAGACAAATGAAAGCCCGTGAGGGCCTTCTGGATGCAAAAGCGTCCTCTGTGGCTCAGAAAGTTCCCGAAAAACAGAGGAATATGCTGGCGTAGTATCACTTCATGCTTACCCTGCTCTTGTGCTCTTTCTCCACATATCTGCCACTGGCTGTTGTCGCAGAAAGTCTGGCTCAGTGTGGCCATTCATGTGGAACAGCAGGTCATATGCAGTAAGTATAATATGAAATAATCACTTTGGGACAGTATAGATTTACTTTTGGAATCTCATAAGGTGTATAAATACTTTGGATGCTATTTGAATTCAGTTGAATAGCAAAGTGGTTTTGCCTCTTTTTCTCATAGCTTTCTTGCTTTTAAGCTGTAAGAGGGTAATTACTAAAATCTAAGGCTATTCAGACAAAATGTCATTGCTGAAAAGAAGGTAGCGCATGAAAATCTGCATGGTACACATGTTTAATTTCATGTCTAAGTAAGTTTCAAATATGTATCCAAATATTAGGATGCTGGCAGAGATTCAAACAAGCTAATATCAAACTTCAGCTGTTGCTTCAACACACTGGATATGTATTTTCCCTAATTCATGTTTAGTTCTAAGAGTGGCAAGCTGTGTTGCCCTGAAGTTTAACTGTAGCGTAGTTACAGGAAAAGCTGTAGTGTTTTTGTTCTGGAGTCTCCCTTACAGCTGATGTTTTGTTGTTCAAGAAAACAGCAGACATAGTTACTGTGAGGGTTCTGGGCTCCTTAGAAAGTTCAACTCCTTCTTTTTCTTTTTAGAATCTTGTTCTTTGGCTTTACATCCATAAGTTTTGAGCATAAAATAGGTTCATTGAGTATGTTTTTATCTCTGGACCTGATTTTTTGTTGACATAGACAGTTTACTATATGCTGAAGGACTTGACTGTGCCCATGTTTATATTCTGAGATTGGACTTAGATAAAAGGTATTTCTGCAAATGTAAATCGCGATGGTCACACCATGTAACTTTAGCCACTTAATTTCAGGGGTTGCCTTTCTCTTTAGGCTGGTGGAGAGAGAGGCTCCTGCAGAACTTTATGCTGTGAACCATCTTTCAGAGGAGATTCTTTGGAGTGGGACTGTACTCTAAGGAGCATCTCACCTACTCTAACTTTCAGAATTTGATTTTAATAGCCTCCCTTCCCTGTTTCTACCTGCTCTTCCTTCCCTTACTCTCAGCAGCTAGCTGGGAGTGAATATAACGAGGAGAAAAGAAAATTTGCTCCAAGGGACCTTGACCCTTTGTTTTTCCCTTCTTACTGCAGTGCTGGCACACAAAATTAATTCCGTGAGCAGCAGGAAGACTTACTCATGGCAATAGCATTCAGTGGTTAGGTCCTCTGTCATCTGACAAGGTGTGAACTCCATCTGAAGCTTCTCTTGGGATGGCATTATTCATAATGTGCCTCTCCCCTGTGGCTTCCCTCTGATAATGGACAAGTTCAGTTTGACTGAAATTGCCCAATGGCTACAGAAGTTATTTGGACTCCTACTATATGTCTATGTGCACTTCTGCAGGAATATCAAAAAATCTTTCTTTCCTTAAAAATTAAAGTCCCCACTAGTAGGAAGCTGTATGGTAGTTGGACGTTTTTAATGAAAATCTTACTACTGTATAAAAATACACCATTGTAAAATAAAGTACACCATTGTCGCAGATTGTAATTCTGCACCATAGTTCAGTTAACATTAGCATATAATGCACACAACTGGAAATGTGTGTAATGTAAGTGTTGTTTTTTATAATAGGAGGAGAGGAGGAAAACATCCTAAACCATTTCTTATTAGGTGCAGTAATCTTAAATTATCTGAACCTGAAATTAAAACCCTACAAGCCAGAGGGAGGGGAGAGAGAATATGAAAGACACAGAACAAAATTTGAAGCGCTAAGCAGTCAGAATCGTGGCACTTGGACGTGCCCATGGTGTATAAATATTTGCAGATTGTTTCCCCTTCTGGAACTTCAGAGAATGCCTTGACTGAAGGCAACGATAAGGACAGACAGACATAGCTTCAGAAGGCATGTAGTTCACTGCCTACCATGGGAAAGCTTGGTATCAGTAGAGAAAAATAGGTATTTCAATTGTATTTTGGAATAGGACATTCTGTTCTGTGATAGAGTGCAGTTTGGCGCACTGTGAGGTCATGCTATCATGATAATCCGGGCTGGTGTTTTGGCTTCACTCTTGTGCAGACTCCTCTCTGTGTGAGATGATAGCTGAAGAATTCAAAACAAGTAGCTCCTATAATTTTTTATGTGTGTGTTTAAACAAAACAGGCAACACTTGCATTGTGGTTGGTTGCTGTAAAGTAAGGAAAAAGATGCAGAATGAATCCTTGGAAGCCCAGGGTTCATGAAATGTCTGCAGTGTTAAATATTCAAATCTATTATCTTAATGCCCATGCCATTAGCAGCCATGGGAATTTCAGGTAGATACTGAAGAGGAACTATGTTGTTTATTTGTTCGCCTGCCGTTAAATGTCAAAATTAGAGGAATAACATGAAGGATTCCAAGAAACAAGAGCACATAAATCCATTACGTAGGACAAGTTGTGGGTCAGATCCATGTGTGTTCTGAAGGTGACCACTGGTAGATCTGAGGAATGGAGTATAAACTCCAGTACACGTGTGAGGTTGGGTTTTTTTTGGGAGGGGGGAAGTGGGACAAAAGTGAAGGAGCAATGAGAGACATCCTCTGTGAAGTGTGTGCCATTATATACACATATCATGGGAGTAAGGTGTAACCTGCTGTGGGTGCGTCTTCATTTTAATAGGATTTGAGGCAGGAATGGAATCAGGGCTTGTGGCAGGTGCACTTACACCTCTTCCTTCCATATGTTTTCCAAGCACTTTAGAGTGACTTCTAGATAGTACGTGTTTCCTGCAATTCAATTAATGTTTATTGCATTTTCCTCCTCATTACATACAGTCAGGTTAATTCTGAGGTGATTGCTACCTGCAATTGCTTAGCCTGGAACAATGGAAAAGCAATAGTAGTAAGCAGAAAGAGAGAAGAAAAAATTTAATCAATTTACAAGGTAAATGCAGTCTTCCATTAGTTGATACTATGAGAGCCATTCAATGCCCACGTGTTTTTAGCCAGTGTAGAGTCTTGTCTGTCTTTTCAGTTCTTCCCTTTGGAAATATAAAATTTCCTACTGGAATTTGTCAATTAATATCTTTCTAGTGAGCATGACAATTAGTATTGTTATTTCAAGAGAGAATGTCTCATAGCTATACGTTGTTAATTCTCTTGCCCCAAATGACCTCCCAAAGGGAACTTGAAGTTGCAGGTGCACAGCCATGATTGGAGGACAAACACTTTTAAGAATGTTATTTTAAAAAAAGTAAGACATGAGAAATCCAGAAGACATGGCATTCAGGTTCCTTATTGAGGCAACTGTGTTTCCCAAAGTCTCCACAAAAACTTTCGTATTGTTTAGTATGTCTGCTAGCACAGACAGGGTTGCAAAATTAAGTGCTTGGAAGTTAAAAAGTGGCCAGCTGACCTTAAAATGTAATCAGTGTTTGTGTTCTTTTCACAAATGTTGATAAATTGTACTTCTGAACTTTGCCTGCAGGTGTTGTACACTTCAGGTATACAGTAGACTAATGCTTCCTGCTTGTCAAATCTGGTAGGGCAGCTTTAATTCATACCCTAATTTTAAGATAAACTTTCTCAAAAATACACATAAATAAATCTAAGGGAAAACCACCAAGAGCGGGCTTCTTCTGTAGCGTGATTGTAGCTGTAATTAAATAGTAAATCACAGGAAAACCTTTTAGGTGTTTGATACGAGAGGTGACACTTAGCAGACTGGCTATTTTGGTATATTGATGTTTGCTAATACTATGTTCAATTTTTAGTTCAACAAAGCTGATAAGAGACTCTGTGATGCTAATTTGAGCTGAATATTACGTGAATCATCAAAGCTGTTCTAAAGCCAAATCAAGCTCAACAAATGGCTTACTCTTGCTCGTATATGGCAGGGAGGAGAGGTGAGAAAAAACCTATTCACCTAATTATGAATTCATTGCTGTTCTCTTGCACAACTGCATATCAGGATTGAAAGCTTTAATTCATTTGCTAAACTATACTCGCAATTATTGGGGCAAATGGGCTGCATGCAATTCCCTTAAAGCAGTACGTAGTATGAATTATTTACCCAAAGAATAACTCTGGTTCTACACTCCGCACACTGACGAAATTCCCAGTGCTGGGTAAGGCATATGGAATCACACTGTCTTTTGTGCAGCAGCTTGTGAGGTTTTTTTGTCCAGCTCTACTGACTGAGTTGAGAACTTAGTTCTCAAACAAGACAATAAATAATTTCTTAGACAACTTATTCTCTGGTTGCCAAAACTAAAACAGTGTGGTTGACAAGCAGATACTCTGGCTATTGTAAATTTTTCTTTCCATTCTAAAAATGTTTCATGTTTTTTTAGTTCTACCAGCATTAGTGACAAACTAACAGACCAAGGAAAAAATGACTGTGACTACTGAATGTACTTATAAGAGTTTTGCGTACCTTTTTCCCACTCAAATCTGCTAGCTGAGACATCTGGTAGAAGATAACCTGAAGGGAGATGTCTGTGTCACCTTATGCACTCTATCATAATTGTCATGTGCTTAAATTACATGGTAATTTTATTTCCATAAACTTTTATGTTATGATGCGTGGATGGTTTTGAGGAATTTCCTAAGTTTTCCACAAGAGGAATTGTTCCTGTCCCAGTTGTCTTGCAGATGTGATGAATGCTGCCTATGTCTTCGAGGCACGGACAAATGCTGCAGTAGGGAAAGATGAGGAATAAAAGGAATTTAGATTAACTAAATCAGATGATTAGACCAGCTAATCAGGTATGTAAGTTAATTGTACTGCCTTTATAAAAACTGCAAAAGCAGTTCTCAATCAAGTCACTCCACCAGCAGCAGAACAAATAAACCCTGGTTTCTTACAGATTTGCCTGAGTAGCTGGAGTTTTTGGTGTCTTAGGAAGATGTGAGGTTTAGCTGAAGCTATTTTTGCAGATAGGACGATTTCAATACCTCTGCTATGCATGCATTTTCTGGTGCCTAGTAAGGCTGAAACACGAGTTACAGCCTTTCTCTCTGTTGAGGTGTTGATATTCTCCCTCCTCAGCTTAACTACCTAATATCATAACATTTGATGGAAATCACTGTCTTTGAGGAAATTAGCCTATTGTTTCAAAAATCAATAGAGTGAGAGAGAGCATGCGAGCATTATTTCTTTGGGAAACCTTGGCATAAAAAAAAGTTCCAAGGTAGTGAAGATCAGTATCAAGATAATTATTTTTGGTGTGGTCTCTACATAAGAACTCTGTTTTTCTTCATTCCCTTGTAACGTAAGGAAGTCCAAAATGATTAAGGCTGTTTGGGGCTTGCTTTTTTTATAC
>WAAD01021096.1:0-143593 GCA_013389945.1 Fregata magnificens | reverse complement strand
CTGGAGAAGAGGAGACTGAGGGGAGACCTTATTGCCCTCTACATCTACCTGAAAGGAGGTTGTAGTGACGCGGGTGTTGGACTCTTCTCCCAAGAAACTAGTGATAGGACGAGAGGAAATGGCCTCAAGTTGCGTCAGGGGAGGTTTAGATTGGGCGTCAGGAAGAATTTCTTTACTGAAAGAGTGGTTAAGCATTGGAACAGGCTGCCCAGAGAGGTGGTGGAGTCGTCAACCCTGGAGGCGTTCAAAAAAGGTGTAGACGTGGCACTCCAGGGCCTAGTTTAGGAGTCATGGTGGTGTTAGTTGATGGTTGGACTTGATGATCTTAGAGGTCTTTTCCAACCTTAATGGTTCTATGATTCTATGGTTCTATGATTCTATGGCCATTAAAGAAGGATTGAAGGACTGGTGACAGTTGTACCACAAAAGCACTGTTAAGGTTTAAGCTAGGAAGACCATGAGCCACTTTTAGGTCTTTCTTAGCAATGTGAGATTGAAGGATATTCAGTAGAAGAAAGGGGAATTTTTTTGTTGCATGTACATTTTTCTGTAGCTCAGAATTTATCTGCAGAAGGCACATACATCAGATATCAGTAGATGCACAAGTTTGGAAGAGTTTTTAAAAGGATACAGAAAGGTATAGGATGGGAGAATAACTGAGTTATAAATTCCCCATACTCAGGGACACTTAGATTTAACTTGAAACTTGCAGCTTCTGCTTCTGACCTTAAAAAAGGTATGTGTGTGGAAGTGTGTCCTTTTAAGCAAGAATATCTGTTGGTGTAATAAAAAATACTGTCTCTCCCTGAAAGCCTTCCTTTCACATCCTCATGACCAGAATGATATTAACACTTGGGAATGGAAACCAAATCCGAGTCTACCTTGTGCCCCACAGAGGCGTCACCGCATGCAAGCACACTTTCCTGAGCTGGGTCTTATCTACCTAATTTGAGCCCAGGTAGGAGGGCTGCAGTGGTACCATGGACTTCAGCCACCAATTATCAGCTCTTGGGATGATATATTGAACCAACACTGAAACCTGCATTGTCACAACTTGACTGCTATCACTGTTTAGGGAGGATTGGTGAAAGCCAGGTTGCACAGAGCTAAGGGAACTGCAATCAGATGTCTTGATTGCCTATATAGAAAGACCCATCCCTAAATTTGCGATGTGGTTTGGTTATTCCATGACTGCCCATCAAGGGATTCTCTTTTCCTATGAGGCAGATGGTACTGGAGAACGGAAATGGCAAACACTTGTATCTGTGGCTGCTTGCTAGATAATTAAAATGTTGTTCTACAAAAATGGCAGTGAATGAGGGATGGGAAATGGAATTACCAAATTATTACCTTCAGGTTCAGGACCCTGTCTGACCAGCTGAAGAATAGAGAGAGGGAAAGAGGTTTGCAAAAAAAGCCCCAAACAAACAAAAAATCCTATGATAAATTGCTTCCAATGAATGATTCCACATATTTGTACAGCTTTTCTTCACTGTTATAGAAGATTGAAATTACATATTGGGATTAATTTATCCAGTGAGTCATGTTTGGTGACTTAAATCTCTAGCTTCCCCCCTTCTCCTATCGTTTCAGCAAACTTAATTCTTTTTTCTGTTCATGAATCATTCCTGATTTCTGAAATTTCATCCCTCACTCTTAGCTATTGAATGAACAGACTGAATGAATGCATTTTGTCCTCTGGACTGTTGACTCACTGCTCTTTTTTATTATAACAGGCTGACCTTCCGGGCTGCACAGTACTACTACCTTATTCCTTGATCTAATGACTGGGATGTTTTAAAGAGGAGAAAAACAAGTACAGTTAAAATTAGTATGTCCATCTAGATCATTTAGACCTATCTACAGCTAATGATGCACATGCCATGTGCCTTCTGTTATATGTCCAGATATTTCATCAGAATAACACTCGAGAATCTCACTGGTGTTAGAGTGATGCTTTCATCTATTAAAGCCACTCAGATGGAGAGATTGGCTATAAGTTTTTTTTTTATTTCCACTTTACAGCTGCAGAACTAAGACCTAGAAAGAGTTTCTCATACACAAGAGGGCTGTGGCAAAACCATATATCATAGGCAGGTTTTTTGAACGTTAATTGAGCCCACTGTCCTGCTCCCTTTGCCTGGGATCAACTGAGGGATGTTTATGCCTGACCCCACACACAGCCTTGCACAAACGCAGCACAGGTATTTGTGCAGGGAAGTGCTGAGAACAGCACAGGAATGCAAAGAAAACTCTGCTTATCTTCAGAAAGGAGGGCCGGGAGTCCTTTCAGCTGGTCTCAAACTACTATCTCCCCATGCCCAGCATCCTCCAAAGCGCTTTCCCACAGGACCAGGGAGGCTGCACTGGATGGCTATGCAAATAGATGGAGATATCTGTTGTCTCAGGGAAGCACAAGAAAGCCAGATACAGCTCCTTTTTGCTGAGAGACCTGCCTGCAGGCTCTGTCTGAACTGGAAACACTTCCCTGCTATTGGGAACCTGCTCTAGTCTGCTAGTAACATGCATGCACTCACGTGAGGCACTCTTTGGACCACTGCAATAAGCCCATCCCCAAAATTCACACAAAGAATATATACATATTATTGATACAAAAGCCTTCCGCTGGTGTGGGTGTGGGTGTGGGTGTCTTCCACCAATGTGGAAGATTGTTCAACCAACACACTTCAGTCAGGGAGTCTTCCTTTCATCCCTGAAACACTGTGGCTTTCAGCATCAGAGGGGGGAACTGTGTTCATCCATCCCTGAAGCATACTTTCCAACCCTGTTATGAAAAGCACTGTAAGAGCATAGCTCTGTTGCAATATGAGAGGTTAGCGTAAAGCCCCAGATACGGGGTTCTTGGGATTAGTCAATTTTACTAGCCTTAATATTTAATGAAGAGTAACTAGTTGGCCTTCTTATTGCAGAGATAAGTTGAAAAATGCAAGTTGTCTGTACTGAAAAGGCCCAGAAAGCTGGAGGCAAATAAATACATTATTTTTATTTTAAACCTCATGGTTTTTTTAAAGCCATCTCCACAAGGCCTGTGTACGCCAATACCATGAGCACAAAGGACTAGTGGTCCAGTTCATCTCTGCATCACTCCAGGGTCGTGCTGGGATAACTCTGCTGAAGTCCACAGACCTGCACAGGTATAAATGTGGCATTTCTGATTGCCCAGTAAACCCTGTTGCTTCTTATTCTCAGGCTTGGTGTGCTCTGCCCAGCCTCTGAGAAGCCCTGGCAACACTCGTATGTGGATTCTCAAATATCCCATAAAATAACCTCTTCCTAGGAAGTATCCCTCTAGACTACTATCTGGGTCTCACTTTTTGCAATTTCAGATAGTCGGAGAGCTTTACACGCTACATTGCTCTCAGAAATAGAATTCTCCTAAAACACAGCTTTAAGCAGCGCGTATTTCAGTGTCTAGAATTATGCTAAGCACTGCTCATCTAAATTATTATATTAACTGGAAAGGGGGAGCACACACAATTTAACAGGGGAGAAAGAGCAACAAATCTAAGAAGAAAAATTGGTATTTTAGAGGGAGAAGAAAGCCAGGAATCTAGTGACTATAAAAGCTTTGCTGGAATTAAAGAACCTTTTATTGTGGGAATTTTAAAGCTTTTTCTTTTCAGGGTACACATTACGGAAGGCGATACAGGAATCTGCTAGGGACAAGTGTATTGGCAGGTGCCTAGACACCAGGGCAGGCACTAAAAACTGGCAGTGAGGAAAGGAGGTTTTGGTAGACCTCAAAATTATGCCGTACGTCACCAAAGCAATTACTGGCTCCATCCTGCCTGGGGAAAAGGCATCCCTACCAAAAGAAGCATCTGCTGGATCAGAGACTTCTCTTTCCCCCATCTACACCAGACTGGGCACAATTAATGATTTTGACCTGAGCACTTTGTCATCCTCCGAGGCTGCTCTTCAGCAGACATCAAAGCTGCCAATACAGCTCTGCTGCCAGTGGTGTTAATGTAAGAGAAGCCTCACTTAAACCTCCCCAGTCAGGGGACAGAAATTATATTAAAAATGTTTATCTGCAAAGAGTTAATGATTCCTGTGGTTGCTAATTCAGCAGGGGAGAGTTTTTCTGTGACCAAAGCAAAGCAAACGGGAATCAGAAGTCCTGGCTCTGGCTCTCCCCTTAGCTCATTCTTTTGCACTGGAAAATGGTATTTAACCATCTAAGGACTTTTCTTTCTCATCTGGAAACAGAAATATATGTGCATGTGTATATATACACAAATGTAAGTGTGCGTGTGTATGCGTGCCCTGTCTGTATGTATATCATGTTTATAAGCATATTTTACAGAGTGTTGTGAGTTAAATAATGAACACTTTTAAAGTGTTTTCAGATCTTTTGTTGACAGCAGCTGAAGCAATGCAAAGCTTTATTAGCCATTTCAGAGCTCCTTTTGCAGTGCATGCAAGGAACTTAAATAAACTGGGTGAAATACAGTAAAACATTGTATTTTACATTTCTTTGGGAGCAAGAAAACTTTATTTACTTGATAGTTTTGCTTCGAATATAAAAAAGACCAGTAAAGAACATGTTTTCTTATTACTGTAGAGCATGTTGGCTGAGACCTCAGGAGCAGTGGAAGGTATATTTATCATGTAACAGCAGTAGGAATAGCTAATACGTACATAAACCTCCTTTAGACCCAAAGTAAACTTGAGAAAAGGGACTCTGTGTCCCTGCAAAGACTATGAGAAGACAATACTAACTCATAAAGTTCTTCAGCCTACGCAATGCCTATGTGCATGTATTGGTTTCTTATTTTATTGATTATATTGCAGTGATAAAATATAAATTCGGTATACTCGGCAACGACAGCTTTACTGCCTTATTGTGCTGATCATTACAGAAAGCATAAATTGGGTCATAATTCTGAAGACTCATCAGAAAACCATGTGCAACTCAATGTTATTCATTTGAAATAGTGCTTATGAGATCTTCAGAAGATCAATATATAAGTGGGTGGATATCGGTGCACGTGGAGGGCTCTGATACACACACAGACAGCCCCCACCCCCAGATTCTCTCCTTTGCACACCTATACACTCATGTTCCACACAGACTGATGGCCAAGTCATACATCTGCTCGTCCCTGCTCCTACAAGTGGCTCTTTATCTGGGCAGATGGTGCAAGAGAAGACCCATAGATTTATGATTTGTTTCTTTCTGTCCCTTGCTCCCCCCTCTCCCCCTGCCCTTGTGTGTGTGCAAGGTGTGTGCATGCTGTGCTCATCCACAGAGGCTGCGCTTGACGGGGGAATGTTGATAAGCAAAGCAAGGGCAGGAGTACAGTGCTGTTTACAGTGGCAGGTAATCACAATAATAAATGTTTCATTCCCCTCACTTTTGATGTAATATCAGAATTTGATAAAAATGTGACTCATGAGCTAGAGAGACTGTGGAGAGCACAGGACCAAAGAGCACTATCAGTTTACGCTTTGTCTTCTACACACCAGCAGCTACGTCCAGAAATGACTCCTGGCTATGTGCTCCTGGAGTCCCCCTGGATCCCACGTGAGGAATTCATGCTGGAAAGGGAAAGCCATCCCGACAAGGCTGAGCAGATATAACCCTCTCACTCTCAGGAGTAGCCCTGTAGACTGCATTTTGGCCAGCTTTTCTTAAGTGCTAAGCAAACACCAGCCCATCTCCCTAGTGGGGCTGGTTTTGCAGGGGACACAGGAGTTCTTGTGAAAAACTGTCTGTACTTCTCAAGACTCTGGTCCCAGGTCCGGTCCTAGCCAGCCCAGGGCTCTTCTTTGTGGCTCTTGCTGTCTGACCAGCCGAGATGCTCTGCCATAAGGACGAGCTACAAACGTGCTGTAGCTTGGCCTAGCCTGTTTTATTATTCCAGAAATCAGTGTTGGTTTTGAAAGCACAGTAGCCCTAAGAACTTATTCCAGTCCTCATTGCAGACTCATCAGATTTGAACACAAAAACTTCAACACCAGCTCACAGACTTTGCTTATAAGAGTGAGAGGAGCAGTGGCTGTCGCTGGTATTAACAGCAGGCTGCCATCTCCCAGCAGCTGTCCACGGGACAATGCCGAACAGGCTGTTGGTATTCGATATCCCTTGTGAAGTTTGATTGCAATGAGTAATTTGGCCACTTTAAGCCTCAGAATGGTTTTAATGGTCTCCAACTGCAAATACTATAAATCTGGCAAAGTTAAAGCTACCAAAAGATCAGATAAGAGCTTCTCAATTTTAAATGGAATATGTAGTCTTCTCTCTTCCATTGTATTTTTTATCAATTAACCTTCAGCAAGCACAAAGGTTTGCCTAGATCTGGTGCTCCTGCTGGCATCTGGAGAAAAAGATACAAATTATACAGTTATATTTTTTTAAGCAGAATACTTTTAATAACCAAAATGTTTCTGCACTTGGAATAATGAGAGTGACTTTTTGCTTTCAAATGCTAAATTATTTCAAGCTGAGCTGTTGGAAACCATTAATAATTCAAGGAACTCTGCTTTGGGTAAGAACAACATCTGTCGGAAGGTGTTAAAGCACGGGAATAACCTGACTTTCAAAGTTATTTTACCATTTTTTTTATTCTTTTTGTGAGAAAAAAGGATGCATCAGTAAATTATAGGAAGAAGCTGTTAATATGCCACTTGTAAAACAAGGATGGCTGAATGACTGCAGTCCCAGGGGCTGGGCTACTTTGGCCTCCTTCCCCAGAATATCAACTGCTTAGAGCTGTGGCTTTCAATCTCTTCTGATCTGCAGACCCCTAAATGTTGCCAGGTCAGGTTCAGACCCCACATGGCTGTTTTAATCAGCCTCTTGACAATAGGTTGGCATTTCCCAATTCCTTTCCCCTGTCTCTTTAGAAGTGGTTTATGGGTCATCAGCAGACCATAGTAATGAAGTTCACCAGTTCTAGTCAAGGAAGAATGAGAGAGAGGAAAAGCATGCACCTCTGGAGGGCAACTCATCTCTCAAGTGAAGGATCCCATGGATTGCACTTCGGAGGTGCCAGCCTCTCTCTGTCCACTGACACTAGGGAGAAGTTAGATGACTGAAGGAGACCCAGTCTCTAATTTTGGAGGGGTAAAGCTGAGCAACATTTTGTCCTTCTTCCAGAAATGAGTTAAATAAACCAATGCACTTAGAAGATTAGCAAAATTTAGAAGTCAGATTCACATGCAGTGGGGTATTTTAAGATCTCCACATGTTTAGAGATGGGAATTTGAGTCAGCTTATTGACAAAGCTGCTTTTCCAATATTCAGTCCACATACGGGTTTAGAATTATGTCTCTCTGCAAAGTTCAGCTGTGGAATTATGCACAGTGCTTACGTCAAACCAGAACCCTCTCCATCCTCCTGCAACACTCAGCTGGCAACCCAGCTGACCAGTCCTATTAACTATACTCCTGCATCATTTTCACGTGGCTTACACAGAGGTGTTGCAACCTAGGTATCACAGTCTCCCACAACAGTGTTGCAATGCTAAATCCATCCTTATTCCCTCATCAAATGTTCCTTCCAATTTTCATGACTTTCTATACAATTTCTTTCTTGAATTTTCAGTTCTTGGAAAAAGTGCATTTCAGAGGGGTGGGTTCGGTTTTTCACTATTATAGAAGTGAATTAAGCGAATCCAGATTAAAAGAGAAAGTTTTCATTAGACAATCTGTCAGGAAGCAGCTGGGAAGACATCCCTGATCCATGGTCCTGCCAAGCACCCTAGAGAAGCTATCTTCTATTGGCCTGTACAGACGCAATCTTGCTTTAAAACATTAATAGTTGCACTGAATTTATAGGTGTCATTGGTATCATGTAAGCAAGGCAAATAACTTCAGATAGAAATGGGAAATTCAGGTCTTTCACATGTGCATTAGTGAATCTGCAGAAAATGAACACTTACATTTTGAGCAACTGGTTATTCCACATAAAGTCTGAGACTGAAGGTAATCAAAGCCTCCATTTCCAAAGCAGTTGGTCCATTCCCAGGAAAATCCATCACAAATCCCTGAATATCATAGCTGTTTTACTGGAAACAAATGGGCCAGCTTTGTATACCGTTTGGATTTGAATCCCTCCCTCCCAATCTCAGTGTCAAAAATGGTGATGTTTGTCAAAGCAAAGTGAGTTTAAAAACTAAGCAAAGTCCAAGCTTCAGCAGCCTCCAAATTTGGGGATGGAGTTTGATTTGAAGATTTTGGATCTGACCACAGCATAAAGGCTTGCACTATTTCTTATGATTTGACAGCAACAATTTTACACAGCTCCTGTAATTCATTGAGCCTTATTAATTTAAGCTTAAGTTTTAAGAAGCAGCTGAAAGGAGAGTTGTTGTAGAGGGCATTCCTGTGTTAAACTTGTCAATGTAAAGGCCTCCTGTGAGATGAGATCTGAAGGACTTATTAAAGAAAAACACTGAGTGAGCAGAGTATGGCAGCCATCAGATACTCCATGCTGGGCTTTTTCCTTTTTCATCTGTGCAATCCTCAATTGTGATAAATATTGATTGTGAATAGATCTAGTGTGTTTTATAATAATTCATTCAGATGCTGTTGGAGCTGTTAATTAAGAAGGTTGCTCACTGCTTGTGACACTTGGAGGGAGAAGAGTTGGCTGTTTTATCATGGGGATGACTGGGGACACTTGCCATCTATTATGTGTCTGCCACTTACTCAAGAAGAAACCAAGAAAAGTACCTCAGAAAAAAATAGTCTTGGAAAGAAATTAAGGTTTAAAACACCTCAAAATGTGGAATTCCTGGTGGATGAAAGGTTGCAAAAACATAATCTTTAAAAGAAACAATAGATGACAGACTTACTCCTCACTATGGGGAGGTGGAGGAGAGTGAAGGAGGAGGCTTTCCTTCCAGCATGGACTACATATTGCTATATAATGTCGTGGCGTAGGTTTGGGAGATCAGTTTGGAAAAGGCTGAGGTGTGCACCCTGCTTGTGGTATAAACACACTTACAGCAGCTGTGGGCCATCATGGGACTAGGGAGAGAAATCCCCTGCAGTGGCATTGAAGCAACATAAATATCTTCCCATATGGACTGAAAAAGATTCTCCTGAGGAGAGCACAGGCTGGTATTCTGCACAGATGGTCCAAGGACGGAAGACACCCCTGCTCCTTGGTCCTGCTTCACACAAATGTGCACAAATGTGGAAGGGCAGAGAGGACCTAAAGTGCTGAAGGATTAATTCTACCCCGTGTCCTTCTGCAGAAACTCAGGCTGGTGCATGGAGCCAGTCTGCAGGCTGCGCAGCCAGAGCAATCCCTGAGAGCCAAAGGCCATGGCAGAATTCCATCTCTGTAAATTGAGGAGCATTGCAGTGCAAGTCCCACCCACGCATGGAGAACGGAAAGACCTACATCTAAGCCACCGAGCGCCGTGCCCACCGAGCCAATGCTGAAGCTGAATGGGCCGGCAGGTTTTGGTTCCTGATGACCTACACGTCAGCAAGAGGCTTTTGGAAACTGGCCTTCTACACCAGAAACCTGGAAGGATGAAGGATTGGCTTTTGTTTAAGAAAACATATTTATGCAACAAAACATTTTAAGAGCACATATTTCCTGTGTTCTCCCTCCTATTTTACTGTGTCTAGACTTCATCTTCCCATTTCATAATCTCCTATATTTAATGCCTGTTCTAAACCCACAAGTTTTATGTTGGACTTAAGAATCAGCTTGTTTATCGTGCACTGCACTTCCTTACTTATTTTCTTTCTCTTTCTCTCTCCTTTTGTAGGACTCTGGAACAATAGCTAAGCCAAGAAGAAAGTTATCCAATAAAACCAGTACTGTCTAGAGGGTGAACATTGATTTTCCTGACACAATTTGGAGCTCATTAACATTTTCTGTTGCAGTGTTACCTCACCCTTTCTATCATGTGAGCTGCCTTGGACCATATTCTAAGAGGTTCTGTCCTGAGAGCACGTGGACTATGGGGTGATTTCCAAAGTAAAATTCCCAAGGAAAACTCAGCATTGGTTGCTATGACTGACGGTCATTAAAGGCACGCTGATGAGCTGCAGTCAGGATCAGCCCTGCTTGTTGCTCCGCAGATGAGATGAAAGTTGCCGAGAGCCCTGTCTTCTCCCCATGCTTGTAGCATATCAGCACCAAGGTGTCCTGGTCCAAGTTCTAGTCTCCACGACCGACAGTAATCCTGGCGGAGACAGCCCTTGGCCATGGGCCTGTGTCTTTTCACCACCTTCATTACAGCCACAATCTCCCATCGTGCTGCAAGCCCGCGCGTTAGGTCAGGTGTGCAGATGCGAGAGCATGGGTTTAACGCTGAGCACTGTGATAGAAGGAGATCTCAGCGAGAGCGTGACACAGCCAGGTAGCGCTTTTGGGGCTGTCAGCTACCAGGGCTCATGTCCCCTTGTGTTTTCCATGGCCGTGGGAGGGCTGGGCAGGGTCAGCTTTGCTGGTGGGGAAAGGGGCATTTGGAAATAGCAGGCAAGGCAATTTTACCTGCAGCACTGGAGCCGTGTTTTCATTTTCAGGATTCCGTAGCTGAGAAAGAGGGGAATTATCTCCTTTCATTATCCTGGCTTAGACATAGCAAGAAGGTAAAGATTAATGCCATTAAAACATAACCAATTGGTGTTTAAATGTAACATGACAGATTTACTCTGAGCACATTCTAAACTATGGAGTTTTAACAGTGATAATAAAGCATTAAGAGAGACATTGAAGCTTGAAGTAACAGCAGAGAAACAGTTGTGTGCGGTGGGAACAGAAATGAATCCCATTCGGTTTTCAGCCTGTATGGAAATGGCCTACGTGCTTAATGTGAGAAACAGCCATTTATTCCCTGAGCTAGTTCTTATAACTACTCCAACTGCTGAGCAATTTAAAACCTATGCATTTTTATAAGTGTCCATTTTTTACATTTGATGAAAATAACCCTTTGGCATTAGTTAAATTATAAATAGAAAAAACAGGGGTGATGCATTGCCAGCATACCAATAGAACAGCTGTAAGGCACCAGCAACGCTCAACTTTGTAATATATATCAGTTTACCTTATGAGTTAGAATGATCATGAATACACCCACGTAAAGGTGATTTCATGAGAAAAGTTTCAAACCGGCGGTTCTGGAGTCGTACAGCCCTGTGGTAAAAGCTGGCAAGCCTGTGAGGCACGGTGATGTGGAGCAGGGTCTACACAAGGGAAGGTGGGGGACTTGCCGGAACAGGAGGGCACATCGCTGAGTTGAGCTGTGTGCACAGGCTGTGCTGAGCATGGACAGAAGCCAGTGGTTTCTTACTGCTGATATTGGCTCAGTGTAACTGCACTGATTATGTGTGATCATGATGCCTTTTTTCCCTGTCTGTTTAGTGCAATCAAAAGAAATACATTAATAAGAAAAGCACACGCTGCTACAATTTACATATTGTGGTTACAATGCAGATTTGATCACCTCTTCCCTGCTTCCTAATCCACCTCCCAGTAATTCATTACAGTGCTCAAACCCCTTCATGAGTCTGCTGCTAAAAGCTCAGCTCTCCTATCTCATGCTTGTATGGGCTTTAGATTGCACTGCTGCACACATACGGATGTGTATGCACTCATACATGCTATGCAACCTCAATTCACCCCCTTGTATGCATGCATCGTGATACAGCATATGCCTACACAGTCACCCAGAGAATTGATTGCGGCTCATTCAGCCGTTCACAAGATGCAGAGCAAGATGCCAGCAGTCATGTCGCTGCATCAGCCTGGGCTGCTTTGGGGGTTCTGAAAGTACGTGGGACCATCTGCAGACACCTGGGCTCCTCAGCCAGACCCCCGATGTCGGTGCCGAAGCTGGGGGGCTTAAAGAGAGCACAGTCACATCTTTGGCTGGCATGTGAAACACACTTTGTTTATGAGATTGAATACTCTTTTCCACCATTTCAAAAGATATTGTGTGCGTGTGAGAAAATATATGCATGTGAGAAACGACATATACATGCTTGAAGCTGAAAAGTCAGCTCAGCTTTCACTGTTGAGTAGTAGGTGGACAGATATTTTCCCATAGAGGTATGCACAGTAAAGGCAGAATTTAACCCAATTTTATGAGCCAAAAAATGACAAGAGAAAATTCAGATACTTCAAAAAATTTAAGTATGTAACACTGAGAAAGCAAGATAAATACCTTTGAATATGCCCTGTCTTTATATCATTTTTGCACTTACCACAGGTGGTGAGCAGCCCTGGAACATATAAAAACTCAGATTTCTTATATACACATTACAGTGAATATGACCTTCAACCTTGAATTTTAATTTTTGATAACTTCCAAAAAGGTGGACTCATAATGGCTCAAGAACTTCACAGAGTATGTGGTTTAAGAATTGACAAATATGTAGCAAAATAAAGATTTTTCATCTTTTAAGGCTTTTCCATAAATGTGCTAAATTATGAACAAGCCGTCAGCGCTAACTCTGCATGGCCTAATCCTGGGGCACTCGATCATTTGCCCCCAGAGCAATCCTGCTCCCTTCTCGGGGGTCCTGCTGTCCCAGGGACCCCTCGATGCCGGAGGGGGATGGGCTGTGACTACAAGGACTGCTTTGGTTATGGCAACAGCCCACTTCCAGCTAGCCAGCTAGCTAGTCCCATTTGGATGGGTGACTTTTGCTGGGGTCACTTGGGGCCAGCGGCACAGGCTGTGGGGCAGCCTGGGTTTCCCTGCCTGCTGCAAAGCCATCAGCCAGAGCAGTGAGCAAAGGCTTTCCCAAGGGTGAGAGGGGGAGTAGGGAGATATGTTCCTCCATTTGCTTGTGGTGACACAAGAAGTTAAGGTGTCCCACCATGCTCACAGGGGGACATTCCTGTTGTGCTTTGGATCAGCCCGAGCAGAGATGTGACAGCAGGAGCTCACCGCCATTTTGTGGTTTCTGCTCCAGCTCCGGAGTGAGATGCTGCTGCTCCACAGCCTTGTCCAAGAGCAAACAGCAGCTCCGGTTCCTGGAAATGCACTGCCAGCCTGTATGATAAGCTGGAGTCGCTCATGAGCCTGCAAGGGCGCATTTGCTTTAATTTAGGTTCTGTGTGTGCTCTTCTCCATTATTTGTTAGCACCCAAAGAGTTGTTACTTTCATTACTCTGATTCATAAATGTGAAATAATGTCAGACAAATTGCACAAAGGCCACTGCTGGCAACAACCTGACTGACAAGGACTTTTTTTTATTTACTAACTTCTTGGCATTTTGGCCAATTAAGCTTGTTGAAGTTTACTCTCTATCGACGTTGTGTGTACACACTGCTCCTCCTCGCCCCCTCCATTCCAGAGTGGTGGACGAGCCTGGATCCCTGCCCTAGACCTGTGCCTGGCAGCTATCTTTTTTCTCTTAATATTGTCTCCTCTCTCATTTCCCTCCTGACTGAGACCTTTTGTTTCTCCTGCATTTCATGTAAGTAGGTGGCCTGGCGAAGAGGTGCAGGGAAGGAGAAGGGGCTCCAGTCAATGGGAACCTGATGCAAGAGACCTGTCTCGATTTCCAAGACAGGGCTCCTGCACAGCTGGGCATGAACCCGCAGGGCATGGCCAGTGACACTGCCCTGCCCGAAGCTGTTGTCCCCGATGAGCCTGAGCCTCTCATCACTGCCCCTCTGCCAGGAATCACTGCACAGTCCTTCTCCAGCACCATCGGGCAGTAGCACCTTCTCAGCGGCTTGCGCGGTCATCCCCTCCCTTGTTTTAGTGCATCACAAGGTGGACTTGCAAAAAACCACTGCTACTAAAGCTGTACCCACAGCCACATGGGTCCAGGCTCGTTCTCTGATGTTTTTTCCTTGCTCCCATAGTTAAGGTTGCTCCTTCAAGATCTTCTCAGTGTGAGGGTGCACTTTTCCAGAAAGACACTCAATGAGGCAGAACAGAAACAGAAACACCCGACACCTTGGGATGCTGAAGCTTTCTCATAAGCCTTTGCTTAGACTGTCTTTACACCTCGGTTTTCTGTCTGCTACCAACCTCCGAGCAGCATCCCTCAAGCAGCTTCCACTTGTCCATCCTCTCTTCTGCCCTTCCTTTTGTTTTCCCATCTATTTTTCATCCTTTCCCTCTCCCACTGCCAGCGTGTCCCTTCAGAGCCATGACTGTGTCTTGCTATGGGCACTTGCAGGTGCCAGCACTGTAAAGTCTGGTATAAATCAAGATTCATAAAAATAACGGCATTAACTGAAATGCATAATAATTATAATTATACATTCTAATACCAAGTACAAATATGGCTGTGTTTCTGTGAAAGTCAAGGCCTCGGCTGCAGTAACAGCGGTAGCCAAATTCACAGCTGTTTTAACTCTGCTGAAGACAAGGGTGGTTTCTCCTTTGGTTCATTTGACCCCATGCATCTGGCTTCCCCGGGGAATTTTGGTAACCAGTTAGAAAGGACACAGAAAGGGCAAGAGCCGGAGAAAAAAAGAGGTTTTAAACCTGGGTCTGAAAAGTAGGGGAAGCAAGTTCTGCTAGATTTTAGCCATTAGAAATTAATTTCTTTTTTGTCCTGTGAAACCTGGGGGCAACCCTTGCAGATGCAAGGGAAAGAAGCAGGAAGGAAAAGCAGCTTAATACGAGGGATTTTAAAATTCCTTTGCCTTCTTTGCGCGTTGTGCCAGCCTCAGAGCTGTGCAGAGGATGGGAGACCAAATTCACAGGGGATTTCAACATCCTCAAACTTGGCTTCATTCCGAATCAGAGCCGAACAAGAAGTCTTTGAAATTATCCGCTGTGACAAGGGCACACCCTTGTTGTTTGCTCACATTTTGCCCTGTAGGTGCTGTGCTCTTTTGCTAGGAAGGGTGCAAGATTGCCCATGTGCCTTGTCGTGGCTGCTGAATGCCGGGCCAGGGGCACTTTGCTGGGAGAAGGGTGCAAAGGATAGGGCTGGAAGGGCAGGGAGAGAAGGAGATGGGGCGAGCCTGGAGGGTCAACACTGAGGACTCTTGCAAAGAGCAGGAGGCTTGCCTGGTTCAGGGAGCAGATGTGCATCCCAGGTGTGACATTCCTGTAGGACTGCTACAACCCAGCAAGCATTGAAAGTTGCTGGTATGGGTGAGACCTTCACCCTAAGGGTATACTGCTTGGGGAAGGAGAAGGAAGATTAGCTGTTGGCTTTTAAAATCTGAAGAGTACCTTCCTTGAATATCTATTTTAAGCTGCAAAATGCATGCATTTCATGTTGAAATGAGACATTTCGACACTACTGCAGTTGGAATATGTTCCCCTGAATTAAGGCAAGCACAAAAGACTCTGGAAGAAGCATGGGGGGTGCATGGCTGTGCAGCCCCTGCAAACATGGCTCTGCCAGGTCTGCACTGAGGAGGTCCTTATATTGGGTCCTGGAGTCCCAGAGGAGGTAAGCTGGGTTGTGGTTTGTCCTGGGTTTTAGAAAGTGCTCACAATTATTTTGCATGAGCTCAGAAACGAGTTTGGCTCCCAAATGCAACAGGGTCCCCAATGCTCACATCTGTTTCCTTTGTATTGCCTGCAGGGAAGATTGAGAACACTCCCCAATGCTCACAAGCACTTTTCTCTGTAGGACTTAGGTGAAGTCTCTCACAAGCCGCTTTAAGGGACGAAGGGAACCAAAAGAAAAGATTTAGGTTTAAAGCCAGTCTTTTAGGAAGAAAGTGTGTTTTCAGTGCTTTTCAGCTTCAAGGAGAAACCCCAGATGGTGAGGTTCCCTATCATTAATTACAAGTTTTCATCACCTACAGCTTTCACTGGAGCATCAAAAAATCTCACTGACCATCACCACCTTCTTATGTGGTAAAAAGCTTGATTTCTCAAGTGAGAAATTGAGACATCATGGATTACCCAAACATCCCCTCTTCTCTCCAGGCTGGTTACGAGCTAGTGTGTTGCTTATTTTTTCTAGGGATGTGTTACCTTCTCTCTTGGAGTTGCCTTTAGCCACAAAATGAGAAGATGTCTCGGGGGAGATGAAGCAGACAGGTGGAAGCTCGACAGAGCAGGGGAAGATGGGATGGCCGGGGCACATGCGCTGGCACAACAATGAGTCAGATGTGTCTCACGCCACCCATGGACGCTAAGTAGTCGCTGAACATACCCAAGGGATGCACCAAATGCAGCTTTCAATGTTTAATTCAGGACAGCTGCTTACTGGATCCAGGATTTAAACCACAGAATTTTTAGTGCCTTTAAATATTTTATAAAAATACATAATATTTGCTATTAAAGACATTCTTATGTGATATAGCGTCACTTGCATTGCTTAAGAGACCTATTATGCAAGATACAATATAGCACTAAAACACATCTTTGTTGACATAGGTGAAGTTCTACTGGAGACACTTTCTGTGTTGATCGTGAAAGGATTTTGGCAAAATTCTTAGCTTTTTTTTTAAAGAGCTATTTATTGAATCTTATTAGAGTATCATCATTAAATAATCATGATAAAAATTTCAGCTGTAATGAAATAGAAAATATTTATGATAATGGTAAGAAGACCAAAGCAACTCTTCAGGCACATAAATCATCCTTCTCTGGGGACTTTTACTCATCTTTTTAATTAATGGAGGGTGTAAGATTCTTTCATTCTTTTCATTTTGGGTTTATCATGAGCCAGAGCTGAAAATACCACATACATTCAATTGCTCACTGCATGTGTTTGAGAACCCACCTGTGAGCATTTCTTTGTAGGGGGACTAAGCTATAGAAAACAGGATTTCTGACTAGCTTAATTTGAGAGTTAGCAGAGCTTTCTGACAAAGAACAAGGATGTGCACTTCCATATGTATATCCAGCACCTCAGACAACCTGCCCCTTCGCAGAAGTACTCACACTTGGGCGGTAAGTCATCGGATAAGCCATGCTTAGATAATCCCCTGCACAAATCAAGGAAGAGGAAGAGTAAGATTGGAAGAACAGGAGCTTTTGGAGCAGACAGAGCCCCGATAGTGGAATCAGCTTGTATGAGGCTACGGGGAGAGAGGGGGCTGCTGGGTCCTCTGCATAATCTGCACATGTGAGAAGGATGCACTGCTCCTGATCCCAGACTGCTGGCAGGCTTGCAGCAGAAAATGTCCAGCGTTGCTGGGCCAAGATGCCACAGCAGTGATCTGATCAGCAAAAGGAAGGCACTGGACTGCAGAAGAGTAAGAGAAACTAAGGACAATGTAAAATTAAAATGGGCCTTCTAGGGGTTATTTTCTAACCTTTGCAAGTCGTTTAGTATTAGTAGGTGTGGACTGAGATCAACAACAGGGGTTGTGCAGGCATGAAAAGGAAGAGACGCAATGGGAGGAAAATGCCAAAGGTATTCAGATGTATAAATCTCTGGCAGTAAGCACTGAGATACCTTTAAAACCATCACCCTGGAAAACTTGGCTGACAGTCAGACATTCCCTCTCATTTCCCATAGAGGCACAAGTACAGGGACATTTTTTCCAGAAGGGGATCTGGCAGTCCTAACTCTCCTCTTCCTCCCCAGGCGGGCTCCCTGTGGTATGCTATGCATTATTTTCGATGCAGAGCTATTAACATGCTACTGAAGAATTTTCTGGACCTACTCTTTTTTCATGCCTCTGTCACTCTTTGAATTTGAATCAAAAGGGGAATGTGTAGTCCTTTGTTTCTTCCTCCCCTGAGACCAAGAGATGGTAATTATGCTTCAAACACAGTAGAAACTTCTGAAAAATCTGGGGGGAAACTGGTTAATGAATCCAACTTCAGCAGCATCACAGAACTCAAACACAACTCGTCAGATTAGATCAGGTCAGCTCTGAATGCATGCAAGCTGGCCATTCTGCTGAATCCCCTTTGGGACAGAGAAATCAGAGTGAAAACAGATGCTCCAAAGTTATTCTGAAACTGGAAGGTGTCAAGTGCCTTGTTATTCTCTTACTGAAGCCACATGAATTTAACACAATGTTAACAAGAAATCTTTCCTAGTAGTGAGTGTCCTCTTCTAGGGAAATTTAGTGTAATAAAACTAAGTGTGTGATCTGATGGAAATATTTGGTTACAAAATCTCTCAGCAAGTTGATTTTATGCACTCACACACTCACACTCACATGCTCACAAGCAGCAAGACATATATATCCAAGTGACGGGACCGGGATGACGCATATGTGACACAAGGGACAAGGAGTTCTGGTTGTCAATATGTCCCCAGAATTCCTCTTGACTGGTGACAAAAAACTTGTACACAATTTCTCTCACCCTGACAGGTTAGGGCTCTTCCAAAATCTCCTACAGTGCAAATTTCAGTACATGTAGAGGAGAAGTCCAGAGATATTTTCTGGCTGACCCCTCTGTGCCTCAGGCACCAAAGCCAAGTTCAGATTTGGAAGATCAACAGATGCATCAGTATGGAAGTAGAGATCTGGTCAGCAGCTCCTGAGAGCTGCATTCATAAGGGGATTTTGGCACCGGGAGGATGAGTGGCTGAATTCCTAACCATTTTGGCAGACTGCTCAGCCCATGTGCTGGGCACACCATACTGCTTCCAGTCCCGGACAGTCCACGGACACATCAGGCACTGAAGGACTTAGGGCAAATATTTCCACGGAGCAGCTAAATGAAGCTGGAGTGAACAGTTATAGATGGTCCAGGGGAAAAGAGAGAAGTTTTGACTCTCAGCTGCTGCTCCTGACCGACCAAACCATGATCAACATCTCCCTCTGCCCTTCACCCTTATCCATAAACCCCAAACACAGTCACCACATGCCCTTATGGCCAGCCATTCTCCCCTCCCCTGCTCGTGCTCAGTATGGCTTGCAGGCTGTGTCAAGCACGAGCCACCAAACACCTGTGGGCATCATGTACTGGCTACTCAATGAGGTACAGCCAGTTAGGAGAAAGCCAGACTTCTCCAGGAAAGACACCATCCCACCTCCCAGAAAGCAAGAGAAGCATCTGCAAGACTGTGTTCGGAGCAAGGGCTTCCTGGGCCCTGATGGTGCTGGTACCAAAACAGCCCATTGTTGGTCTGTATCCAGCTCTCCAGATGGCTCTGGCAGGTGTCACAGGATGCCAGTGCTTGGCACGTGGTGATCACCAGGCCATCCTGGCAGGAATAGGGGACCCATCTGCTACAGCTGAAATTTGGGCTGATCTGAAAGTGAGGCTCCTGGGAAATCAGTGAGTGCTGTGTTCACACAGGTGCTGAGAAACCCGGGCTAGTTTTCAACAGGTCCCTGAAGCAGCTCAGCCGCAGCACCAGCCATGTCTGCATGAATGAACGGAGCTGTTGGTACCAAAACCACTCAAAACTGTCAGCTCCCCATGCTGCATAGAGGCTCCTCTGCAGCCACTACACAGTTGATGCCCCATCTCCTGTTCATGGGATGCAGGCTAACGAGCCAGGCGCTGCCAGCGCAGGAGGTGGTTTTGATGTTAAGGACACTTGGCCACAAGGAACTGGACTGAAACCCCCTCCTCACTTCACACAGGCCATTGAACAACCATCAGCCGGTAATGACTTCCCAACTCTACTGACCTGGACAAGATTGGAGCCTGGCAATGAGATGGCCAATCCTCTTTCCCATCCCCTCTCTTTATTGAATGTGGTTCACCACGAAGTCCCAAATAGCTCCCATCCACAACTCTGTAAGCTGGGATGCACTTCGTGTTCGAACTGAAGGAACTGGTGAGACACATTTGCTGTCTCTTCAAAGCCAAAATACTTTCATGTTCTGGAATACATCGGTGATTTCTGTGAGCCATTTAAATGTTTACAGCATTTAGCATCCTCTACGACGATCTGTGTTGCCTCTCTGTGACCTTTCCCAGACCTTGCAGAAAAAAATTACTTAGTTTTCTGCATTTCACATCAATCCAATTACGCTCACCTTGTTCCTCACTCATTATGATAATTTTGCTTTGAGAAACTTGACTTATTAAAATGACTACCTTGTAGTATTTAAAATTCGGTTGCTTACTGCCTTAAAATGTAGATGTTCACTCGTGTTTCTATCACTGAAACCGCAAGTGAAGAACAGACTGAAACTGGCAATAAAACCGGGGCTTGTCATTTTTGTTGTATTAAGGCCTAATTGAAGACTATGAGGACCCTTTTCCATTAGGCACTACATGATGGCCTGTTGAGAGCTAGGCAGTGCCCTGAAGCACTTACAGTCTAGAATGGATAAATGCTGCCTTATTAATATGATTTTGCAGAGGCATAAAGGAGACAAGAGATTAATTATGCCTTTGCCAATCCTGAACATCCTAAAATCATGAATCAGTTCATTCTCCTCTTCAAATTGTGAGTGATTTAAAAATTACAATATGATTTTGGTTCTCCTTAGCATACATTTGCAGGGGTTTTTTTATTTGCCTACTATCCTCCTAACCTTCATTTACAGTTACATTTGAAGCATTTTGTACAATGAGAGAGACTAAAATATTACAAAAATGAAAGCTGGGACATTCACTTGACTCCAGATGATGGGACTTCAGAGCAATAAATATGAAAAGACTCAGCAGTGTAATAAATAACTTGTCTGTGATTATGAAAAGAGCTAGGAGTTAAACCGATCCCTCCAGTTACAATGCTAGTACAGTGTCTCCTTATTCAATGCCCAAATCTCTCATAGTGAAGAAAATTCAGAAAAATCTCTTTTTTCCCCTCTCATTCTTTTTATCCCCTGGCTTAACTCATCATCAGGGTCTAACACAAGACAGCAAAATCTCTCCCAGTATTCAGCGCTGACTCTATCTCTCCAAAAGGAGACTGTTCCTCAGATAAACATACTGACACTATTTGTGATTCCCCATCGCGAGCAGCCAGGCACCATGCTGGGACAATTTTGGTAAAGCTGAAGGAACACCACAGCTGAAGTTGGCCCTTCAGCTTGTGACTAAGATGCCTCTTCACTTCAAATTCAGAACAAAGCAGGAAATTATAATTTCCTTCTATTTTTGATTAAGGATCCTTAATGCCACAAGGCATAAGGCTACATCAAAGAGGCTCTTCTGCCACTTTTTGGGTAAACAAACAGCAGTCACAAACACTGTTTTAGAAGTTGGTCTTTGGAGCAGGCACAAAAAAGCTTGCACAGCTTCCTTTGCAGCATGACCATTACCTCCCTGTCACTGTTAACAACTCTAAATGATCCGTTTTGCTGCAGCTCATTAGTATGGAACAGGAGCGCTGTCCATTGGGAAGTCGCAGTTATGCAGCCTTCTTCCATTACAGGCTTCTTGATTACAGTTTAACGCAGAATATCAACATCAAAACTATTGAAGGTGCCAACACACGCAGTGATATTAATACAGAACAGCCTGGCCACTCCTCCTTAGCGTGAATCGCTCTGACCAATCTTGATTTAAGAGTGGACCATGGCACTGAGAAGAACCCAGCGAGCCTTTAGGAACAGGAGCCCTCCTCCAAAGGCAGTCTCTGCTCATTAAACTGGCTGCATCCTCCTCTTTCCCTTACATCTAGCAAATTAGAATAAAGTTTCTCCCTGCCTGTTAACGTTTTTCCAGTTCTTTAAAGATCTGACATGTTTGAAGATAAAAGTCCTATTGAGATGAAAGACCCATTACATGACAAGTGGTATCTATAGAAGACGAAAGCAAGAAGTGAGGTTTCGGGGGTTCTTACTAACAGCCTAAAGAGAGAGCTTGCACTGACTGCAAAGCACCAGTCTTTCTTATTGTTTATTACCTATACTGGTTCCTCACCTGAGAGGTCCCCACCACAGGTCAGGACTTCCCTGAGCTGGCTGCTGTGCAAACAAACGTGGACCGAGGCACAACACCTGGACAGTCAGTTTGGGAGGGAGAAGGGATGGTTACAGTCTGACAGATCAACGTGGATACAGTCTGTCAATAACAGCCCACGTGATACCGGTTCCAGCACATCCGTGGGTCCTAGGGATCAAGCTCTTGGCAAATGTAAGAAGGGCCACATTAGAGCTTCAATTTCAGTATAAGTGCTTTGCCCTGTGCTGTGACGAGAACTCTATCATCATATACACTGAAGCCAAGCAATAACCTGGTTTCACATTTTTATTATGCATCCCCTTCCCTGCCACTAACATGACTACTGTTATAAATAATTTGCTAAATTTGCTAAAAAGCTTTTTGCTAAATATTCAAAGTCTGAACTGTTCTAGCCCACAAATAAAATTATTTTGGCTCTGAAGTGTTGCTGTGATGTCTCTTGGGAGCTTCTGTTTTCCCTTCCCAGCTGCCCTTTAGACTGGCACCCGTTACCATGGGGTGTCTGGAGGAAAGGCTCACTTTGAGCTCGGGACATTGACCGCTCTCAGGCCCCCGAGTGCACCAGCCAGGTCTGCAGCCTCATCCCCGCTGCTGGCGGTTTGGCTGCCTGTGCCCGAGGACAGCTCTGATATGGCACAGCTGTAACCTGGGATCCGACTGCTGGGGAGCCAGTAAGTGACCACTCTGTCTTGTCACAGTATTTACAAGGAGAAGAGAATCAGGCCTTTGCAAGTGGAAAGCTTGGCACCTCCTCCGTTTCTGGCTGTAGGACCTGAACCACTTTCTCCTCTAATCAATGTAAGAATATTTGCCATTTAAGGTATCTAATACCTCTTACAGAACAAATTGCCTCAAGCTAAGATCAAGTCCAAACGAAACTGTGTTGGCAAAACTACACCTCAATCCTAAATCAGCTCTGGCATGATCAGCACCCCATTGCTCTGTCCCCTTTCTAAGCTATTTATGCTCATCTTGGTGGCCATGTCTATCATTGTCCAGGCCACTTAGGCTCAGATACAGTAGTCGTTACCTGACCTGAACCAGAACTATTGATGTTGGTGTGGCAACACTTCCTGGTGCTCAAAATCCGGAAGGTAGCACCAAACCCATCAGGATATGAACCCCATTGGAGAACAGCTCAGCACAAACCAGACTCCCCCACCTCCCTGCACAGAGCCTTCACCTTGGTGCGTACTTTGGCACCATGTACATGTGCCAACAGAGATAGATGCTCTGCCACATCATGCCCAAATGATGGACAGAGAGGTGTCAAGAGTCCATGAGGAATGGCTGGGCATTCCTCACCGCTTCTGTTTCACTAGCTGAAATACAAAGGCACAGGACAGCTGATTGCTTTAGACCATCCAGGATCATCAAAAGCACTGAACTGGAAACCCACCAGGCTATCACCAAGGATGGGGCCTCGGGAGGTCAACTAGTCACTCTTCACAGGTTGGGTCTACCCACACCAATGACCTCCAGTGACACCGTTTCCACCCCACTTTTGCTTCAAGCCCTCAGGATGGGCCCCCAGCAGCACCACTGCTTGTAGCATCCTCCCCCCAGCCACCGCACTTCTTTTTGCCCATCCTACTCCCTGCTGTGTCTCCTCTCCAGGGAGTCCCACTGCTTCCACAGTTGCATGCAGAAATACTGTTACTGTTTCTCCTTATGCTGTTTTCTGTCATACACAGGAACTAATACCAGATGACGTTAAACTGTCCCTTCTGGCCTGCCAGGACAGGAGTCTGGCTGGAACCAACCCTCCTCCCTGGGAGAATGACACCAAAAATCTTCCTTCTTTCCTTTGACCACATCTCTGTAGAGCAGCCCTTGACAGTGGGTATCATGGATGCAGTGGAGATGTAAAGCAGTTTGCATTGCATGACAGTCAGTGGAAGTAAACGTGGCTTTTCCCTGCTCACAGACTCGTCCTCGGTTATTGAACCACCAGTGCTGCTGCTCACACGTCAGCAGTACAAAACAGTCTGACGGAGCTGCAGACAAATGCATTTCCTGAACTTACCGTGCTGGGAGGGATGTGCGTGAAATCATGTGCTACAAGGAAAGAAATAAGAGATCAAGATAAAGGGAGGACCCCCAGGGAGAGTCTCCAAATTGATCGGCTTTTCAACGGGAGGACAATTAAGTGTCAGGGCCCCAGAGGCCTCTGTATCGCATCATCTCACTGCTGCCGTTCGTGGGAGAAACAAGCTTGTAGAGAACCGGCTATTTCTTTGAAAGGTTCAGCTGTTGCTTGGAAAGTACTTAAAATTTAAGGGCTGCACACTTAAAGGTCAAAGAGTGTACAGATAACTTCAAATTCCTCTTTTTGCCTCTGACAGTCAAATTAGCTGGAGTGAAAATTAACTAAAAAGCAGAGCCCCTCACCCCCTCTGCATTGCCGCCGGCCAAGGGCTTATCCAGAGGCGAGGTGGCAGCATGCTGCTGGGTTTGGCAGCCACGGGGGAGGCTGACAGAGGCCATTGCCGATAGCTTCTTAGGTTTAGATATATCCCAAGTTCTAAATATTTAGAAATTTCTAAATATTTGTTCACTCAACTGGTGCACAAACATGCACTGGGGACTTTCTGAGTCCTCTGCAGGAGAGGAACATTTTCACCTGTAAACAGTCGCCTTTCCACTATTTACTTAGACATTTGAACTCTGTGAAATTGAGCAGAAAAAGAACATTTCTCCGTGCCCTGCAATGGCGAGGTCATCCCAAACTCTCTTCTCCAGGCACCCTCTGCTAACAGGGAGCCCTGGGGTGTCAGTGCCCTGAGCTGCGGTCACAGAGGTTGTCACTGCCTTTCCCTGCCTCAGTCATCCTTGTCTGTGCCACAGAGATGATTGCATGAGGGAGAAAGCATGTCCTGAGGGTGTTCGTGTGCTGTTAAGTCTCAATATGACTGTAATTTGCTGAGCGAGGACTCAGAATGGCCCATATATGTGATGAAGGTGATAGGCACAGGAGCCTCATGTTTTCAGATCAGGATGCTCATCACCAAAGTCTCCAGTGACCATACTATGAAGGCTGGTAAAATCAAAGTATATACTGTGCAAAAATATTTTTAGCCTGTTACAGGTGCCCCTGAGCAGCTGTGTCACTTTCCTTTGTACATGGATTAAATATACTGTTAATTAAAAAATGCAGTTACCCTGGAAATACCAACTTCGAGCCATGCTCTCCTCCTCTGTGAAGCCTATACTTGCAGAGAAAGGCTCTGGGCTAAGAGACTCTCTAGAAATATTTAGCTCAAGAATCTCTTTTTTTCAGCCATTTAAGATTCCATGAATTGTTAATAAACATTTAAGTGCAATAATAAAGGATGTATATACACCATTACAGAAAAAAATCGTAGGCACTGCAAAACTGGTTGCCAGGAAATAGTTCAGGGCCTGGTTATTTTGTGGGCAAATAAATGACTTCAGATATGAGCTGAAAAGAGCAATTCCAAACCAAATGAGAGAAATATAGAGCAGATCATGTACAGTAACTGTGGCATCAAAATTACAGCCATAAATAAGAGACAAAAAGGAATAGCTTGGTGAGGCAGACGGATGAAACTAGGAAGAAATCTCTGCAAATGGTATTTTCTTGTGCATATGGAAAGTATTAAACTTTCTGATGAGCTCTCCACCTCCGCAGATTGGCACAGTGTTCTTGTTATCCCATTAAAGTGTCTAAATAGGTTTTCAATAGATATTCTATCAATTAGAAAACATCGTGTCTGTCTTTTGTGATGACTGAAGTGTTGTGGTATTAAATTTCTGGCAGGGTGGGCGAGAGAATTATACTGCACGTCAAGCTTTTATTAATAAAGTGCAGCATTGCTCTTGCTCCAGGGTTGACTTTTTTGTTTACACGGGGTCTTTGCTTCCTGAGACAGCTGGTGTCAGGCAGCTCCAAGGGTCTGAAGGTTAACATCCTAATAAAATGGTTTTTAATAAGTATAAAGCAAACACCACAACTGCTTGATGTTAACTGGTATTTTTGTCTGTTCTGAAACGAGAAGATTGCATGTAAATGGGGTAGTTGAGAGTGAGAAATGCCATCTGCTCACAGAGGGCAGGGAGACACCCAGCAATTACAGCTGGTGCTGGGAAGGCAAGAGAGCCGCGCTCTCACCCCGGCCCTGCTTGGCAGGGCAGGGGCGAGGTCATGGGCAGATGCAGATGGGCATCGTTTATGCCTCTGGAAATACAGCGGCTCTTTAGAGATATCACATCACAGGGTATCACCCCCTTCCTGGGGTCCCCACTGACTGATGCTGATGTCTTCTGCTGGTGGCACCTGCCATTAAAGCTCTGTCTCCATGGTCCCAAGCTGTGGTTTGGAATTGGACGTGTCCACAGGAGATGCCTATGGACTCCTCCTGGACAGCTGGCCCTCCCACTCGCATGTATGTAGGCAGCAGGATTTTGGCAGAGGCAGGCACCCCCGCTATCTCCCAGATGGGAGGCAGGCAGTGGTGGCTATACTGACTCAACCCCTACCCTGCAGCTGAGCCTGCCTTGGCAATGAGGACCAGAGAAGAGTTTTGTTCAGCGTACTTTCCAGAGGCCACTCCAGATATATGCTCCCAGCAAAATGAGATGCAAGACAGAGGGACCCAGGGCAGCTCAGATGCCAGAATAGTCCATCTGGGGCAACTGGGACACCCACCTGCATCCAGCACCATGCTGGTGAGCATACAGCGGCTCCCAGCAGCCACTCTAGCTGGTCCAGACATATCTTCATGGCCCTGCATTGTGACCAATACCAAGGTGGTGAGAACACCTGCCTGTTCTGAGTGCAAGAGACAAACAGTGCTTTCTGAAGCCAAAAGCTGTCTTCTGCTGCCGTCATGGGCTTTGTGGCAGCACCAGCACAGGTCAGTGTTAACACTCAGCACCACGGTGGGGTCCCATCGCTCATGCAGCCATACAGACCTTTCCCTGCAACATCATAAATCTGTGTGTTTGGAAACGTAGGGAGCTATTTATTACAGGAGCACAGGCTGCCAGGAGATCAGCGGAGAGGGCTCAGAAAAAGCATCTTTTGGATGCACTTAACAGTCATGTGGTGGATTTGAATGGCTAGTGAGAACAGGAAGGGGCTAAAATAACTTCTGGGCCTTTGTCCATCTCCAAAAATGCTCACAAAATAATCCTCATTCAGGTCCTGAAATATAAGGGCTCATTGTTATTGGTTATTTCTTATGTTAAGCATTTCATGGAAATAGCTGGTATCTCAGTATTTTCCTGTTTCTGTTTATGGACTGTGGAAACCAGTAAATATGGATATGTATCAAACAACTAAAAAGGGAAAATTATTCTAAAAGAAGCTTTTAGGGAACCTCAAGTTTAGGGGTTTNAAGATCCTGGCAGCCAAACTGTCTGCTATGTTTTGTTCAATTTTAGCTTGCCAACACACCACAGGTACCCAAGACTCAGATTTTCAGATAACTGCTTCAGGACCCCCCCCCGAGTCTCTGACATCCACCAACATATCAGATCATGGAACTGCCAAACTTCAGGAAATACCGTCCTCATTTACCTGACCACTGAAACTTCAGACATTTATTTTTAGTATCAGCTTGTTCGGTCTCCTTTCCTGTGGGATGCTGCGATAATGCTTCGTCTTCTCAAATGATGGCAGGGAGACTTCAACCGGATGACACACACTGACTTTGATGGGAGCTGGATGGTTAAATTCACCTCCCACCTGTGACATTTCAAACTGCGAACAGCCATTTCTCTTTAGAGAAAACAAGCACCCTGATAACCCATCCGCAGTAAATGCCTCTTACCCTTTGCATAACAGCATTTCTGACTATCCCAGGTATTTCTTCCACACCCCTAGCTGTGCTACCTCTGAACCAGGTACTCAGCATCACATCTGGGGAGGACCAGGCATGCAAAAGCAATACGTATTTTCTAAACTGTCCGACTCCTTACTTTCTGTATAAACTGTTTATAATTTGCCGAACAACCTTGATCTGGGCGGAAATGTTTCAGCACAGGCATCCAGTTCAAGAGGGTTGTTTTTAAGAATCATTTCAACAAAACATGAACATTGGGAAAGAAATATAGTGGTGACATTTTGCAAGCCTTTGAAAATTATCAGCTGCCACATGCTCAGTGGAACCTTTAGTTCTCTGAAGCTTTGCTGTGCACTCACCATGGCCCCCTGACACCGACAGAAACAAGAGCCTAAGCAGGTTACACTGGCCAAGGTTATAAGCAATGAAACAGAATCACAGAATCACAGAATCACAGAATGGTTGGGGTTGGAAGGGACCTCTGGAGATCATCTTGTCCAACCCCCCTGCTTGAGCAGGCACACCTAGGGCAGGGTGCACAGGACCGCGTCCAGGCAGGGTTTGAATACTTCCAGAGAAGGAGACTCCACAACCTCTCTGGGCAGCCTTGGTATAGGTTAGGGAATACATTTTCACCAGGAGGATGGTGTGGTTTCAGAACAGGTCAGCACAGAAGAAATCTCCATCCTTGGAGGACTGCAAGATTTAGCTAAATAAAAGTCATAACCAACCTAGCATTGACCAGGTCTTCTCAGGAGATGTCATGGGAGCTCATGCAGAAACATTTTCTTTTGTGTGTTTTTAGAAGGGCAGAAGTTCTTGCACTCCTTTGAGGTGGCTAGATTATCCTGTTGAGATGTTACCCAGAGAGCAGACCCTGGACAAGACTCACTCAAGCTTTATTCCTCCCATTTGTCAGCCACACCTCACTTTTGTTCTTTAAACTTGAGAGCTGGAAACTGTACAACATTATCAGTGATCTTTAGCCTATCATTAACAAACAAGGACTCTGAAATCCTCAGGAAGTGTCTTTTGAAATCCATGATTATGCACTGACCTCCTCATCTACTGCATGAACCCTAATTCATTGCAGTTTCTACAAGATTGTCAGAAAATCAATAATCATTTGCATTGAGAAACTCTTTCTCACATCCAAAGTACACAGTCGGTGTTGCCTGAGCTGTATTTATGCCTGACCCTTGGTTTATTTGTTGCACAGATCTTACAATGCTGCACCATCCTGGCATGTTTAGTGGGCATCTTCATTGACACGGCCATTTCTAGTGCATGCTTTAGAATCAAGTCAGCCTCTGTAAATAGCCATTTTTAGATTGCTTAATTCTACAGAGTACATACCTACAGAGTGCAACCCCCTTGTGCCTCTAATTTCTCTTCAAATTGGCAATGCTCCACTAATTCAGCCACATATGGGGAAAGAGTTTTTCCTTTTTTTATTCTGTTGATTAATCAGAAACTCTGCAGTCACTTGGGCTTTGGGCTTCGGTCATTCTGCAGCATATTCAGACTCCCTGCAAACTTTAAGTCTGATTGGTTTAATAGTGCTGTTAAACTGCACAACAGGTTATATGGTCTACTCTTCATTATAATAAAGAAAAATTTCATAGTTTTTCCCTGTCAAGTCCACCATTTGAACATATTGTTCCAGTTTCTCTGTGCTAGTGGGCCAGATTATTAGCATGTTATTAAACAGATCATATTGCCCCCAGCTTTACCCAATTTTCCAAAAGAAAAAAAGAAGGAAAAAAAAGGTGCCGCGTGGGATTGCACTGTATGTCTGCCTCTCTCAATTCCTGTCCCTTCCCTAAGCGATCCTTAGGAAAACAGCCCATTTTCAAGCAGTTGTCTCCAAGTGGAAGCTCCCCCAGCCCCAGCAGCTTCCTCAGAAGTTCCTACTTGTTTGGTCTCTGTTAGAAGAGGAATCATGACTTGCTAGCAAGGGTCTTTTCTCTTCCTCATCATCTGACAGTCATCACACATATCTGATTATATACAATCAGATAAAGCCTACAGCTATATAGCGTTTCTTTATCTGGTTATCTTTTGAGTACTTCAAAGGAGCTCCTAGACTACCCAAGTGCTCCCATCCATCCTGCTCCTGCCTAGATCTTCATGTTATCTGCTGTGAAAGATCTCATACACATGTCCAAACAAAGCAAAAAATTCCTCTTACGGCACCCTACTGCAGAAAAGGCATGTTTTTCTGGGACTCTTCCATTTTTCCGTTTTGTCTGGGAGGAGAGGCAACGACAGCATACACAACTTGGATTAAAGTTGTTATTTTTATGAAGTAAATGCCTATCCTTTGAGGATTTTTAAGCAGGAGTCTATCTATCAATACCATTCTGCATCACGTGGGCTCCACAGGTTATCAAAGTAAACCCGCTGCATATTGATTTTAAGACTGGAGGGTGGTTTGTTTGGTTTGGTTTTAGTTTAGGTTTTTTAGGGTTTTTTTTAAAGCAAATCATTGCTCATGCTCCATTCTTTTACCTGCCTTCAGTTCTGCACTCCACAGCCTTTTCTAGCTATAAAGAGCTTGCAAAGGTATCCTCAGGGAGTTAAAGTTCATGGTCTCAAACCATCAGTTTGAAACTACCAAAGTACCCTCCACTCTCTGACATCATTAATATTCTTCTCACCTAAATTTGTGATCAGGTTCATGAATTTGCTATCACACATCTACTGGATTAGTGAAACCTATCGTCTCTTTTTGAATTCACCACTTCACTTCCCTGTGTCTGCTGGATTAATGAAATGGACAGTATTTTATCAGATGAATTATCAGCTCTAACAATCTGGGAGGAAAGAGGGAGTGAAAAATAAGATTAGTCAGTGAGTGATATTGGGGAAGGCAAATATTGAACTGAACAATTTTCTATTTATTACAAATATAAGGTAACAAGTTAATAAGAGAGAAAGCAGAATGTGGGTAATAGCCATCACACTGCTCAGATGAATTGTCTTATATGCATTGCATATATTTGTTAAAGCTATAATGAGCTGTATTGGAAAACTCTGAAAAATGTCTTGTGGAATTTAAATATTAGTAGTCAGTGGTACTTTTGTCTTGCCTCTGTAGCTACCAGAACTAGTCTGTTCATTGACTTGTACAGTGCTTGTTCCTTCTCTTCCCTAAAGTGTAGGCTTCCAAGAGTCACGAGCCCAAAACGCAAGCTGGGTTCCTGGAAGACCTTAGTGACTTTGTAGGGACAACAATCTGGTGCTCAGCACCTGGGCATCCATCCTGCCACCTGGGGCCAGAATCTGAGAGTTCAGTCCCCAGCTGCGAAACAGGTATGAGGATTTCTGCAAAAGACATTTGGTCTTTTGCAGGGAGGGGTGAACGCACTGTTTTGCTGCACAGTACTGGAGAATACCAGCTGATGTATTTTCATTACAATTCTTTATCTGAATTTAAGGCAGAGAGGAAGATAGATTTGCTAGCATTTGAACTCTTCTCTGTATCTAAGCAGTCCAGGCACCGATGGGACTTAATTATCATCTAAACAAATTTAGTCAAAAAATTAAAACAACTAAATGTAATAAAAATATTAATAACAGGGTTTTACTTGTAGGCTGGAACTGACCTTTCATTGACACCAGTTAATGTCTCATTGATATTGAAATAACAGGTAAGTCTTGTACCTTTGAAGTAAAGTGTTGATAGAGCTGCCTTGTGGGCGTGATGCCAGCCAGAACAGAGCAGTGAGCAGAGATACTTGCTAACCCCTAATTATAAGACCTGCCATTGGCAAAAGACTGTCTGAAGTGTTCCTGACACATTATGAAACACATTCTAGTTTCATGAGACATGCCAAAACTTTGATCTATTTGCAGGTGGTCATTTGCATCAGAAATGTCCGTGATGAATTTTGCTCCTTTCTCATCTCTTCTCTCCCATGCACCCCTCTCTTGCCTGGTTAATAGCAGTGCTGACAACTCCAAGCACTTGAAAATCATGGTTCAGGTCTAAAAAGCATGAGGAGAGTGGTTTGAAATCATGGTACTTCTAAAAATAGTACAAATGGGGAGTTCTTGAATTTGCTGTCTGAGGCCCAGCAGGATTAAGGGGACTAATGTGCACTTATTTGCATTAAGAGGCACAGACATCTTTTTTTAATCACTATAACCTTGTTGGCTAGCAGCTTGCTTTTCTGAGAAATTCATGCATCCTGACAGGGGTTGTGCAAGACCATGGCTTCTGATCACAGAATTAGCACTTGTGTAAGGCAGGCAAGCTTCTCACTTGCATATGGCTCATGAGCAATGTGGGTTCTACTTCTGTATTGTTGCCTGACCATCAACAGGTCTGCATGAGTGCTACAGTTGCTGGAAAATCCAGAGTGAAGCAGCAGAGGTGGCTCATATGACCAAAATGGGTTTCCAGAGAGACACAGTCTGCTCCCTGCTCAATATCTGGTCAATCCTGGTCCACTGTGGGGCACCAAGGTCCCTGTGAGGTGTTGTAACCTGTGGCTGTGAACCAGTCACAGGCATCCCCTTCCCTTTGGCCCTCTGAGAAAGGTGACATGCATCTTGTGGCTCTCACCCATATCAAGCTCTTGGTATGCAGCTCATAGGGCCAGGAAGACCGAGCAGTCTTGTAGAACTGTTGGTCCTAGTATACTGCATATAGGTCCAAGCCACAGGAAGTTGTGAGGGACACTTGGCTTTCAGAAGAATGAGAACATGGACACTCAGCACTGACCTGATGCCTTGCTGCCTGGTGGATTCAGCAGTTCTAGTAAGCATTTAGTTGCCCTCGACAATGCCTTGGGGTTGTATACCAGACTCCTGAGTCACTCCAACTCACTTTGTGCAAGCCACAGAAGGACTGAAGGTAATGCTCTTGGTCACTACCAAGCCAGGTCAGATAAGGATCAATGATATGTATGTCCAATTTGTATGTTGATCTTAGATTACTACTCTATATACCTACTTTGCTGGACCTCTTGAGAAGGTCCTATCTGCATCACAGTGCCAGCTTTTGTTTAAGTGGTCTTGCCGGGCTATCCAAAATCAATACAAGACACCAGTTTTTGTGCAGTTGGTAATACCTGTGCCTCTCCAGAAGGTCAGCAGGTCACAGGAATAGTCCCTTCACTTTTCCTAGACTGAATTGTAGAAGAGCTGCTATCACATCCTGGATTTCCACACTTCCAGGGCAACACAGCACATGAGACAGGCATCAAGGTACCAGCTGGTGTATCTAGCCTGTGTTTCAAACCCATGTCTACCTAACTGCAAGCCCAGCATGTGACTGGGAAACCTCATGACCCCAGCAACAGTCTTTCAAACGGGAACAGAGCGATGCTGTGCCAACAGCTTGAACCTGCAGAAAACCTGGCTCAGCTCAGAGGCTTCCTCTCCTTCATCTGAGGCAACACCTCCAATGGTGGCATTAACTATTCACTTGCTGATCATTTCAACTACGCAGAATGAGGAAAGGACTGTGGTGAAGCCCTTGGAAAGGGCACAAGGCACATGTTGCTTTGGGGAAGGATGTCAGTTGGCAAAGAGAAAGGAAAACAACAGAAGAGCACCACAGCAAGGATGGAAAAGCAGCAAAGGACAGAAACAATACCGGCCTGCAGTATTCTCTCTGAGCAGAGTGGATCAGAAAGGATTTTTATTTCCTCCTTACACAAAGTTTTGACTTTCCACTGAAAGCAGGAAAATTTTTAAAAGGGAACTTTGTTTTCAACAACTGGAAACAGAAATCACTTGAAAAAAATAGTCTGGGAGAAGAAGAAAATAGTTAAGGAATGGTAGTTTCTATGGGAAAGAAAAACACCACCAAGGAAAACACATTTCTTAAAAACTACTGGAGGGGTTTTCTGGGACCTGTCCTCTCCTGGCGGGCAGGAGAGAGAGAGGGTCTTCCAGGCCCCAGGCTGAGCAGCTTCCAAGCATCAGATCATCATGCAGTTCACTGTTGGCTACCCAAGACCCAGCTCCTACCAGTATGCATGGGCAGGAGCACCACTGAACACAGTCAAGCTTTTATGTGGGATTGTATGAATGGACTCATTAAGCTGCAGCAAAGCTTGAGACAGGAAAAAATAAGAGAGCAACTTTGGAGCAGGGAAAACCTTTCAGCTGTGGAGCCACCCCAGGGTGGAAAAGGCGAGCTGAGCCAAGAGGACTCTGAGTTCAGGAGACAAACTGTGAAGGGCAGAAGCAGATCCTGGGCTCCCCTAAAGAACCTGGTGTCAAGACAAGAAACACTCCATAGTGTTTAAAAAATAATCTCAAAAACCCAAAACAAACAAAGAAAACCATGCTACACTTATTATTTCACATGAACCAGGTGCTTCATAAGCAGCTAACTGAAAGGGCAACTCTGTTGGCGTATGTTGCTTGTGTTTGCTGGCAGGCAGCCCAGGAGAACTGGGCAGTAGGTACATAGATGATCTTCTAAGAAAGGGTAAGCTTTGACTAGATGAGCTGCCAGAGAAGTGCAAGTCCCACCTCCCCGCAGGGGGGAGTCTAACAAAAGTAGGATCTGAGAGCACACGGAGACCCAGGGCTGGGCAGTGCCAGGCTCTGTCTGGATCTCAAGGGCTCGGAGTGCTGTGGTGCGGGAGCCAATGCAGGAACCCAATCTGTGACAGAGCTAGGGGAAATGCCATAAGTTTTTCTTGCCATGGCAGTGGATACAGTTTACCAGGTTCACAGAGTTGTAGCACAGAAAAAAAATGTTGCACAAGTTGTCCACAAATATCCTCTGTGCTGCAAAATCTAAAGTAGTGGCTTTAGGGGCAAGACATTAAATACAGAGGTCACAGGTGAATGCCAGCAGTGCTACTGTGACTTTTTTATCATCTGTAAGTGCATTGAGGCCAACACAGACACAAGCAAGCTCTCTAAAAGATCTCAAACAGCTGCCAGAGATGAAGGAACACAACAGGCTGAGAGACTTGCTACCGCAGTTTTACAAGCTCAGTCAACTTTTGGCTGAAGAGAACACCTGGAAAACTATTTTTTAAGGTTTTTCCAGGACAAGTAGAAAAGCATGAAAGGCAGAGCAAAAGGTGCTAGCACAACCTCAGCACTCTGCAGTTCCCAAGCAAGTCAGGTATAGGTTCTTTTTTCCTATGGCTGTTCTACATGCCCAATAGCCAGGCTATGCTAATACAGGTGTTCTTCAGGAACTTCAATGTGTACTACAGTAAAAGTAGCTGAGGTAATGTTTTTGGGGTGCCCTGAAGCCTAGCTGTGCACCCATCCCACCTCACAGAAGAACAGCTGTACTTCTGGAGAGCTGTCCAACCCTACCCACGACCATTCCCAGACCTTCTCCTGCACCTCTTTGATAAGTGGGATGGATCCTCTGGCAAACCAAAGACTTAATTATGTCACTTTCAGAAACTTGAAGACAGGTCAGCACTAGTCTAAATAGTGTGTAGGTAATAAGACCTGAAATAGCAAACAAACAAGAAAATCAAACAAAACCAAGTGAATTAAACCAAATACTGGTTACGCTGCTTCAAAAGAGCACTGTCTGGGGGAAGCTGTGCAATGCTATAATTAGATTTCATCATAATGCATCTAAAGAAGGAAGATGAAATGTGGTCACAAAGAAGCATTTAAGTCTGGCACAAAACCTCACCTTTGAGTCTGGTTTTCCATCTTCAGTAAAATTGGCCTCATATGGGTTCCTTGTATTGTGTTTTCATTTTTCTTAAGCTTTTACGAACTGTAAAACAGACACTTCATCTTGTGCCATCATCTTTGATCTCCTTAGGACTCATTAATGGAGCCGCTGGTTGGATTCATTACCTGGGTATCTGCCATGGGAGCTCTGAAGAAGACAATAACCAATAGCAATACCAGGTTTTTAAGCTCTCTCTGTAGGGCAGCTCTGGAGATGAATAGTCATAGGGCACAGTTGTCTAATTCAGTCTCTCTGACCTACCCTGCTTCTCTGCCATGCTGTGGATCTGGCTTTTGTGGCTGACAGAAAAAATTAGGTTAAAATGAACCTTTGGAGATCTCTGGCCCAAAACTTAGCTGAAAGGGGACCAGGTAGATGAGGTTTTTGAAGGTCTTATTTTTTAAGTGTCTCCTAGGATGGATATGCAATATTGGGCCCCTGCTCTAATATTTGATTAATCTCACAGGAAAATAATTCCAGTGTTTAAAAACTTGTGCATGTGGTTTAAATGTTTCTGAAGAGCAACAAGTTATAAATGATGTATGCAATCAGGCAGTCAGATACAGGTTCTGCCTGCTGTGTTGTGCTGGTGTATAGACGGGTCTGGTACAGCTTTGACAGTCACTGTTAATCTCCCATCCTGCTTACTGCAATCACTGAATATGTGTGCAGAAAGACCCACTGGCAGCAGGAGGGAGGCAGATTCCTCCTGCCTGATAAACAAATAGCCACGAGCAGACCAGCTCCTCAAAGCTTGAGTCGGGCTGTCTTTGTGTGAATAGAGGATGGGTTCGAGGATCTGGAGTTACTCCCACCACCACAGACAGCAGGGGCAGCTGCTTAGCAGTAAGTATTGACAGCCATACCTGTACTGCATTTATCCTTTGGAAGCACAAAGGCAGAGACGACAGCCTCACCCTAGCCTGGCTCATCCGCTCGTCCCTTTTTATTTCTCACTCCTCTTCATCTGGCTTCTGTCCCTCTGCCATGTGGTCAGGCATCTGCCCCAGCCTGGCCCCGGCAGGGCAAACCTGAGATGGGTTGGAGAGGCTGCAGGATAAATCCCAGGCGTTGTGGGGGTGGTGGTGCCATCTCCCCCTGCTCGCTCTGCTTGGGGGAGCCTAAAAGGCTGTAATGTGGCAATGCTACAGCCCCTGCAATCACAGCCTGTTCTCTCCCTCCTTCCCCCACCAGCAAAAAACCCGAGCCAAGTACTTCTTCCCAGCATGTTTTGTGGGGTGTTTGCTGCAGCCAGCTAGCAACCCCTTCTGAGTCAGTCTAGTGGAATAACAAAGCACGGTAATGATTCCCGAGCTGTTTTTTATTGATTGGCTCCTCACAGGGTTGAAGGGTGAGACTGCCAGCTCCCTGGCAGGAGGGCTGCGAGCTCAGGCTAAGTACTGTTTATATAGTGTAGCAGAGGGACCAAACACTCTGTGCTTGGTCAGAAGTGTCCCGCTGTAAGTTAGCCAGACCTGATCTGGAACTGCAGATCTTAAAGAAGTATGAGATAGTGCTAAATGTCTCATCTAATAAAACATCTGCCATGTACCTTCCTACAACTTTCACTTAAAGTTATCTGTAATACAAGGTTATGTTCCCTGAGATCCTGGGAGCAGAACGTCCATCCTTCATTATTACTCTGCACAGATTGTCTTGATGGTTTGGTAAGTGAATTATGTAGGAGACATTACACTGTGAAGAGCTGACCTTGTCCTTAACCTCAGCACATTCTTCAATTAATGCCCAGCAAGATAAATTAATTCTATTAATCCATAGAGGCCTCTGAGCAGTTGAACTGGGATTTCTGCATTTCTCGCTAAACCCTCTTCTTCCTTCCCCTTCCTAATGAACCTTTGCTTATAATCAATAGCTAAAGGTTTGGTGCTATTCGAAAGCAAAAATAAGCAAAACTGCTTGTAGTCTGGTTGCGCCCTGAAACCCTGGTGTGAAGGAGCAAGGATACTGAGAAGCTGATACATATTTTTCTGGCCCCAACAGGCTTTGCAGATTTTCCTCACGTGATTGGTACTACAGAAGCCAAACGGAGCCTTTGCCTGAGCAATAGTCAGCAGTCTGCAAGATCAGGCCTGATTTGCTTACGCTGCCTGTAGCTTTAAGCAACATCTTCTGCTGTTAAACACGAGTGCAAATGAAAATGGTCATTCTGTAATGATTTTGGTGGGGAAAAAGGCAAAGGTCAATGTTTTGGGGAATTCCTGGTGAGTTTCTGCCAGGGTATGTTGCTTGCAGTGTAAGCCCCAGTCAATGCAGAAGACCCTCTAAGCACTGCTCTGTGTGGCTTCTCAGGAGCATGTGAAGATAGTGACATGTTTGGGATCTTGTCCAAAAGATCTAGCATCAGGGTAGGGGGTTGTCCTGGAGGGTGCTGGAGAGTCTGAGGGAGTCAAGCTGGAGGTGGAAAAGTTTCAAGTTCAGTGCTTTAGGGAAAGACCTCAGATGGTGGAAAAGGGACTACAGCAAATTTTATTGTGCCAACAACAAGCAGCCTTGTGAATGCCTTCCTACACCTGCCACCTCCTGACTCTCAGACACTTCTGGAGACCATCCTGGTGTCTTGCTGGACCATGCCTGCAGGTGCAGGCAGTTCTGAGAGCGCTGCTTCCCTCTGGCTTGCTGCTGGCATGTGAACGGAGTCAGGCAGAGCAGTCAGCTGGGGAACAGAAATGAACAACTTTGGGTGTTTGATCAGACAGACTCTGATTCTTGCAAGCCAGAAGGAATCTAAACTTCACCTGGCACCCTTTGCCCACTGGTTTGTATGGCAAGCAAGTCCCTGCACTGTGTTTTGGCTCCTAAACCACCCTTCAGACATGCAGCCCTCTCCACTGGCAGGGCACAGACCTTGGAGAAAATGGGGCTGCCTGAACACAGGGCAGGTGTCCAGCTGAGATCTCCTGGGCTGCACTTTCCAAGGGCAGATGCTGTGCTCAAGGTACCGGTTTAAGCATAAGGACCTTGCGAAGACTTTAACACTGCTTGACTATCGCTACCAGTAACATGCTGAGCACTTGTCCATTGAGTAAAACCTCAGTGTTTTGGTTTATATATTATGGGTTAGACATGGCAGCTGTGAGTACTGGCAGTATCTAGGATATGTCAGTGATAATGAAGGAGACCACTTCTTATGGCATAATAATGATGATTAAGGGTGGGATTTTTCAAAAGCAATCAGGGAAGTCAATGACAGTCAATAAGAAGTGGGCTTAAGGTGCTTTTGAAAATCCTAGCCTAAACCATTGATATTTCATGCGGACACATTTAAGTCTGTGTGAGAGAAGTCTCAAATCCTTTTTGAAAAGTAATATGCGTATTGTAATTGGAACAGATTAAATATGAATATCTGCAGCAGCATAACCTTTTATTCTCCTTATTTAAAAAAACACTGGGTATTTTAGTTATAAGCAACTGTATCTTGCAGTTAATAACAGGCCAAATCCAGACATGTCAGCTGGCACAGCTGCCCTGACTTGAACAGAACAATCCTGATCTATCCCAGCCAGGGATCAGAGGCTAAGTATGAGAAGTAACTGGAGCAATATTATCAAGCTGCAAATATATTCAGAGAAGTGTGTGTTATCCAGTGCTCAGCATACGTAATGTCTCTGTAGGCAACCAATATTCAGACTAGAAATAGGGCACACATTTCTAACAACGAGGGTAATTAACTGTTGGAGCAACTGAAACTGGAAAGGCAAGAGATTTTCCATGGTATGAAATTCCCAGCCAGGGATGGAAAACCATTGAAAAGAGACTCTCTAGAGCAAACAGACAGGGTGCTAAGTACAGTGATCATGAGGGGAAACCAGTTCTGAGTAAAAGAAGAGTTTAGACTTCATTACCATAGTGTGCTGGCCTCTGTGCTGGATGTACATGCTATCTTGCTGCTACTGAACAGGCAACACAGCAGCCCGGCTTCTCAGGGCACGTGTGAATTTTTCCTTTCCTCCGCAATCACTTGTGCTCCCTGATCACATGTGTCTCATTTCATTTCATGTCTGATGAAACTCAAAGTCTCAATAGGAAGCCTCACAGAGAAAAGCTGCATTTCATCTGGTGTCACACCAGAACTATTACAACCAGCCGGTTTCATCTGCTTTCTGTTTAAGCTCATCAAATGGCTTGGGAGTGTTCACAACTGACTCTCCCCATCCACTTCATTAGAGTCCCCAGCTTGCAACAAAACCTCAGCCCAAATGACTTTCCTATAAATGTATGTGTGGTTTTGCGTATTTCACACCACTCTGACAGCAAAGATCTGTAACAAGCAACTTGCCACATGGTACATCAGTAATGAGGAGGAGGGAAGAGACAAAGAAGGAGGAGGTATTTGGGCTGATTAATGAATGCTGGGTGAAAATGAATTTACACTTGAACACCGACAGACTTACAGCTGCTGACAACTATAACCTATGCATTTCAGAGGGCAGTGTTTCATGAAATGCTCCTCAGGTACTCTGGAGTGGATTTATGCAGCAGGCAGTAATATAGCACAAAATGTAAGGCAAACAGGGTGGAAAGTAAATCACTAACTTTCCCTGAGTAAATAGAAACTCTTCATGTTATGGCTGGCACATGCAAATAGAGAGGACAGAGGCGTGCATGGTGGTAGCCCACCCCTGGAGCTGACGGGCTGTGTCTGGAGCGGAGCTGGGTGACCCTGTGGAGTGTGAGGGTGGGATGGCATCAGGAGTCCCTGCAGAGACCTCTGGCATTGCTGCACATCCCAAAGCACAGCTCCCCGAGGGGTGTCAGCCCCTCTTAAGGGCAGTGGTGTAGTGGCCAAGGGTAAAAGGTGCTGTCCTCTGTGGGAGTGGCTGGGCTGGCTCACACCGGAGGTGCACTGAGCCCACTGCCCTGTCTCCGCTGGTGGGCCCTGCTCAGGGAAGCCCTCCAGAACAGGGCAAGCAATGCTATGCCATAACGTGTGGCAATGCTGCAGCTCATGGCAGCAATGCGCCATAGCAGGATGAAGTCCTCCTGGGGAGTTACTCACGCATGTGCTTCATGAAAAGCAAACTGCTCCTATCACCTGGGTGTTCAGCTGAGCATCCCTTGAAGCACTGAAAAGCTGCACCACCTTGGAGCTGAACCCAGTGGTGATCCTGGTCTAGATCAGTTTTTCCCCTTCCTTTGCTGTGTTGGCCTGGGCTGCCCTGCACAGTCAAGCTCCCTGAAACCCTACTATGTCCGAAGACCCTCTGGATCAAACCTGCCTACTGCAGCCCCCCTCTCACTCCAAACCTTCTTCCTCCACGTCCCGCCAAATTCCCACACCTCCTCTCAGCCAACTGCCTGGCCCTGGATCCCTTACGGGGTCCCATCTATCTACTCTGCCTCCTCCAGGTGTGGTCTTTCAGGCACCCCACACACCCTAAGTTGGGCTACAGCCTCTTCACCAGGCTACTGCTGTCACCAGCCCCAGGTTAAAGCCACCGAGCCTCTGGGGACAGGTCTGTGCTTGCTCCCATGGGACACCAACCTTGCATTCTCTCTGCTTTGCCATTCCTCTGCATCACAGCAGAGATAGCACCTACTAGGAGGGTGCAACTGCAGGACAAAAAAGCCTTAACAGCAGCTGCTGAGAAGAAACTGGTTAAAAAGCAAGTCCTGGACTGCAAACAGGCCAGTGACTGCATTTGCTCCTGAGCCCAGCCCATGCAAGCACCATGAAAGGCAGCAGACAGTCAGGTAGGACCTGATTTAAGTGGCAGTGATCTTGCAGGAGAAGTGAGAGAGATCCTGCCTCTGCTTTTACACCAGGCTGAGCTCTGGGGACTGGTTCTTTATTTACTCCAGCATGAGTAAGAACATAGCCGGGCCAGGAGCTTCATTTCTGCCTCCCTGTCTCTTTCTGGTTTTGTCATTATTTGAAATATTTTGGGGGCTGTGAGAACATTTCCCATTATGTGTGTATCACTAGCTTTTTCTCTTTGTATTTATGATTTAATAATTTCTGAATCTGTCACAATCAGTGTTGAAAAGAGCGTAGCTGAGTATAATGGAATAATTTGAAAAGAAATGTTAAAGCGTAGGAACAGTCTGTGTTCTTTTCAGCAGATGCAAAGTGAATAATATTTAGGGATGTGTTTATAAATCAGTACACCCTTTAATTAAGCAAACATTTTGCTAAGAAAGAATTAATTAGCAATTCATGGCACAAGGCCTGGCCTATTATCAAAGAGCTTGTACACGATAAAGCACAATTGCTTGTGTGTCTTTAGAGCTAATTATCAGTAACTCGTTTTATTTTTATTTCAAAGCTCTTTGTAAAGAGACAAGATAAAGATCTACATGAGGAGTGGTGGGCTGGTGGTTTGGCTTTCCCTCGACTCTCTTTCAAGTTTGTACTAATTGCTATGAGCAGAAAGGAGCCCGTGGCTGGTGTGCAGTCCCAGGGCTGAGGGATAAGGGACAGAGCATCACTCTAGTCCAACAAGAGGCAGAGCTGGGATCAGCCCTTTGCTGATACAGGCTCATCTTGTAATTTCACACAAGTCATTTTAATGTCTCACTTTCTCATCTGTGAAGCGAGGACAGCACTGCTGGCCTGGTGGAGGGTGGCTGAGGATGAATGCGTGAGGCTGAGATGTTTGATACCGGGGATGAAGGACCGTGAGTAGATGGGAGAGCGAGTAGTGGGTTTCCAAAGCGGCTCCCCAGCAGGCAGAGCCCAAGGCACGGGGGAGGGCTCACCCTGGGCTGCAAGAAGAGGGAAAGCTACCTGCTCCATCAGAAACCCAAGACAAATGGCAGAAGGGGCCTCAGATCCTACGACTTGGGACACACACACATGTTGCTGTAAAAGCCACAAATTTTTGTGTCTCTTGGGCATGTGCCAACACAAGAGCTTAAATATGCCATACTGGCACAAGTGACAGGATTATGAGCAGTTTCAATCTGATGCAGATGGTCTTCCCATTTGCTTCCTTGTTTAAACAGCAATTTGGCAAGTTTGTCATTCATAAAGCTTTTATAGTGTTCCATACGCTTCTCCCCTGTGGCCCACTAGGAGCTGCCTGGATGTTTGTCGATGCCTGGAAACACGCCTTAGTCTTTAATGAGGTTGTATTCATATTGTTTCCTTTGGTGAGAGGAGCCTTGGGAATTCCACACTATAGAACATATTTCCATTTGTAAAATGCAGCTACTCACCGAAGTACCGCTCTGATGCTCAACTAACAGCATTGCCATCCTTGGTATCGCAACCAGCGTACAGTGGCTATAGGGAAGAAAGCCATGCTTTGAGATCTACCATGTGCTGAGAAAAAGCCCCATGGAGCCGCAGGTGTTGCTCAAAGCAGAGGAGTTAGAGATGGTTGGAGACAGGGGCCCGGCGGCTGCTTTGCAATGGACAGCTCTCAGCCTGCAGGGATGCAGCGGGTAGAAGGTATCACCCTTCGTGATTTGGGGAGAGGTCAAGAACCAGGTGAGGGGATGATGTGGTTCAGCTTCACATACTGTGGAGAAGCTGCCCTTTCATTAACTAGGCAGGTGGACTGTGGGAATACTAAAGGACTTTGCCCACAACTAGTATCTAAGCAAAGCACTATGGAGGTCTAATCAATTAATATCTTTCATGTGGTTTTGCTGAGTGTAAAATAACAAGGCATCATGGCTTGCATTGGCACAAGCTACTTAGATCTTAAGGCAAGTAAATATTTAGCCAATAATTCTGATTTTTTGGCAACAAAATGCATCTTTGTTCTTTATCTGCTTGCTTGTGGTTTTAATTGCAGGCATAAGACACACTAGGGTATCAGACTTTAAATCAACCTCTTCTGCAGTGAGACATCCAGTGTCTTTGCAGAAACTCAGAAGAAAGACTTTGGCCTCAAGATTTCTGTACAGTAGCTTAATTAGTCTGTAGCTATCACCTCTAGAGCTGCCTGTCCTTGTGTATATCAGTAGTCCTTATTGCTGTAAGTAGGACCTGCTGCCACAGAAAGGTTTATGGACAAGGACTCCTAATTTATTTTTCAGTCCCCTCAGAGAAACCCCACCCTGTTCCACTATAGATCAGTGTTATCTCTATGCTTCACTCTATGATAAACACAGTGAATGTTAACCCTTTTCTTATCTGGATGTACTTACTTGAAAACAGTGTTTAATGGTACTTGCAAGACAGGTGTGAAAACAAAGACGCCAGGAGGCAAGGCAGCTGGAGGTCGGACAGCTGGAGGCAGGTACCCATAGACTAAACTTGCTGTGGGACCTCAGACAATTCATTTAACTCTTCTGATCCTGTTTCCTCAGCATGTTATGAAAAGATAAAACAGTCCAGCCAGGAGTAGGGTAGGAGCCCTAAGGAGCAATTAGCTAATGAGCATAGCATGACACCCAGATGATGGAGGATCGAGTTTCACTGAGTGACATTGGTGTTGGCAGTTAATCCAGGTTCATGGCAGGGTGAGTCGGAGCGATGCTTTGCCTCTGGAATCCAAATCAGTCCATTTTGGCAGGTAGCAACAGCCAAGCACTGGGTAGGCTTTGCAAGGAGATAAGAACAGTTGTACTGGTAAGAGCAGCCAAAGGTTCATCTGGTATCCTGGCTCCAACCATGGCCATGACCAGAGGAAGGACATGAGAACAAGGGTGGCATATATTGTACTTCCAACCAGTTTCATTCAGAGTCTGCCTGGGCTGGACCTGGGGAAACTCCATGGTCAGCTGTACATGAGGGAGAGAGAATTCACTTTCAAGCAACCTGACAGATGGGACAAGCTGCTTGTGTCCTGTTTTAGGGGGCAGATGTCCTAGGCACTGGGGTGCCGTTCTGCGGTGTAGCCCTGAGGCATGGGGACAGTTTGGCACAATTACTGATTGTAAGTCAAGGGTGGCAGTTCTGCCGTGGATGGTTTCTACTATGTCTGCTCAAGCCTCTGTTCTGTGCACTGAGAGGGGCTGGGAGGGTAAAAAGAATTGGGGAAAGCAACTTTTTCACATTGATATACAAAGCTACTCGCAAATTCATGTCATGACTCTGGGGTGTCTGCTGCCATACAAATGCCTCTCTTTCTCTGCTCTGTCTTTGTATAGCTCACAGGGAACGTATTATCAGGAGGATGTATTGTGACATTTTTGCAATACTATCCTCTGTAGCATATTCCAGAGCATCTCCCTGACAATGGATTTCCTTCACGTGCAGCTCCTGTTATTAGTGCTGTGTGCCCTTCCCAGAGAGACATTCTTAGGAGTGATGGGTTTGAAAAGCAGTGACAACATGCAAGTTATAAAGGGGGACGAGAGGTTATACAGTAGTCTCAATGGATTTCAGTGGAGACAGGGTTGAAAGCACCACAAGTCTCCATTACTGGGAAAACATGGGCTTAGAATTCAGACTTAATCTGTGCACTTCCTTTTGTTACACGCTATTTCTTCTCATCACTGTCATTTACTCTGAAAGCAAATTTGGTTACAAGGTGGAATTGGACAGAGTCTTTCTGTTGGTCTGTATTTCATGTTTGTTTTTCTTCCAAATAAGATGAAAATACAGATATTGAATTTCATTTTTGAGAGTATCATAGAAAAGTCGTGCACACACAAACTCTGAAAGGAAAGCTGATACAAACTCCTTGATTGTACATAGAAATATCAAGTTGGTAGGGAACCCTACAATGGAAAATATCTTCACTTCCATGCATCTCTAGTCAATTCTCCCATAAGAACTTCTCCTGGCTTGGAACATTGCCTTGTGTTTGTGAACAAATGTGGGCATCAGAATGTGTTTTTACAAGTGCTTCAAGGCACAAAGAAGAAGAAGGAAAAAAAAATCTTATACATCAGTGAAAAATAGTGGATCACTGAGTCCAGTGTAGCTGAGAACATGCAGTCCCCTTTGGTTGAAGTTCATCCACGACAGGAAGACAGAAGACAACTAATTTCTTTGTTTTGGTCCCAGCATCCTGGCCCTGTTTTGAAGGGTTAAAGGATTAAACAGTGCATGTATTTGGAGGCCATCCACCTCTGCAAAGGTGCATGTAAATGCTGGGTTCAAGCTTTGCAAGTGATTGTCAGTACTTGCAAAAACATTAGAGCTTGGCAGTTGTAGACTTGACAAAAACCAAACATCGAAAAAACTAGCTCCAAACTTTTTAGGGCTGCTAAAAACCCATGACATTTATCTAATTCTTAAAGTGTTTTTCTATTTTAATCTTTTTATTATGAATTTTAAAGTGAGACCTGCAAAAAGCACAGCCTGAAAACCAGTTTGTTAGCCTTCAAGTCAGCCAGACAAAGCATGTTGTTTGGCCACCAAGCAGCATGCACTGCCTCCTGCCCAGCCCACAGGTAAACAAGGAGCCCAGTGGGAATTAGGCAATGAGTATTGACTGGGCCACGTGAAGAGACATGAAATAATTCCTTGGGATAATGTAAAGGAAAGAGGGCACACATTGCTGAGTGGGAGCAGAGGGAACACGAGACAAGGGATGGACACTCTCTTTCAGCATGTACCCTTGTTGCGTTTTCTCTACAACCACCTCAGCCATAAACACATTATTGCTAAGTAAAATCTAAGATGCAAGGGGGAGGAAAAAAAAAGCAAAAAACCCCACATGTCCAAGAGCTCAGGATTGTAAAAATCACCAACTAACAAAAAACAAAGCAAATCCGTCATAGGATGTGGGAGGGGAATAACCCCCAGTATTCTTCAGGAGAGCCAGGTACCCTGACCTGCCCCATCCTGGTGCTGTTAGACACCTAATTGTTGTCAATGCTGTATGTTTGTACAACGTCAATGATAATGACTGGGTAAAGAGATGAGGTATTTTGTCATATTGGAATTCAGTTTCCTTTGCATTGCCATGGCAATGCAAGAAAAATTTTGATCACTAGCTGAGACACTTCAGTATATATTAATACAGCGTTTGCCAAGGAGCGAGCTGAATGACAGTTATGTTTGTAAGTCTGATTTGAACTTTCTGCTTTTTATGCTGTATCAAAAGCCATGCACCCAGAGAAAGTTGAAGGGAAAAAAAATAGATCTTACTTACAGCAACTTAAGAGAAACGCCTGAAGTTAAGAGAATACATTTAATTCTTACTAAATTGGCATCAACTTCTTTAGCTGACTGCAAGGCAAGAAAGTCCAAACTCCCTTGAGGCAGCAAGTTCTAAAATAACCTTCTACTGCAGCACTTTGCTGTCAGAAGTTCTAACTCATGTTTCTACTCATCTGTCTCCCTAACGTCTTCTTGCTTACTGGGGCAGGAACTGCTATGTTATCCCTTATTTGTATAAGGTGTGACATAATAAGAACACCAGACTCATGCCTGAAGCCCCTCAGGTCAAGAGACGTACTAACAGCCCCAGTTTGTACTTCTAATGGATTTAATTTTCCCTGTTCCTACTGTTTTATAACTACAAGAATGTTCATTATGTCCCTAATGAACATTGTAGGTCTGAGCAGAGAATGCAGGCGCCCATGTCAGCAGCCAGTTGTGGAAGGCAAGTAGAGGGTGGCAGGAAAGCAGGCAAAGTGGTTCCTCTAAGCAACACACTCTCAAAACCAAAGGGTCACAGACCTGCTCCCTGCATGCCCAAACTCAGTCTACATTTGCCTCCTTGTTACAAAGGAAAGGGGACATGCCAAGAGTGGTCTCTTATTCCCAGTTCCGATCCCCTACTTAGAAGCTGGCCAAGTAGCATGTGTTGTCCCAGAGAGTCTATATATATGTTTTTCCATGATGGCCAGAAGTCAGCGAGGATGAGAAGAGGCATCATCCAGTAGGGCTGATATGCACCACAAGCGGCCAAGGAGCTAAAGTGGTCTCAGCGTCCTGAGCTTCAGCGGAAAATTGTCAAGGAAAGCTCCCACCAAAACACAAAAATTCGCTGCTGCAATTATTGTAGAATAATTGAGGTTGGCCCAACCACTGGAGGCAGAACTCCTCTGACAGTAAGATAATAGCTCTCCAAAGCTTTGGAAAGGTCCAGAGTATGGTAAAGCCAACCGTGCAGGTTGACAACAGTGTGGGATGCAATGTTCATACCCACACGGCTTTCCCTTTGATCATAAGAGCTAACATGGCAGCTGTGACAGAGCTTTTGCCAACAAAAGCCTCCAAATATTTTGAATTGGAGCCATTGGAATAAGTGCCTACCATGAAGATGTGCTCCTTATTCTCTGTCAGATTAGACAGCTCGCCACCCCATTTCTCGGTGATGTCTTCGGGTTCTCCAGGCAGAGCCCCTAATGGTTAACACACCAGGATCTGCAGTCCAGTTCGCTCATCTGGAACAAAGCCGCAGTCTGTCCAGCCCATAACTTAACAGCTGTGACAGCGCTTGAAAGCCAGACTGACATCTCTCAAATTCAGATACACATTCATGTCAGCTCTTGTAAAGTTTGCAGACCAGGGATCTTTCTTTACGCAGATGATTCCTATGGGCACATAGACTTTTGCCTGCAGACTCCTGCCAGGGAAAAAAAAAAAAAATGCATTTTGTTCTCCAGATATTTCTATCTCTTTCCCTACTAATCACCTTATTGCAACTGGAAATGTTCCATAAGGCCACCAGCCTAATTAAAAAAATAGTATCTAGATGCTGTTCTGAAATATGTGCATTTAGAGTTAGTTGTACATGCAAACCAGAAATATAGGCATATGTACGTCTATAACCATTTTCCTATTTTTGGCTAAGTGAGCACATTTTCTGGGATCAAGTTAGTTTCTGGCCTCTGACTAATTAGTGTGCAGGACTAACATTTTCCAAGGGAGTTTAGTTATGCGTGTTTTTAACTGCATGTTCAGGTTGCAAGTATACTCTCTGCACTGCCATGTATTGATCAGGAGTTGCGTGGAAAAAAGCCTTTGTCCAGTTGCATTAGTGGTTTTTTGTTTTACCAGCACAACCATTCATGCAAGCTAGATACTTGGCTGAATTCAGATTTTGTACATGCACGTGTATAGCTAAGTCCCTTGAAAAATCTAGGTCAAACACTGTAGACAACATTTCGGCTGACTTCTGTATCCACACACTCTTTACTCTGTAAGAAATTGATTCTAAGCACATTAGAGAAGGGAAGTGGCAAGAGGAAGTTCTGATCACCCAGTCTCCCCAAAATATAGCTATTGAGACTTTCTTAAGAGAAGCACTTCCCATTTTGTTCAGCTCTATTAAAATGGAATCAAGCAGTGCCACCACTGTAGCACAGTAACACAGCCCTGCAATTTGACATGCATCCTGCTGTTTCTCTTGCAGGTTCAAACTTGAGGTTGAGCCTGCTTGGGGATTGATCTAGTTTTCCAGCCTTGCTTTTCTAAAGAAGCGCCTGGGTACTTATGCACTTAATTCAGACTTGCTCTTATCCTTTATTCTCTAGAAAGTTCTTCAGATTTACTTGGTGGGAAAACAAATAGACACTGGCAGACAGTACCTGATGGCACCTGAAACCATCACCCTGTGCTCAAACATGAACTGAGTCTTTATGCCAAAGCTCAGCTTGAAGAGGTTTGGTGGGAAAAAAAATTGTTTCTCTTTTTTCACATGCCCATCAAAGTTTGAGTTCTTTGATAAAATGACACCTCAAACCATCTCATTTTGCTCAGCCCATCAAACATGTCAGCATCATCACAGCAATTTGTAAAGCCGCTTGATGAATATAAAGGAAGCACTTGTTTGAAACATGTAAATGGTTCATAGATACCTTTGGCTCAGTCCAAGTTGGTAATGTCTAGAAGACAGACAATGTTCTCTAACCTTCATGTTTGTTTGACAGTGATCACTGCCGATCATAGTTAAAATGACTTAAGCTTTTTCATGACAAGACCCTGCCTGTGATTGCATTTAGCTTTGAAGAAAGAAAATAAAGTGGAGAGCCACAAATATAAAGACTAAGCCAATGGATACAGAGATTGACAAGTTTGGAAAGAGCCACCAGGGTTGTCTAGTACAGCAATCCCAAACAATCATGACATAGACCACTACTCCCACCAGATCCAGAGACCCTCCCCTCCATACATTCCCACCACTCTATGAAACATCTTTTGTGAAACTCAGGAGTCCCACTAAAAAGGTCAGTGACAGAATTCCTGAAACGAAGTGTGCCAAGTATGTCTTACCCTGTCTGAAAGAAGCAGGGAGAGCTTCTCGCTTTCTCTGCTTTTTGTATCAACGTGTCACACAGTCATTGCAAAATGCCAGGAATAAGTAGGTAACTATAGTGCTCAGGTTACATTTGTCTAAACATTATTTCTGATGGCATATGAGACATAGCTAGCTGAAAGGAGGAAGTCTATGCCAGTGAGAAAGGGACTGTTGCATACATAACAGAAGTAATGAACACTGACCCTGGTTTTCTTGGACCATATTTGCATGAAATCACAGGTGTCAGGAGAAACACAGCTGTCCAAAGGGAAAAGCAATTAGAAATGGTAGATTTCAACAGTAAGTAGCTCCTGCTTGAGAGACCTGAAAAGGTGTCCCTACTTCATTTTTGCCAGTGCAAAGCTGGTGTATGAAAAATTCACTGAGCACAACAGGAGAACAAAGACCCACAGGAGGCCAGGAGCCACCAGTGATAAGGAAGAACCAAGGGGAAGAGCTGGTTCTGTGGCAGAGGAGAAGGGCTCTTCTCCCAGAAATGCCAACCGTGAAATGGCCTGAATGGACATGCTGAATGATGGCTGAGAAGTGAGCTAAATTACAGTTAGACATTAATAGTAAGTTTGATTATTAGACCTCATATTTTGCAAAAGGAACCTTGCTTCTTCCTTCCCAGTCTTCCTTGCAATCACAGTGAAATTATCAGGTGAAAATACTCTGCAAATTCAAATATGCAATTTGTGAACAAAGTCCTCAACAAAATTTTATATATATAATGTGTGTGCGTGCATGTCCGTGACTGTATGAAGAGTCCATTGGTCACATCATCCTTCCTTTAGACAGTGTCCATTGTCTACCATACAAAAAGTACCACCAGTGAAGCAATTTGTAGTCACCCTGTCCAACAGGCATCTCAAAGAGGCCAAGACGAAATGAGCATGGAGGTTGCAAACCCAATATTTCCTTCAGGGCTGGTCCTTCCCTTCTCCCATCCCCAGGTCCAGCTGCGGTGTATGGCAGCAGGTGGGACAGCAGCCTGTAGGGATAAATAGCAGACCTTTGGCTACAGGTCTTTCATTCCAACAATAAAATCCACATTGGCAATAAATCAGGTGCCAAGCAAATGCATCAATAGATCCTGCCAAGTCATTTTAAACTGCAGTTGTTGGGTCTTTTCTGTAACGTTTTGATGTATATATTCGGCCCATTAGAAAAATAACTTCATTTTCAACCACAGTTTCTGTAATGGAACAACTCCCTACTTCACTGCGGATCTCTCTAGATAGCCAGACTAAAATGCACATGATGCTTGGCTCAGGTTAGAGATGTAAACAAGCTGGCATTGCACAAAAGTCCATTTCTCAGAGGCCTGGCAAGACAGTTCAGCCTCCTCTGAAGGGCAGCAGCAGTTATGAGGGCCAGTAAGTGGAGACAGCAAATGCAGCACCATCATCCAGACCTGACCTACTGGAGCGTGGATCCAGGTTTCTGTGAAAAGAGAGCCAAGCCAAGCACTCGGGGATGGGGGCAGCAGGATGCAGCCCAGAGCACACCCGCACGCAAGTGCGGCTACAGCCAGTGGGTGCTCAGCTCCAGACTGCTCACTCTGCTCCTAAAGCCCAGGCAGTCCCCCAGCCTTAGTGCCCACTAGGATGACGTGCTGGACAGCTAGTGCCCAGAAGCTGAAAGGCTTTATGACTACATTTAGCATGTTACAACACCCTAGCATGGACATAGCTCCATTGATAAACGAATGCATTGATGCATCCTGCCTTGGGGTTGTACCAGCAAACAAACACCCCTCTGAAAGCAGACTTGCTGTGAAATTCATGGATGAGCAGTGCCCACCCTCATTTCTCCTCAGCCATGGCATCTACAAGGGTTGCCCTCTTCCCAGCTCTGTGAGCCAAAACCAGACCTTGAGCTGTGTGATGCCTATTTGCATAGGGGCTACAGCCTGCTCTCTGACTCACAGTCACCCTGGTATAACCTGGTGTAGGTGAAGCCAACATGGGATGCCCATCTGGAGTGATGCCAGCACCAGAGTCCAGGATCCTTCCAGCATTACTACCCACCTCATAAGAACATCGCAGAGATAAAAGTAGGAGTAGAACCAAAAAATTCAGAGGCAAAACTGAACTTAAAGACAAGGACTGAGAGCATGAAATATACAGAAAGTCACCCCAGGCACAGCCATTGTGGCTGGGAGCCGCTTCAGCGAAATGCAATCGCTCCCCTTCCCTCCTACAATCTCTAGCATGGCCTTGGGAGATGCTGCGTAACATTTTTCAAGCCTAGGACAAGGCAAAGAATCATTTGGTTGAAAAATGGCTTTTAGTAGAACATGAAAGATTTTATGAAAAACTATTGGCTTTTTTTAGAAGTGTTTCCCCTTTTTTGATTTTTTGGTGACATCCTCTATCAGGCTTTTTTACTGCAACATACAATGTAAACTAGTCTTTGGTTTCTCTTCTGGAATTATTCTTATGTTAAGATAGTTTTTTTACTCAAAAAGTATCAAAATAGTTTACCTACAGAAAATCTATTTTTGGGAAGCTGAAGTTTGCATTTTCTGGAGGCAGACACATGGAGCACAGTCATTCAATTCTGCTTATTTCAGTATGCAACAGAGGTACAAGACAGACTGCTCCCCAGCCTGCCCCATCCAAGCTCTGCACAGTCCTACCCAGACCCTTGTTTTCCTGCTACCAGGTGCCAAGTTACCTCATTGCAAGCTGATCCTCTCATTTCACCAGCCAAACACCTTGTTCTCTCTCTGCTTACTAATTTCTAATGCAGCTGGTGCAGAAGCAGCAGCCTACTCTCCTACAAGTTTCCAAACTTCCTAGATTTGAAGGGGGAAAGGGATAAAACCAGGCTCACTAGAGATAAGCCTGGGGGCAGCACGCCAACGTTTGAGGGACGCTGTGCTAGCAAGGTCCTTCAGTCTGCCGTGGAGGTAGGGCATGGAGATCCATGCGGCAGCAAAGACACAAGGGTTATTGATGTGTTAGAAACCATGGAGGCGCCTGAGAATGGTCACATAGGAATTAGGGCTTCTCCCCCCAAAAAGGTGGCAAGATCAATAGCCCGACTGAAGTGCACCTACACCAATGCACGCAGCATGGGCAACAAGGAGGAGCTGGAAGCCATTGTGCAGCAGGAAAACTATCATATAGTTGCCATCACGGAAACATGGTGGGATGACTCGCACAACCTGGAGTGCTGCAATGGATGGCTATAAACTCTTCAGAAGGCATAGGCAAGGAAGGAGAGGCAGTGGGGTAGCCCTATATGTTAGGGAGTATTTTGATTGTCTAGAGCTTAATGATGGTGACGATAGGGTTGAGTGTTTATGGGTAAGAATCAAGGGGAAGGCCAACAAGGCAGATATCATGGTGGGAGTCTGTTATAGACCACCCAACCAGGATGAAGAGGCAGAAGAAATATTCTACAGGCAGCTGGGAGAAGTCTCACAATTGCTAGCCCTTGTTCTCATGCCGGACTTCAACTTACCAGATGTCTGCTGGAAATACAATACAGCAGAGAGGAAACAGTCTAGGAGGTTCCTGGAGTGTGTGGAAGATAACTTCCTGACACAGCTGGTGAGTGAGCTGACTAGGGAAGGCTCCCAGCTGGACCTGTTGCAAACATAGAAGGACTTGTGGGTGATGTGCTGGTTGGAGACTGTTTTGGGCATAGCGATCATGAAATGACACAGTTTTCGATTCCTGGAGAAGTAAGGAGGAAGGTCAGCAGAACTGCCACCTTGGACTCCTGGAGGGCAGACTTTGGCGTCTTTAGGAGGCTTGTTGACAAAGTCCCTTGGGAGGCAGTTCTGAAGGGCAAAGTAGTCCAGGAAGGCTAGACATTCTTCAGGAAGGAAATCTTAAAGGCGCAGGAGCAGGCCGTCCCCATGTGCCAAAAGACGAGCCAGCGGAGAAGACGACAGGCCTGGCTGAACAGAGTGTTTTGGCTGGAACTTGGGGAAAAAAAGGAGAGTTTATAACCTTTGGAAGAAGGGGCAGGCCACTCAGGAGGACTACAAGGATGTTGTGAGGTTATGCAGGATGAAAATTAGAAGGACCAAAGCCCAAATAGAACTTAATCTGGCCGTAAAATACAATAAAAAATGTTTCTATAAATACATTAGCAACAAAAGGAGGGCTAAGGAGAATCTCCCTACTTTATTGGAGGTGGGGGGAAACATAGTGAGAAAGGCTGAGGAAAAGGCTGAGGTACTTAACGCCTTCTTTGCCTCAGTCCTTAATAGTAAGACCAGTTGTTCTCCAGGTACCCAGCCCCCTGAGCTGGAAGACAGGGAGCAGAATGAAGCCCCCATAATCCAAGGGGAAATGGTTAGTGACCTGCTACACCACTGAGACACACACAGGTCTATGGGGCTGGACGGGATCCACCCAAGGGTGCTGAGGGAGCTGGCGGAGGTCCTCATCAAGCCACGTTCAACCACTTACCAGCAGTCCTGGCTAACGGGGGAGGTCCCAGTTGACTGGAGGTTAGCAAATGTGATGCCCATCTACAAGAAGGGCTGGAAGGAGGACCTGGGGAACTACAGGCCTGTCAGTCTGGAGGTTATGGAGCAGTTCATCTTGAGTGCCATGATGCGGCACGCGCAGGACAACCAGGTGATCGGGCCCCGTCAGCATGGGTTTATGAAGGGCAAGTCCTGCTTGACTAACCTGATCTCCTTCTACAACAAGGTGACCCACTTAGTGGATGAGGGAAAGGCTGTGGATGTTGCCTACCTGGACTTTAGTAAAGCCTTTGACACCATTTCCCACAGCATTCTGCTGGAGAAACTGGCTGCTTGTGGCTTGGACGGGCGTACTCTTTGCTGGGTTAAAGACTGGCTGGATGGCCGGNGGCTTGGGGAAGAGGGGCTGGAAAGCTGCCCTGCAGAAAAGGACCTGGGGGTGCTGGTCAACAGCCGGCTGAACATGAGCCGGCAGTGTGCCCAGGTGGCCAAGAAGGCCAACGGCATCCTGGCTTGTATCAGGAATAGCGTGGCCAGCAGGAGTAGGGAAGTGATCGTGCCCCTGTACTCGGCACTGGTGAGGCCGCACCTCGAGTACTGTGTTCAGTTTTGGGCCCCTCAGTACAAGAAGGACACTGAGGTGCTGGAGCGTGTCCAGAGAAGGGCAACGAGGCTGGTGAAGGGACTAGAGCACAAGTCTTATGAGGAGCAGCTGAGGGAACTGGGGTTGTTTAGCTGGAGAAAAGGAGGCTGAGGGGAGACCTTATAGCTCTCTACAACTACCTGAAAGGAGGTTGTAGCGAGGTGGGTGTTGGTCTCTTCTCCCAAGTAACAAGCGATAGGAAGAGAGGAAATGGCCTCAAGTTGTTCCAGGGGAGGTTTAGGCTGGATATTAGGAAAAATATCTTCACCAAAAGGGTTGTCAAGCATTGGATCAGGCTGCCCAGGGCAGTGGTTGAATCACCATCCCTCGAGGTGTAGATGTGGTGCTTAGGGACATGGTTTAGTGGTGGACTCGGCAGTGCTATGTTAACAGTCGGACTCAACAATCTTAAAGGTCTTTTCCAACCTAAATGATTCTGATTCTATTCTATTCTAAGCTACATGCACTGCTCTCCAATTGCTCCCCCTGCCCTGAATCTCCCCAGAGCTTTGGGCAAAGCAAAGTTCTGTGCAGGATCTCCAGCCAACCTGGAGAGGTGAAGGAGGCCAGCTAGTTATACCACAGAAGGCCTCTTTGTGCAAATTTCATTGAACGCTGTGCAGCTGATATTTTAGAAGCAATATCTAAGAAGAGATTTGAAGAACTGCTTATGTGATGGTTTTGTTAACAGTGGTGAGAACATGCACGGGGAAGCTTATTGATTCCCTTTATTGGGCAAAATTTGCTTCCTAGAATTCAGAGTTAGAGACAGGCTGTGACTGCAATACCAAATTACCATGAGCTGCCTGCATGGAGGAACCGTCCAGAGGGTATGGCTGACCTGAACAAGCTGCTTGAAGAGCTGCTTAAGCACACCAGGCTACAGCTCTGATCCACTCAAAGAAAGAGTCAGGAGAGCAAGGAGGGAAGAAGAGAAAACAAGACAAGCAGTAGAAGATGGAAGGTGTCTGTGGCATTCTCTGTATGGAGAAAGACCCTCCCTGCCCACTGACCCTGGGAAAACTGCTGCCGTTTGATGTGTTTCACTGATGGATTGGCAGCGGTTCATGGAGATGTGGGATAGCTGGAGTATGCAGGGCCATAGCAAGATATTTCTGGGGGTGGGGGAATGTCATCAAACCAAGATGCATCTCTTTCCCACTCTAAACCCTCTTTATATACTTAGATCAGATGGGAAGTCCTTGAGGTCTGGCTTCTAGCCCAGCAGGTATGAAATATTAAGTGTCCCAGTTACACTGGTGCTCCAGAAGACATGCATTGCCCTTTGGTGGGGCGAGTTACCTTCTCCTACAACACAATGGAGCAGCACTCAGCCTGCTCAGAGGTCCCCGTGCCTGAATATAGACCTGGGGGTTGCAGTGGCTTGTGTAATTACAGAGACAAGGAGGGAAATGGTGTGTGTGGAAGGAAATGGAGAAGAACCAGCAAGACTCTTGGAGCAAGTAGAGAGCGAGTGCTGGAGGGAAGGGGAGGAGGACAACCACAGTCAGTCCTCAGAGTTATTCACAGAAACCACATACCGCTTCATCCTCATGCATTCATGATTAAAACCCCCATATTCTAGTGTTTTCTCATCCTGCAGACCAACCTCACAAATCACTGACAACCTGCAGTTTAGGAGAATCTGCTCTAGACCTCTTGTCCACTCATCCAAGCAGCAATAGTACATGGGTTACATGGTGAGTATAATACTACAGAAACTGGCCAGGCAAAACTCATCTGCGTACACATAGATGATGTCCCCTGTTACATGCTTTAAGGCTGATTTCCCTACTACTCTGCAGCTTCTGCCCTCTCACAGAAGAGGGTTGCAAGTGCCCCAATGTGCAGAAAGAGCAGCCCCCACAGTCCCCCTTTCTGCTGGCTCCAAACCACATTCACACACAGTTCAGCCCCAGGCTGCACCACGCTCTGCTCCACACTGCACCTCTACAGATGTAGCCCACATCTCGCCTCCCCTTCCCAGCAGCTCATACCTGCTCCCTCACCACTCTCTCCTCCATGTATCCCACCCAATCGCTTGTAAAAGTGCTCTTCTGCTCCACAACCGAGGATAAGCTGATTTTGCAGAAAGGATAAGGATGTCCTCTCCCAAGTTATCACTTACCTCCTGAAGACACAGCTGCAGCTTCTGAGAATTTACAAGTCTATCATCTGTTAACTCCTTAATAAACATCCTGTGCTAATGTGATTGGGGACCTGCAGAAACTTGATAACTTGATAACAGCCTCTCAATGGTGCTCACTCTTCAGCTGTCCTGCATGTGAAAACTCACCAGTACCTTGTAACTAATTCAGTTGGGTTTTTTTCCTTTGTTTCTAGCATTAGTAATATTATTTAGCATTACTCCTTATCCCTAGAATGATATCCATGCTGAAAAAGCTGATAAGTAATAAACCATTTCTCCTATCAGGAGCCATCGTGCTCATGGGGAGCAGCTGAGCTGGGGAGTGGGAACCGATCTTGTCAAGGGCTGACCCCAGCCCCTCTCAGCACCTATTTGATTGCTGTATTTTCTCTGTAAAGGTGAACTTTCAGCACATTTCAAAAAACTACCCAGTGGACCAAAGCTGTTCAACAGGAAAAACCCAATAGGGAAATGTATGTTTGTGTGTTTATGTACAATAGCGGCTGTGTTTGCTCTAGCTTCTCTCTATTCCTCCATGGCAGAGTAAATCAGCTAGAGAATACTCTAGAAGCTAAATTAAAAAAAAAAAAAGGTAAATTTAATAAAAAAAGAAGTTAATTTAAGAACATAACATATCCCATCATATTACAGGCGTGCACTAACTTTGCATTTCTTGCACAGTACTTATATTTTAATCCTTTCAAAGTTAGTTGCAACTGTGTTAATTTTGAACTGAATCATTTCAAGGTAAAAATGATTTCTGAGCTGTTGTAATCATCCCCCAGGCTAGTAGTGGAAAGCCAAGAAACACAAGACCAGGAACAAAAACTGAACACATGGGTTTCTTCTTCACTGCGTTCACAGTAGTTGTATCTCTGCCCACCTACCACCAGAGAGCAAATTAGTAAAATGTGAAAACAGAAACAAAACTAACTATGGCTTCTTTAAAGCTCTCTTAGTTCAATCTGTAGGAATAGTGAATGACCTAATGAAAATTTTGTGCCCCAATACAGGGAACTTATTAAGGACTGCAGTCCTTAATAATCTGCATGTCGCATATTTTTCTATTTTCCTTACATTTAAACTTAACCCCTGAGTTTCTAATGCTTATTTGTGCAATAAATGCAGTAATCCGTGACATGCTTTAACTTTAGTTACAGATATGTGCTATCATCCTTAACTTTTCCATGGTGTTTATGCAGAAATAAACATTATTTTTGGCCCAGCACTGTCCTCAGCCTGCCAGTTCTGTTTCCACAGATGCTCTCCGTTTCTGCTCTGCAGTATCACTCTACTATTTCATGCAGTATGTGCACAGCAGTCATGGCCAAACACTTTCCAGCTGTGGGTAACATCTTTCAACGAGATAATATCTTGGGGAAAAAAACCCAACTTACCACCTTTTTTGCTCCAAGTGGAGTCACACCAACTTTCCTCTGTGGTTGCATGTCCTCATGCGCAAGCCCACCCCTCTCACTCCTGATGCAGAGGTAATTTCAGCCTCAGTGTGTTAAAAATAATAATTTGTCATTAACCATTTCCCAGCTGTCACAGGGGAGGCCCAGCAGCTTAATGATATCTGAGCTGGGATTGAATATAACTCCAGCACAGTTTCAGCAGCTTTGGTTTATTATGTTGAACATCTGGAGGAAGAAATTTAAAGCACATATATGGTTGCCCCGAATACAGAGCTGCTTCAGCTTCATTGCTAAAAAATGCTGCTATCACCATACAGGTCCCCTACTTTAGTCTGATTTCACAGGCTACATTCTTGATGTAATTATGGATAATCTGGAGTGTCCCCAGATCCATCTGCAACAGCAGTAAAAAGCATGTTTGCTAGTAATACTACTTCATTATTATTCCTCATTCTCAGTTTGTGTTGTGTCTGGACCATGCCAGGCGCTGAGCCACAGTAGATGGCCTTTTCTACTGTGCAGGCAAAAGCTATGAAAGAAACAGCCAGCAGCTGCCAGGCATTGCAACATTAGATGCCACCAGAATTTTCTGCTATATTGCAAACCTGAATTTTTCCATCAGATCCACCTCCAGAGCTTACAGCTCACTCTTCATGGTCATCCTCTGCCACCTACAACTGTAATGCAGCATTTGCCATCCAAGATATGGGTATGAAATATATGCTTCTCTGGATAAAAGTACAACCGAAGCCCTGTGAAGAAGGTTCAAGTCTGTAAAAGGAAGAGTGCAGAGTTGCCAGCTGACTGGTTGAGTGTGAACCAAAATAAGAAATTATCTCTGAGTTTCTTCCTCCAGATGTGCTCCTCAGGGTATATGCATTTTTATGATTTTCAATCAGTCAGTAACTGATAAGATTCCTCCAGTGAAACCAAACACAGATACCATGATAATGTGATGTATCCTCTAGAAATAATATGATGTCAGTGGAAAAGGGCAGAAGGAGCTGCATTATGCCCACTTGTGCACAGGAGTGTCTTACTTCAGCCATCTGTCCTTCCAGCCATGCTCGGCTCCCAGCTGTCCCTCCATCAGGCAGGCTGTACTCCATGGGCATCACACTGCTGGATGCTCCTGAGTCCCAGGTGCTCACAAAGCCACACCAGGCTTTGAAAGCTTTAGATTAGGGATATCATTCTATGATACACAGAAGAAAGCACCAACCAACACATGCTCATATGCAGGTACCTTGCAGGAGCAGTTCAAAATAATTCTCTTCTTTCAAGCTTGAACCCTCAGCTCTTGGGTGTTTGCCTTTGTCAAGCGGTGTCAGCAAAAGCTTGCTGAGCGTTTAAGTAGTCTTCAAGAAATAAAAACCAGTAAATAATAACTGCCTTTGCATGTTCATCTCCTTCTCTCATCCTCCCTTCACATGGAAGCAATCCTGTCAATTCCCAGGCAGATGTTGATTAGACCAGCATTTAACCTTTAATATCTCCATTTAACCATTCATTTTGCTATGTGTGAGGTGACACACAGCTTTCCAAATGACACTGACGCTGTACTCTTTGCACACCTACAACAGACCTATTTTGGGCTGCAAAGATGGGGCATGCCACGCTGTGCATGGAACGGGTGCAGGTGGAGAGCTCAGCCGTTGCAAGAGCAAGGGTTGGACGGGAGGTCAGCAGAGAGCATCACAGCTGAAAGCACAGCCAGGAGTGCCAGTGTGGGGGAATAGGTACAAAACTGCAGGTGTGAACATCTAATGCACAGCTGCCTGGGAGGCATCAGGACAGAAAGGACCTGCGAGAGCAGAATCGGCAGATAAAACCCACTACAGGGTAAATACTATGGGCTGCAAAGCTGCAAAGCTGCAAAGCATGGTGTAATCCTGGCAAACCCTGCACCTCAATTCACACACAGCTGCTGGCTCGTTGCAGCTACAGCAAGGACACAAGCTTCTTGTAGCAGCCAAAGCAAACTTGTGTTTGCTTTGAACACTCCTTGTGTTCACTTTCCTTTCCTCTGAGCATGTTGTTCTTTGCTGTTGAAGGCCAGGCTTCAGTAGTTAAAGGCCAGTTACTTCATTTTCATGGAATTGTTTGAATTTTCTTTTAAAAATTGAACTTTCCTGAATTTCCCCCCCACCAACCTGAAAAATTGAAAAAATCTCTCTTCCTCCTTCTACTCCCAGGTTTTGAAATCTTTATTTTGTGGGTATAAGGAGTTCCATCTGGCTATAAATATTTATAGCATTTCAAAACCAATACTTGAACATTTTGCTAAAAAAAAAAGAATTGAATTTTTCCCTATTCATGTTTTTTTGAAGGAGAAAACAAGACACTTTCAGCTACACTAAAAATGTTCTCATTTGGGTCAGACAGCTATTTTGAGTACAGGACTGATAACCATCTGCGATTATCATCCACAGACAATTGGATGAATGTTCCCTTGCAGCCTGAAAGGGCAGGTCACTCACAACATATCTTACTCATTAAAAGTAAAGAATAACATGACGATATGTCACTGGTACCTTCAGCTGGATTGGCATGCTGAGCCCTCCCTCTGCGCTGGGGCTGTGTAGGTAGTGACTTCTGTCAAAAAAGAGCCCTAGAGGAGGTATAATTAACAATCACATCTTCATCCCGTAAATAATAGGATTCTGGGATGATGGATGAAGAACCTGAAGCTGCAATACATCTTCACATTAAGCATTACAGTGCTCTATCTCTGCTGCTCCTTACTGACTTCATTAGAGCACCAGTGAGCTCTCTGAATTCAGCTTAATATTTCTGAAGATTTAGGTAGGCAAGGCTTTGCTCTAAAAGCCATGCCCATGTGAGAGGTCTGGTGGAGGAGGTGGGTGGGAGGACATCTCGGAGGAGTTCCTGACTCTCTTACTGACTTTTGGCTTGCCTGGATGAAGACATTTGATTTGCTTGAGTTTACCTGCCTGTTCAATAGACTAGGCATTTTCAATATTTGCAGTCATCCATATGCACATGAAAAACAAAAAGACTGCATTTTCCTCAAACTGCCCTGTTGCCTGGGTAATTACATGAGCCATATGCTGAGGTCCTTCCTTAGGCAAATGCCCTGCTGCAGTCAGAGGGACACTGCCAACGTGACAGATGGGCAACACCGAGAACGGACTGACCAGGATGTGTGCCTTGGGAGCACATATAAGTGCCTTTGTGCTCATAAATACAGAACTGATGGTGCTCAGTCTGTATCTTGCAAAATCTGCAAGTGTCTTAAGAGAGGCCCCTTGAAAATGTGTCCCAGGTGGATAGACTCAGGGAGATGGAAATTTCTGTCTCCTTTCCACATCTTAGAGGGACACTGCTGTGAACTTCTCTGGCTACGTCATTCCCATTCCTTTCCTGAGATTCATAGTTCTATGCACCCACATAGATACATATACAAATATATAAATATATGCTTACACACACCTACATGTGCATGCACACCTCATATATATATATTTATTTATCCTGCCTTTTAGAAATTATCGTCAACCTCTTCATAATATATTATTATTCCATTAGGATCACTTCAGCTAACAAACATTCAAGGTACAACTGCCCTGAGGTCTCCTCATATGATGTACATTAAAGTTTAATGTTGTATTGATGTGTGCATTGTGTTCCATATGAGCCAAACTGTTCCATTAACTATGTGCAAAGGGCTATGAAGTTACAACATTTATCTCTACGCACGCTCCAGATTAGTTTTTCCTGTTGCATGCCTCCAAGGCTAAACATCTAGTCCTCAATTTACGTAGAGCTGTTAAAATTTTTAAACCCTTGTAAATGATGAACAGTTTATCAATGTAACTGCATTTTTGTCAGCCTTGGCTGGGGAGGATAAAGAAATATTGGCAATTTTCCAATGGTCATTTATTTTATTTTTTTTTTTCCATTTAAAGCACGAGTTGGGTAGAAACAGTATCCATTATTAATAGATAAATGTTTTATTAAAGATATAAAGACCACAAAGATTTGTAACTTTAATAATCTAGTTTCTTATTTTAAATTCTGTAACATTATTATTTATTGAACAACTGGGGATATTTCTCACAGGATCACAGTTAGGTAGAACCACAGCAAAATGGATAAGTTTGCGCTATCTGGGGGGAAATATTCCGGCTGAGTTAAGAGCTTCCTGACAGGATTTTTTTTTAATAATTTTAAAAATAAATTTGTCGCTGGCTGTTTACAATAAGGCCTATAAAGTTTCAAAGGGAAGTCTTTTTTTGTTAACTTTACTTCTGCTGCTGCACATGCTGGAGTGTCCTTACAACCCTGCTCACATATTCTGCAAATTATTCTGGTTTCTATGTTAAGCCAATTTTTTTTTTAGCCTTTGCTATGCTACAGCAGAGTGATAACTGCATTTTCTCTTCCCTGCAGGGTGATCTGTTGCTTTCAGGTGACTGAGTGAATTGAAAGGGGAAAAGGAATGTAATTTTTGAATTTTATTTTGCTCTCCCTCCTTGGATTTCACTTCATGGGCTTTTTTTTGCATGTTCTTGTGCTTATTAGACATTGCAAGGGCTGTGTGAATAACTGATTTCCTAAGAGTTAGGTCTGGCAGTTCAGAAAATTCAAAATGTGAAACAAAGTCATTTGGACTAATCAGAATTTTTTTTTTTAATTTCAGAATAAAAAATTAATGCTTAAGTTTGAGCACTCTAAAACGGTGGAAGGGTTTTGCAAATAAATGAGTTAAAAGAAGAAAACCAGTTAATAATAATAGCCATGCTCAGCCGTAGCTGACAAGAAATAATTTTACTACAAAAAAATCTCAAAATTGCACTTTCTATCTCCAGTAGAAATTGTGGGGCTTTTCCAAAAAGCAAAGTTTCTGTTTCCTAAAAAGAAACTTTCTGGGTTTATCTAACTCCTTTCAAGCCTGGACAAAATCAAAACAAAGTGTCATCCTACAATAGTCAGTGTTCAGCTGGTGACCAACCATCATTAAACACCCGAAACTTAAAAGATCTAAACTCTTTTGCTTGATTCAGCCCAGAAAGCTGAATATGAAATTCCTAAATCCCACATTAAGGTTCCTAAGATAAAATATTTGGCAATTTCAGGCTACTCCTCCCTGCACGTTCATGTCTGACACAGTAGTATGTCAGCAAAACATTTTGTTTGTTTCCTTGTTTAATTTTGGTGTGAAATATTCCTGATCAAATGACCAGCCTTCTGATATAATATTCTATTATCTGAGATCTGTACATATATACACACTTACACGTCTGAATCTGTATACGGACTATATTCAAAACTCAAATCACGGAGAATTTATTGTAAAAAAAAAAAAAAAAAGTTTTGTTTGGCACTTTCTAGAGGAGATCTGATTGGATCTGTCTGAGGGTTTTCCATTAAATCTTTTCCACTCAGTAAATACCAGTTACTGAAACCAAAAGCGTTCAAGGGAGAGGGACATTTTCAATTAGCTTTTTCAATCACATTTACCACAATACAGTGTGAAATTATAAAAATATTGTATTTCAATATTTTCTAAGCAAAAATATCTGCTTTTACTTCTTGAACATGATGAATTTTAAAAGGCCGCAATTACAAAGAACTATTTAAAACCTTTTACTTAACCATTTATTAACCATTAACCATTTATTTAACCATCTATTTAACCATTTCAATATCTATTTAATCAACTATTTTAGAACATTTCAGCAGACCTGAACGAAGAAGTCTTTCTCAAGCTTCACCTTGCAGGAAAGCTGATGATTTTAGGTGTTATTCGTGATTGAGAGAGGGCCATTTGGTGTTTTTGAAACTGCAGAAAGTCCCATGGGATAATATGTCCCAGGCAGCTCTGGCAGTTACTGGTAAGGAGCTCTAGCTCTTGCAAGAATCATTAGAGATGTCATGTTCCCCGTTTCACTCCAACAGGTAAAATCAACCACGGTACGGACAGGGCCGGTAGCTGTTGTTTTCATAACCACAACTATTCCCTGACTCCGGATGAACATTACTTACATGGTAGTTAACCTACCAGGAAATTATCAGACTTATTTTACACATTGCATTTGGCCAAACACTACCCAAACAATTGTCTTTGGACACCGGCTGCTGTAGTGAACAGACGCACTGGTGTGTGGGCACAGGCGTTTGTGCGCAGCTGGTGTGCCACGATACGAGCAACCCGCTCAGCGGGGACCTGGACCATGCTTTCGTCCCACCCCCTACATTAAAGCACGAGCAGTGTCTGTGGCTGGTGGCATCTGCCACTTGTTTATATTCTGCATTAAATGTGAAACTGGGCATCCTGGACAATTTTCAAAGCTCCCTCTGGACACAAAGTTGTAGGTCATCCTCAACCTATTTTGCTGACCCATGAGACAAATTGTGTTTCTATTAAATCAAGCCTTCAAGAAACATATTCCCTGACTTGACAGTGACTAGTTACTCTGGCTTGCAGCAAATAATTGTAGAGTGACAGGCATCTGACAGTGATTTCTCAATGCCTGGGCTGTGGTTTTCTCTTCTTTTCTTTGGCAGGATCCAGAGCAGCAGCAGGATATGGTGTGTGCTTCAGGGAGGGAATTTCTGATTTCACTCCCAGCCTTTCATAGGAAATCATTCCTTGATAGTGGAGCTCCAAGGTGTGGAAAGAAGTAGACCTTGGCTGTAAGGAGAAAGAGCTGCCTGCTCTGCATGGCATGGAAACAAGGTATGATTAGTCAATAATATTAGGAAACTTGATATGTTTTAAAAATGTGAGTGAAGAAATGCTTGAAAAATTAATACATTCGGTAGGTGAACATAAAACCTTAGTGGAAGGTGGGACTCTCTGAGCTTTCTCTGGTTGCCCTGTGACTCCAGACCGCATTAAAAGCAAATGAACCAACAATGAAACAGGCTGATGTTTTGATGGAAAATTGCTGTGTTGAGGCCAGTAATAAAAGTTATGTTAGTTCTGCCTCTTGAATCCTGCTCAGGAACATCTGCAATTTTCCATAATAATTTCTAAGATGCCAATCTAAGCAAAAGTAATGTTAATTAGGCCCCCTCTACCATTGGACTAACTCGATGTTGATGGTTCTCTGTCTACTACCATTGCTAACAGTAATTTTTGCAACATGCTTCTAGTAAGTTTGATCATGTTAATAAATGTGGTTCAGGTGGGAATGTCTTGGGCCCGGGAGCTACAGAATCCCACATCACAGTCAGTGATTTCACTCTGAGGGTCCCAACTGTCTCTCAAAGCATTGGGAAACCTGGTGAGGGAAACCCTGTGCCTTGAAGGTAAAAAGCACGGAGGTCATCTGCTGGAAGATGCTGCAAGGTTGTGCAGCATAACCTGGTATCTGACCACAGTGGATTATTTCATAATCTAAATAGGTCTTTGTAGGGAGAAGGATTTAACTTTATTCACAATGAAGAAGTCTTTCAAAACCTCAAGAGATGCTTTAATCTTAGTAAAGTTCAAGTACTGGGATATATCTCAAACAACTACTTCATACACTAAGCCAGCACGCAAAGGAATGCAAAAGCCAGAAAGCCAGTAAGAAACAAAAGTGAGCTCAGGGAACACCTGGAGCTTGTTTCTGGAGAGGGAGATCTGGGACTGCTATAAAAGAGCAGCAAGGCTAGCTGGTGAAATAATCTCCCTCCCTGTCAGTCCTGCTTGTTGCTGGGGTCCTGTCACAGGCAGGATGGGTGGGTTGGGAATCCCTGAGCTTCTGCTGTTGCTGAAGGTTTCCTGTCCAAGTGAGCCCCCAGTACAAGAGAAATCCCAGTTTTTCATATTGCCTGCAGGAGAAAGATGGAGAAACAAACAAACAAAACAATGGGGCTGGTAAAGCTTGTTTGGGTGTTGTGAAACAGGAGAAGTGATGCAAGAGTCGGGGGTAACAGGCTGGTGCTCAGCTGCATGATTCCTCCCTCCCTCCCTCCACCTCACTGCTGGTGTAAGGGCGGAGGATGCTCCAGTTCCCGTGTGCTGAAAGCACAGGCACTGCTGCCACCCACCACATCTCCTCGGGGAAAGCTGTCCCTCCTCATCAGCTCCAATGCAAAGCCCTTGCTGGGGGCACAGGGATGAAGCCTCTGCAAAAGCTGCTGTCCCCAGAGTCCTGACCTGGGGGTCTGAAGAAGGCAGCTCTGCCAAAAAAAACCCCACAAAACCTCCCCACATTAAGATCTCAACCTTACCTAAGGAATTCAACAGCGATAATGCCAGCTGGGCTGTAAACATGGGGCCAGAGGAACCCCCATGCTATGGGTGGCATGAGAATGCACCGAGAAGTTGGACTGCCTGGCACCCAGGTCTGCCTAACCTTGTCCCTTCCTGTGGCTTCTTAGGTATCCTTTATCCCTTGTGTTCACAGTATCAGCAACCCCAGGTATTCAAAACCTCTTCACCTGGATGTCACTCAGCTTTGCTGTCCCTCGGATTCTTCTTCTAATTATCTTCTTTCTTATACCATCAGTATTGACTCCAAGCTATTGCAACACAGCTCCAAGTGCAAATGCTTTCCCCATACACCATGTGCCTGAAATGCAGAGAGATGAAGGTGTTAACAGCTGATCTTCAAGAACTCTTTCACATCTTCCTCCCCTCTCCGGGTCACCAGAGCTACCAGTTGTTCATGCTCTCAAGTCAGATACCATGGGAGACATAGTACCATAGGAGACAGGAGAACTCCAGGGTAACCTGTTGAGGTTCGTAGCACTAGCCAGAAATTTCCTCTCGGCAGGCTAAATATTGACAGATGCTTTGCATCTTGGGAGTACAAAAAGAGTTAACATCCCCTCATCCTGCAATGAGCTGTAGCTCTAATTTCCTTTTCTGCTAAGATCAGTAAGGTGTAATTCCAGCTAGTAACACCCATGGAGGACAGAGCAGGAACACAGTGTTTCAAGCTGAAACCTTAGAAAACAAATGGTCAGTCCTTAAGGCACCCTCTTGATTGTTATCAGATTCAATTCCATTTCAGTTCAAACCAGAACTGCTTAGAACCAAATCTTCACAGTATCTGGATCTATGGACGAGCAGGGACTGGGAAAGAGTAGTGCTTATGCTGGAACTGCATAACACACCAGAGACATGCCTTGTGGCCATAGCCCAGGATGGAGACGTCAACGCTTGATCCACAACAACCCCAACTGTATGACCGGGCTGACCAGTACAGCCCCCACAGGGAAGAGGCAATGAAGCCACCTCTGAAGGAGGACGAAGATGATTTGTCATGCTAAGCAAGTGCTATAAAGGTTTTTATTGCCACTTGTTGGGGAAGCGCCTCACTCTTGACAGTGATGGAGTCCTTCTGAGCTGAACATATTTATCCGCAGGGATAAATCAGGACTTATTTTACTGAAGATCTGGGGCCTGATCTCAGAGCACAAAGCAACTGAGTGCTCCCAGGGTTCCTCTCATGTCAGTTCAAAACCACCTCAGCCCCCAGCAAAGGGGAAATGGCAGCGCAGCAGGGGGGTCCTCATGCTTGCAAGGCTCCAGGGACAGGACAGCTGCCTTCGGGCCAGAATGGGGCAAAGACTGGAGCACTTCAGTTCACACCAGCTGCTTGCACTTCACTTGCTTTTTATTTACTGCTAATGCAAAGCACCCAGGAGCCTCCATCCTGGCCAAGAGGAACAGCTGCTCCTTTGCACCCAGAGCTCAGGCAGAGGAGCCAGGCTGGTCCCATTAAGCCTGGTCAGTCCCACTGGGGCAGACTGGTCCCACACAAACACAGTCATCTCTGCTTTTTAGACAAGGCTGGTTTAGGAACAAGATGAGAAATCAGGAGCCAGAGCTGCTGTGGAGTCTGAGGCTGATTTTGCCTGAGAGTACTGATGCCAAGTTACTCATAGTGCATCTTAACAATGTAGGTAAGACCAGGATCAGGGCCAGAGGAGCTCTGTCCTCCTCCCTCCCTTCCCTTGCCCCATTTTGGGGCCGACACTAAACTTGCTGAAAGGCAGCAAGTGGCAAATGCAGAAGTGCTGAATTGCAGCTTGAAAAATGACAGAGAGTGATTATTGCTGTCCAGGAGAGAAGGATTAATACATCAGTCCAATGTGAGACTCATATTTCGGGCAAAGTATTTTCATACAGGCAAGAATCTACATCAATTTGCTCAGCTACTTGATTCATAGAAAAACAGTGCTGAAGAAATAAGGAAAAAAGGGAAAACAAAGGCTCAGAGGATACTTTATCAGTTATTCTATTAACGTGCGGCAAAGTACCAGTAGCAGGAAGAAGCTGATTCTCAGAGCACGTTAATAACAAAACATTGAACTGATGCAGAAGATCTGTTGCTTATTTTCCCCTTTCTAAACTGCTTCTTCTTAGACCATCAGGAAAGGTGAGGGATCCAGTCCAGCACTTTGCCTAATAGGAAGAGGGGAGAAAAGGTCTGTTAAAGCTTGGATGGTGTGCTGCTACTCAGCCAGAGTGAGAGTGATGGATGGGGTGGTTGCTCAGCGTCAGGCAGGGTGCAAAAGGGCCTCAGTAACATCTATTAAAGCAATCCATTTTTCCCAGGCTCATCTGGCACTCACTCTTTGTCACCACACTTGTTACCTTTTCCTGATGGTAAATGCTGGGGAACTTCAAGGTATTTGAACAGTCAGAGACGACAAATCCCTACTAAGAAGAAAGCGTAAAACAGCAGGAGAAACATGTTGGCTTCATCCTGAGTGAACATTAAATACACTTCACATTTGTCTAAGGAGACAGCTAATGGGAAAACGGGCTCTTTAATTGAACAGGCTGAGAGTTTCACGCAGCTGCATATAACAAACGCGCAGGAGAAAGCCATTTTTCTATGCAGGGATCCTAGCCTGGGTGAGGCAGGAGGGAGCATTTCTTCCAGAGAATTAACAGCAAATGCAAGTGGCTGGTGAGGACAATCCAACGTGATGCTTTTCCCAATGCGGCGCTATTTAAAGGAACAGAAAGGGGCCTTGGATCAAGCATACAGCCCAAAACTGGCCTAAGGCAACATAAAAACAGCGGGTTATTTTTGTTGTGATTTACAGTCATCTTGAAGCCCGGGGCATGCCAACTGGTATATTCAACTCGTCTAGGTCATCAGAGCCCTCTGCAGAGTGGGTTTTTTCTCGCTGAGTGACTCACTGACAGCATTACTCACCGGGAAGCTGATGTATCTCTGCAACATGCACTTGTGTTGCACCTTCTGCCAGTCCAAATGCACTTGGCAAGAAGCAGTTCATTTGATTTAATGATCCCTCTAACGGAGAGCTTAGTATTACAGGGCGCCGCACTAGCCCCTCCACATCTGCAGCTGGCCCCTCAGCTGGACTGGTGGCTCCTGGATCAGTACTTCTCATCAGCCTCTGAAGTACAAGGTATCAACACCCGTTGCAATAAGGTGCCAGCCACAGCAGCCCAGAAAAACTCAAAAATTGTGTATGAGTTTTATAGAATGTATTTTCCCTGACACATGATGCATGCTGCACATGTCCGTTTGCGGTTACATCAATCTTCCCATCTCCCCTTGAATCTTTCCTCCCCGTACACAATCCTTCAAACTCGCTCTCCCGCAGCACAACCACTTCACAGTCTAAAGAGCATCTAAAGTCCTGGGATTAACCTGAATATTGTTTTCCTTTACTTACTAGAAATGTTGTTCAGACATGGAATTCAGCCCTGGAAATCTATTACCTCTCCAGGGTGTACAGCAGAGGGTGCTAGGGACACCGACACAGCCAAAGCGGTGCACCTGCTTTCATTGTTATCATGCTAATTAATAACATGATAATTAAATGAAAAAAGCCCATTACTGGAGCATCAAGGGAAGGGGCAGAGGTAGAAATGTAGCAAGAGAGGGATTGAAGGAGTCTCCTCTGTTGTCAAGTCCTCTTCCCTCTGACTCCCATCTCACCAGCTTGTTAAACTCTGTCCTAAAAGCGGTGGCTTTTCCCTTGCTCCCCAGGGAAAGCTGTCAAAGAGCTTCCCTTATCATATATCAAGGAATCTGCTCATATGCAACTAAAATTTATAATTAACCAGTTTGTTCTTGCTCTGTAGCTAAAATCACCTCTCCCCCATGGGGCTTTATCTCCCCCACGAACAGCAGCCTCCTCTCCACAGGCATTTATGGCTAAACGGGCTGCACGAGCATGCCCTCCCTCAGCGGCCTTCCCCCTCTGTATCCTCACTGCTCTCCTCCATGCCTGTAAACCTAAAACCCTCAGTCTGTGCAGAAATCCAGCAGTGACGTGCGCTTCGCCAGGCTGCGAGGACAGCAGCAGCAGCCGGGGGCAGCCAGGCAGCCGGTGGGGCTCAAGCCCTGGGCAAGGATGCCTGGAAGGAGCTGGCACCAGCAGGGTTCAAGCAGCTACTCCAGGTCATTTGTTTTAAGGGTGGGATTCGCTTGAGCATACGTGGAGACAAACCAAATGGTACTAGCTCATTGCAGCTGCCTCTAGACAGGTACCAGGAGGCAGCATCACACCTGGGTGCCAAAATGACGTTGTGGTCATGCTAATGGGGTTTAGGAGCCTTCTCCTCAGCAAGTACTGCATCAGGTCCTCCATGCCATGCCAGGGCAGGTTTCCGGGGCAGTATCTCCTAATAGTAGTAACACAGACCTTTTTTCAGCTCTTCTTTTTTTTCCCTCCTCTTCCTCCCCTCTTTGCTTTACCTGAAAGCTGGGGGCATCCTCGGCTGCCCCCATCCAGCAGCAGAAAGGCAGCTGACAGGTTTTCTATCACGTCAGGGGTCTGGACCACTAATTCCCAGAGCAGCACCGCAAACAGAAACCCTCATCAATGCCAGGAAATTCTCTCGTTCTTTGTGTGCTCGTTAACTGCATTTATTTAGCAAAAGGGCAGATGTGTGCAGCAGGTCTGAGGTTTGAAAGGCCACAGGCAGCTCTCTTTCTGGCTTGCTTTGCCCTGTTAACTATGTTATCCCAATAACTGCTGAATATACACAGATACTGTAACTCTCCCAGTTTGAATAAGTGCTGCCCCACTGCCAGGCTATCAGCAGGACCAGGAGATCTCACGTGAAAACTCTGACTTGGTAGACTGGGTACACAGATGCACTCAAAGGAGCTCTGCTTCTTCACAGCCCAGATAGTGTTAGACCACATTAAACACATTTCAACGTCCTGGATACTCCTTTCTTATCCCAGTACTGAACTGGAAGGTCAATTCCAGTCATGGACAATGAATGGTTCAAGGACCAGTCCTCCTAGTCTTCCATGCAGGGCATCCCAGGAGAAGGGTGAAGCCACCTGCCCAGGATGAGGAGAAGCCTTTGTTACAGAAGTAAAAAGGGAAGCCATTGCCATGAAAAAAAGAGAAGCTGGTACTTTAATCCCTGCTGTGATCACTCTCTGCCTGGCTGACTCAGTGCTGTGCAGATTTTCCTAGTGGGGAGTGAGAAGGTTTCTATATGTCCATGAAACTCCAGCCAGAGCCAGCCTGGGGAAGGGCCGTATCTGTCAGGATCACGTGCCACAACTCGGCTGGCCACATCTCTGCTGCAAGACAGGTGGTACCTCACGTAGATGTGCTCTGTTCAGGACCTAACTCAAGGACTGTATGTCTCTTAATTTCCATCAAAGACAAAAAAATTATAGGACACTAGGCATAAGAGTTAAATAAGCATGTTCTGCTTCATCTTTAACATAAGACTGGGCATATCGTTCCCACTAATAGAGGAAGAAGAACAATTAGCCTTAAAGAGTATTAACATGTTGAATGTGCAGTGCAATAAGGATTTGTACAGCAAATCTCCTTGTGACTCCGGTGAAGTGAGACTGGGTTTTCCAAGGTATTTGCAATGCTAATGCTTGGCAATGCCACATATCTGGTGATATTGTATGACAGGGAGGGCTATGGGTACAATGTTAGCCAAACGAAGAAGAGTTATTAAATATGACATAAGGTGATAACAAATGAGTAATTTACGAACACTTATGTGATGTGAATGGTTCAGGAATTTGAAAAAGGATTTTCTTAAAGTGTGAGCTGCTCTCCTGGGAAGACATCTCTGATCTCTCTTACTTATCTTTTTTCTACTAAGTCAAAGGGGTTGTGAGTTTGATAATAAGCTGTCAGGATTTGCCTCTTAGAAGATGTGATATTAATAAGAAAGAGTATTAAATGCGTGTCTTGTTGCTTTTGCTGTTGAGGGAATAAAATACTTCCTTAATAACCATTCTGTGACTGTTTGGAAGGATGGACCTTATTAAGGAACAGGTATTTAAATACCTCGTCTTTACTCAACAGTTCATACTCCACCCCTGCTAAATCCACAGGAGTCAGTAAGGTTCAAAATTCTCTGTTTTCTGATGTTTGTTGGTCTATGTGCAATATGACAGAAGGTGCCAATCCAGGATCTATCAGACAAGTGTCCACACAATTCAGTCCGCAACAAACTCCAGTGGCCGTGATGAAGCCACATGCTGGGGAAGAAGTTCACTGAGGAAGTTCCATGCTGCTGTTTGTGGTGTACAGAATTTCCAAACTTTAGAGCTAGCTGGGAATTTTCCAACAGATCATATCTTCAGTGAAAAAGGTCAATTCTTCAACACTAAAACACATTGCAGGAACATGCAGATGTTCATGAAATTCTAACAGAAAACTGCCATATTTTCTCTTGCAGTAAGCTGGAGGGGAGCACAGACTCCTCTGTAACAAACCAGCTCAGCAGCTCTATTTTCCAGGGCTTACAGGTCTCTATCTCCTTGCAGATCATGCTGATCACTGGAAGCCTCTGGGCCCTGGGAGACCTGGCTCCGAACACCAGTTTCTGGTCCCAGACTCCAAGTCTATCCAGCATTGGACAGTGTCTCCAGGAGACTGTCCTGGAGCTGGATGTACCAGAGATTCTAGGCTAAGCAGGACGCCAGAAACCCTGGCTTCACCTCCCAAATCACCTCTTGTGCTCCCCGCACAAGAGCCTGTGCTCCAGGAGAGTTGGGGAACCTCAAGAAAAAGTTTTAAGAAGTAAAAAATGAAATGTCTGTTTCAATATTTGTAAAACAACCTAACAAAAGGTTTCTCTCTCCTTAGAAGACAGCAGTTTTCTTTACACTTCATAATATAGATATCTTTTAAGCTATTTCAGAAAAGAAATTCCCTTCTCCAGTCAGCTATAGTGGTTGTAAAGATGTCAGTCTCGATGGACTTTCCCTGGCAACTTTCACCAGCACTAGTTCCCAGAAATCAATTAAAAGCCCACTGAAATCAGTTGGCATTCCGTTTAATATAATTTTGGTCTTTTCTTAAAGAGGAAATTAAGTTTTACAATTGCTAGGAAAAGTTGTCCCCTTCTATTCCACTGTTTACTTCCCCGTTGTCCTTCCATGCACAAAACTGGATTCATTCAGGAGATGTTAATTATTTGTTTTATGTATTCCCTTATCCCTTTCCTAACTTAGTGGCAAATAGTATTTAAATGGCATTTTCTTCGTACTGCTATCACAAATGTGCTGTAAAGCAATTTGGCATGCCCTGTTTCCAGAGGCATTCTGAGAAAAAATTTATGACTCCACACTAGTGACCGGTATCGTGGCTGTGTTCATGCTTTACTAAACTAAAGTCTGCAGCTAAAAAAGAAAAGAGCCCGCGCCCACAGACATCCCCAGCTGGTCGCATTCACAGATCTGGAGATTCATGAGCCAGTGAATGCTCCCAATTTGCCAAGCAGATAAATTTGAATGAGCATGCAGAAGTTCACCCCATAAACTGGGTAATGGGAGCCAGTTATTGTGGTTCATGCAGTAAATGCCCCCAATTTGCTGCCACATGAAAATAGCTCAAACCTTTCATTGCATCTGTGCTGAAGAATAGAGTTCTGTGAACTCCAGTCACTGGTGACGCAAAAGTTTTTGTCCATATGCGGCTGCTTTGCAGCTTCATACCAGTGACTCTAATAGCCAGTTTTGCTGGTCTTTTCAAATCACTATAATTTGTGTGTGCTATTTAATGAAAGCGTCAGTAAGGCCTCCGCCAGTGCCGACCTCCACTTTCCATCTGCCCATGTTCCCCAGTCACATCCAATGTTGAGACATAAAGATGCTGAGGCAAACACAGATAATGGCACTCAAAATTTTAGGTCCCATTTCTTTTCAGAAGGGGACCAATCTTTTCCTCACGTGGGATGTAAAATTAGAAAATTATGCTCTCCAAGTATCCTTCTCCATATCCTTCTCCAAGGCATAAAGGAACAGCCTGGGCAGTTTCTGAATGTAGCTGGTAACCTCCTGATCCTTCCTCACATTTTAGCAGCATAAAATATTTGTATTTCCTGTCCCAAACCACTGTGTAGGGAGACAAAATAGAGTTAAGAGCTGTAATTTTCAAGAACATGGGCTATTTAGAGCTGTTCAATGCAAGGGCACATCAGAAGCTCCCTAGAAAGGAAGAAGGCATCAAAAAAAGGTGACATTTTTCCTTTACATTCTCTTCCAGCTTGCAGTGGTGCAGGACACAGCTGAGAACGGTGGGTTGCACCAGCCTGGCCTCACATCTGGGGCTTGGCAACATGTCTTAGACAAGCCACATGCAGAAATGTGGCTGGACACTACTTCTAATTAGAAGGAAAAAAATGGCCCATGAGATCGCTTCTGAAAATGGTCTTCAGTGTTGCAGAATTTCAGCTCCCTCTGATTCCATGGAGCAACCCTAGCTCACTAATGTCTACCCAATAAAAATTGGCTGGATTCAGGCAGTTGTGGTACAGAAGAAATAGAAAGCAAGACACAGAAGAGTGAAATAAATCGAGACAGATCCACCTTAGTCCTGCTCTTGGCTTTATTTGCTCCTATCTGTAATATGTTTCACCAGGCAGGCTGGACAATAGACCACTGAGCCAGAGTCATGTTTCACAGTGCATCCCTGCTACTAAAAGATGGAAGGAAAGAGGTAAATATTGGTGAATGGAAAGCAAAGGCAGTGACATGGAAGAAGGAAGGGCAGGAGAGCTTGGCTTGGTGGGTGAAGCAAAAATGGATGAAGAAAAACTTTTATCTCCCCAAATAAAAAGCAATAGAGTTTTGGACCAGTAATTTTCTCCTTCTCACTGTCTACACTGCATTTTAGAAAAGCTTCATTTACTGACTGCTCACATGGTTTCTCACACCAGCGCTCTGGAGGTTGGATCGAGGGTGCCTGAGTGCACCCAGAAAGAAAGCTGGGAGTGAAGGTGGTGCTTGAGGGAGCACTTGGAGTGTGGACAGGCTTAAGTACACCACGTTGGCCCCGGGCACCTCAGTACGCTCCTCCTGCCTTGGCAGCCAAAGGTGGGCAAGATCTTCCAAGGTCCTTCCTAAAACCACTGGGTGTCACCAGGGAAGATGGGTTGTCCAGGCAGTCTGTGATCAGCTATTTATAAGGACAGGATGGACATGCAGGACCATTCATGGACGCACAGAAAACATCAGCCCTCTACCCTGTCCTGAAGGCAGATCTCAATGACCCGTATTGTCAAAACCAGGTTTTTCAGATGGAGACCAGGCCACATCACCCTAACGTGGTCTGGGCTCTGTGCAGAGGACATGCCAGGCTGCCTGTGCAGGCAGAGCCCTCTCTGCTTGAGCTGTCTTTTCACATCACTGGCGGGTCTGAGGAATCAATAACTAGACTGGTGTAGGAAGATTTTTTTTTAAAAAAAGAGCCAACTAGCTTCATTTTGAATGACATGCTTCATTTAATCTGGAGTGAAACATTTCATTTTGATCTTTGAGGATGTAGAGTACTGATGCTGATGAAATGGGAGAAACTTTTAAAATGAAAATTATTTTCAAAAGGAAAAATCTCAGATCTTTGAATCTGAAAACACAGAAATGACATTTTCATCTTGGGACATTCTCCCCCTTGCCTTTTTTTACCTGTTAATGCACATCTTATAAAGCCAGAAATGAAATCACAGAATATTTCAGTATTGCCGACTTTGCATTCCTTGTCAGGAAACCATTTCTAATCAAGAAGGAGGGGCTGTTCAGGTGAGACACATCCTGGTCTCTTGCAACGTTTCCTGGCAAAACAGCTCCCTTTCTCCCACTGCTGAATGCACTTGCTCTGCCATCAGTGATTGAAACATATGCTGAAAAACTCCCCCTCTCAAACTCCTCAGATGTCATCACCTATAGACAGTGCTGCAGCTCTGCCTATAGGTGACGTTTGAGGTGAAATCCTGGTTCTCTGCACCCAGTGATAGAAAAGCTGGTTAATGCAACCCAGCTTTTGCTATTTCTCCCACCACAAAGGTACACAAGAATCACAGCTTTCCTTTTAAAAATAAATAAATAAATAAAAATAGGTTTCTAGGCCAGACGCTAGGCTATAAAGAACATTTTTCAGCACGACATCATCCAACACCAAGGCTACGTATTTTTTACCACGGCCTCTCCGGAATTTTTTGAAGGTCTGCTCAGCATCCTCTCCTGTTGGGAGAACTAGAGCAGCCCACCACAACTTTTCCCAAAGAAATGAGGAGAGTGATAAGAAACGTGGGCAATAACTGAGAAGCCTGGGAAAAACGTAGTGACAGGCTGGTGATTTTGAAACTGGTCTTTTCCTTTTGGAAAGCCCTTCTTATGATGGCTGCGCTGTGGCCTGCACATTAACAGTCCATTAATCCTTTAGAAAGGACTCGATCATTTGCCATTAGACTTTGGGCTGAGTTCTCCAAAGGGCTCTACACATTAGCTGCACATGGAACAGCTTTCAGCTGTGGATATCGACCATTATAATTTAGCTTCAAGATCTTGGTATTTAAACCTATACTACCGAAAAAAACCCAACCCTGAACGCACCTACATTTATCTCCCTGCTATGCTCTAGCCCCATTACACCATTCTGACAGCACTAATTAGTCAGAAACCCAGTTTAAGTGGTGTATTATAAGGTCACATGTAGAAATTTCTGTCCTGGGCTCAATGCTTAGTAAACCTGTTTTGTGGTACTCAAAGTCTTGCCCTTTGTCTAATATCCATGGTCATTATAAATTGGTACAACTTTCTTACATATTTTCAGCCTACAGTAAGAAAACTCTCAAAGGAGAATGTTTCCCTTTCCAAGTAGAGTGCTTCCTTTGTGACAGCAGGTACATTTTCACGATTATCCATAATTTGCAGCAAATTTATCATTTTCATAAAAACTCAGCCAGAATATAAATCTGCACAGGGCACAAATATAGATGCATAGTTATTCAAAATGTTCCTATTTGCAGTCCTCATATGCCTGCCTGGTTCTATTTCCAAACTTGCTATTTGTTTTCTTCCTTGTTTCCTTCTTTGGGATATTTCAACATACCATACCAGCTTGAACCCAGAACCTCAAAAATAGCCAAAAAATGATCAATAATTTTGCAGGAGACCGTTGAGGGGGGGTGGGGTGGGGAACAACCCCACAGGGGAAGTTCTGTTTTAACTTCTGTCAAATGCAGGTTTTTTCTTATTTTATGAAAATAATTTGTAACATTGCTGATTTGAATGAATTGGATATTCAGGGAGCACAAGCTCATTTCAAAGGCTTTTCAGTGGATGCTGGGTCTTTGTTGAAAATCTGGGAAAATAAAAGCACAAGCGCCACTGCAAAGGTAAAGGTGGTGAATATAGGCTGCTTTATTCCTCCTGAAATAAACACCTGTGTCCTTCTCCCACATTTTCTCTGCCTGAAGTTCCCACCAACACTTGTCCTTTTTCCAGCTGCTACTGGCACAACTGACCCCTCAAAATTTCTGTTTAAGGAGAAAGGCGATCACGGTTAGGAGAAGCAGTTCATGCCAGAAATGCTTGCTGCCTCATTCCCCACCCATGGGCACACAAAGTCATTTCTCCACACTTTTGTTCCCTACTATAAGCAGCGAAGTCAGTGATTTCCACCTGCACCATTCCTAGCACCTTCAGAGGGTGACAGGAAGAAGACAACAGTTAGAGTTCAAAAGCATCTCGACTTCACATATTTCACTGTGCCTACAGCAGGGAGGAGTTTGGTCAAGTCTTAAGGTAATGCTGTGCAGCATCCAATGCACTATTAGCACTTTCACAGAAACAGCTCATGGTGGTGGTTTTAAAATCAATTTTGGAAGAAATTAACTCCAGGTAGCTCCTACACATCATTTCTGCATCCTCTCCAGCAGTGTGCACCTTCTCGAGAGCACTAGTAAACTCTCCCAAAAGCCCAGCAAGGAGGTCTTAGCAGGTCACCTCCTGCCCATTAGAACTGGCGATGGCAGGGGGCGGATTTAATACATTCAGTTTGGGAAATCTCTTTATTGCTTACTGTATATGAGATGGCCCTGTGTAGAGCGAACACTGTTTTCCTCCCTGTTGCAATTATTCCTCTCTTCCCCATTTCTCTGTCTCAATCCTGTCTCATTTCAAAACAGAAGTAGAATGAAATTCATTTCATTATTATACTTCACACTATTAGGTATTAACTTCAGAAGCAGTCTGGGATATTCAAAGCAAATCACACAGGGCTGGGGAGGGAATCATTGCTGCTTACACTGAAGGGTCAGATCTGAGAGCAAGCAAGGACCCCAGCAGGTCCCCAAGGCTTGTGTTTCAGCAGGGCAGCAGCCACCCTTGTCTGCTCCATCTCTGATCATCAGCACGTGCCTAGAGCTTTCCAAGCCAACCCAGTGCATCGCCGGATGAAGGCCAGCACAGTGGATTATTCCAAACATTCAGTCTAGCCCCGTCCCGTTGCTCTGACCTCTTGTTTTTCACAAAATCTCACTGGCAACGGAGAGATGCGTTTGCTCATGGATGGCTTTTCCCAGGGCTCTCATCACCATGATAACTAAGCAATTCACCAATATTACTAGAATTAGCCTTACCACAGAGAGAGGGCAGTGCCGTCACCTTCCAACACGGGGCGACCAGCAGCTGTGTAAGAAGCGGGACAAGCTCCTGCGTTGGTGCAGCCCCAGGCAAGTGCCTGAAGCCCAGGGCCACCCTGGGGCTCTGACAGCATCACCGCACAGCAGCAAAGGCTGCCTCTTGCCTGCCTCCATCCCTACTCCCATTTGCCCCTATCCTCTGTCGCAGCCATCCATCTTCTAATCCAGCCGTACCCTAATGTGACCACCCATTTAGGAATGGGAAGCTGAATAATGTGTGGCAGCAACTGCCACCCTCAGCCTCGAAAATACATTCAGCTTTCTACAGGGTCTCTGCCCTACACACTACCATAGAAATGGCAGCAGAGCTGGGCTTTGCCGGGGAAAAACATCCCAGGCAGGTCCATACAAACAGGTCCAGGCCTCTATAAAGGGATCAGGTTGCCAGTCTGCGTTGAGATGGTTGGAGAGAGTCACCTGGTTTCTGCAAGTGAATGCCCACCCTGACCAGGACTACTGAAATCCAACTTTAAGCAAGCTTCTCCTTTAAAAAAAACCTGAAAGAAATAAATGTGTAAACCAAGCACTTTCAGTTGCAGAGAAAAAAAAGAAATTGTGAATATAAAAAAAATAAAGAGGCAGAAAGCAGTTAAAAAGCATGCAAAATGCATTATGGCCTGAAGTTGCCAAGTGGCTATAGTAATTTTCATGCTTTTTAAACATGCAGACTCTTCATTTCTGGACACACAGGCTGGCTGGACAACAGTTGGCAGAGCAGGTTATGGGAGCAGTGAGGCCTGAACACACAATTTCCCGGCTCGGGCGAGGAGATGGCATGGCCACAGCACCCTCACCTGTGCTGTCGTACCTGCTGGCTGGTGGCACCACTCAACCTAAGCACAGATCTAGACCGAGTGAATATGTAAGATACCATGAGCTTATGTTTGGTGTCCTGAACATGTAGGATGTGTTCTGTAGCTCTGCAATGCCACAGCCCCAGTCTCACATGCATGGTGGGTGATGCACTGGATGGCTGGACCTCCAAGCCACCTACCAGTTATCACACACACCATTCCCACTGCATGTCTTCTGGGAAGGATCTGCAAGTACAGTCCTGGCATCCACAGTTACACTTGCTCCTTAAGCCGCCCTCAGGACTGATTCTGCACCAGGCTGCGCAGAGCAGTGGTGGCGGCATCATCCCACTTAGTGGTGATCCACGCTGCAGACACTTGGCGTGTCAAGTGTCCCCTGCAGTTCATATACTAATAGCTTTGTGGAATTAGCAGTGGAGCTCATTTCAAAGGGGAAATCTTATATTATAAGGTGTGTGACCACAGCAGTTTGACTGGCAATTCCACAGAAAGATTTAAGCAGCAATTACTTTACAGCGGTACTATGTACAGGGCTGGAAAGCGCCTGATCACTGGCTTATAGCAAGAGGAATGAACCGGGAAGCAAACTGCCATCCAACCTACTGCCCAATCTTATATCAAAAGTATTTCTGGCTACATATGAGGACTGCAGGCTAAGAAATTTAAACATTTTGCCGCAGATATCTTCAGCCAGTTCCAGCCACAGAGCTCTCTAACTGGCAGAGTGCTCCCTAGAAGGCTCCAGGGTTCTGGAAGATGCTTACTCAAAATTGCTCAATTTCGTAACTTCCTAGACATTCTATTTAGTAGAGCAACGGGGAAATGCTTCTCACAAAGGCAAGACCCTCTGTAGGAGCAGCTGTTTGGGAGCAGACGTGCACCCAGCTCTGCAGCAGCCTCTGACTGTGCTCCAAGCCCAGAGGTTTCAACCTGTGAGCCAGGGGCCAGCTACAGAATTCAAACACCTAACAATCAACCATTTAGGTACTCTCTGTGCAGCAATACTTTGTTTTAAGTAGCTTGAAATGTAATTCATACTCCAAGTCGCCCACAAGTCAAGTAATCTCAGTGAGTGAGTAGTATAATAGGAAACTCTTTTGTTACATTAACAAATTACAGTAATGGTGCCTGGCATTCCTTTAAATAAAACTCACATAGCAGCTTTATATATCAATAAATAATAATAAGCATCTTCAAGCATTAGTGGACACATCCCACTTTATTGAAAAGCGATATTAGTTGCCTAATGCAATCCTAATAATATCTCAATTTACAGTAGGGAAATCTGCATCAAAAGCAGCCAGTCATACTTGGCCTGTGGTGATGATTTTTCCTCCTTGTTTTAGAATAAGGGTTTCTTCCAAGTTTTCCACCTTCCTCAGTCTTTTGTCTCTCTTTTCTCTGTTGGAGATTTGCAGAAGCTAGCTTCAGTCCAGGAAGAGAGTCCCACTGGGACTTTTTACAGTCAATGAAGGAAAACTGGTAATTTAGTGCAGCAATCATAACTGGGTCCTCTGGCCCATCCTCCAAAGCAGCTTGTGCCTCTCAAGCCTCCAAGGTGAGCGTTAGCTGCATCCCCCAGGTGTTGTGCTGAAGAACTGAGTGCTGGTGGCTGTGGAGAAATCCTCGTTGCTGGCAGAAGAGAGACAGCCTGGACTGCTTGCTGGTCCAGAGAGACAGGAGCTGTGGTCCAGCAATGAGGGACACCAGGAGGAAGCTCTGAAGACCTGGATTCATATCCCCAAAGGTGTCGTGCTGAATGTTGGTAACTGTGGGTGATCTGTTCTCGTCTCATCTGTTTCAGATGATGCATGTGAGAGGAAGAGCCATAGCTCTTCTTGTAGTCCTCAAGGCCAAACACGTCTACATCGGTTTGGTACAGGAGTGACAAGGTGAAGCGCTAACTTTAAGGCAGCTACACTTCCACCCATCACATTTAAGGGCCACAGGGCTGCCCAGTCTCCGCAGCTCATTTGCTTGTTGGCTCTTCTGCCAACAGTGCCAGGTGTGACACTGCTTTTGATGTCCCCAGCTCATTTCACCGAGGCCCTCTGCACAGCTGGCAGGCAGTACGGAGGGGATTTCAGACACTGCTGGCCCGGGAGCAGAGTTTCATACTCCATTACCAATGTCCTCTGCTCCGTGATTAAAAGTGCCATGGTAGGAATATGTTACCAACTTGAGGACGGCTATCCAAAAACAACCTCTAGAAGCTGTCCATAAAACACAGTGAGAAAACATGGGGCTTTATAACCAACAAGGAGACATCTCAGCAACGGGTTTGCTCTACCTTAGCAGAGCAAACAAAATAGAGCATTTCTGCTAAATAAATTTTCTGGTCTTTTTATCAGTACCTTAAAATAGGCATCAATGTTGTTCAGGTTTGGGTTGGGGGTTTTTTGGTTGGTTTTTTTTTTTTAAAGGCTGTAATCAGCCTTATTTAAATTGGTTTGGTCTTTTGCCTTGTGGCATCACCTCAGAACTTGTTCTGTAATGTGGAGGATGATTTTATGAGAGATGTACGGGCAGGCACCTTGGATTCTTTCAGTTTTCATTAATTTGATTCCTTCCAGGCAAGAAAAGGCTGTAATAATGTGATAAAATGAGGGAAGTGGTGACATTTAATATCATAAAAGAGCATAGAGGGGGGCTTGGTGTTTTTAAAGTGTCACTAACACATTTTTCGGAGACAGCCCAGCCCTGGTAATCAGAGCACTGAAATAATTTAATCCTTGCATGATAAAAGGAATCACTAGAAATAATTCACTCCTTGTCTTATTGCATATAGACTAATTTGGGAGCTCATTATTTATTTGGCAAGTATTTAGCATAACAAATCAATTTCTAGTGACACCTCAGATGAGGTAATTTATACTGAAAGTCAAAAGAAGATGAAAAAAGGAAGATTAAACTTTGTTATTTTATAAGCAGACTGCTTGGGTCCCAGTGTGCTCTCCAGCACCTGCAGCAGAAAGGACGGGGGGAGCCGTGACACTGCCTGGGGTGGCAACGTGCCTCTCTGGCTCTCCCTTTGCCAAAGCAGGGGCAACAAGCCTGCCTGTGCTCCAAGGTACTGGTGAGCCAGCTTGGATGCCAGAGGCAGCAATGGGGCATTACATGAGTTGAGCTATACCTCTCCATAGGAAGACGTGACTTGTGTGGACACGCTCTCTTTTCACCTGCTGCCACGAGCACCCGAGACTAAACCATCTGAACAAACCTGTCAAGGAAGGAACCTTCCACAAGCATAATATTGGTTTAAGGAAATTTTAATGGAGCCTAAAAGAATCTGCATTAGGCAAAATTCAGACGTCTTCCAAATTTGGCTCAGTAATGCTGGAGAGCGCAATTTTTCAAGCACAGATCCCCACTAGATTTTTGTGTAAGCTTGCACAGAGCCATAGCAAAGGCAGGCAAGAGGATGGACCGACGACTTCCCTGAAGGTAGCAGCAAATATGTTTGAGTCTCATTGGCTTCTACTGCTGCCTGCCCAAAAGGGAGTGCAAGTCTATGGTGCAGTAGCTGGAAGGAGCCTGAGAAAACTGGAAGAGAAAGAGGAGAGGAGGAGGGAGTCTGGGGAAAGCAGGAGACACTCAGAAAGGTGCTCAGGTAGTAGATAGCCTGCAAGCTTGGAGCGGTGGGATGTGTCCTGGGTGCCCTGACACAGCTTTGGGTTTGTGCATCTGCTTCTGTCTTTTTCATTGCAAAGAGTCCTGAGCAGCTGGAAGCAGGCAATACTGGAGAAGCATGTACTCCCCCATCTGTCCTTGACGCACGAGCCCATCTGAGTGCACAGAGAAGGGCTCAGATCCTTGGCCAAAGCACCACGTCAGAGAGGACCAATTCAGCAACCCATCCTGCTGTGATATTATAGGCAGGAGAGAGCAGTGGGGGGTTTTGCCCAGTTATAGTAAATTCACTGAAAGTCAGGTTTTCAAAAGGATCAGTGCCACTTGCACATTGCATTGGCAAAATGAGAGACGCTGTTTGAAACTAAAACTTTTCAGGCCAATTTTTCTAAGAGAAACTTCTTCCTTTTTGTTTTGGGTTGATATTTTCAAATTAAAAAGAGAAACACTCCAAAATAAGACAAAATTTCATATTAAAGGGGCACAGAACACTTGGGGGTGACCAAAAATGCTTTTCAGAAGCCAGTGGCAGCTGTTTAGGTTTTAATCACCGATAGAAACATGATAATTTTCTGGTTCTCTTTGACCTGAATCTTTTTTTCTCTAATGTTTCAGTTTGGAAGTAGGGAGGAAAAAAAAAAAAAAAGAAAACCAAAAAAACCCAACCCAAACCAAGTGTTTGTCTAGCTTTAGGCACATATGGGAATTCACAGCCAACTGCAAGATGCCCTTTGCCCAAAGATGCTTACAAAATAATATTCTTAGGGAGCAAAAATCACGTAACGTGCCCTCCTACGGCCCCGCTCCCTGCCCATACAACATGCTCTGCACCACTGGGTTACATGTTAACAAACTGGAAATGTTCAGCCATGAAAAACCTCTGCATTGATTTCCCTGTCCTGTTTGTAACCTCATGGCATCAACAGAGAGCTACATCTACCACTGCCTATTTCAGTACCCTATTACTTGATTAAAAAAAAAAATTCAACTTTCCGCAACCACCTGACAGACTATCCAAAGCAGCCAGAATTGATCAAAGTAAGCAGAAGAGGAGCTATTTTTATGAAAACACAGTATTTAACTCTGGTGGGTCCAACTGAAATGAATTGTGGAAGACTACATTGGTCATAGATCTAATTAGGTGGTAAGCCCTAAAATTAATTGCTATGATTGGAATATGTTTTGTGTTAGTTTTCCCATAAAGGTTAACTTTAAAAGTGAAAGGAGCACCAAGCGGTGTTGGCAACATCTGGCACCCACCCCGTCAAGGAGGGCTGTGTGTTCGCCTGACTTGGAGAGCATCCATTGCTCCCTCTGTAAAACCCAGCAGCACTTCCTGTTTTGACGAAACATCCCAAGATATCACAAACATTTTATTTCCACCAGTGTATTTTTTTTTCTTGTAAAGTCTCAGAATGATGCACTGCAGGATATACAAACCATGCCAGGGAGACACAAGCGGTGATTTTATTCTCTTTCTGTGAAGGACAGCTAAAACTGTCTCCAAACTGGCACCAGATCTCAGTGTGAATTGCTCTGAATTTGGATTAGCTTGGTTCCTGTGCCAGAAACGGCTTTTGGCCTTTGCCTTTTCAGATAAAAAAATCACTCCCCCTGCTTCATCAAACTCTCCACTTACCGTGAACACCACACACAATTAACCTGACTATGCCTTGATTCCCAGCACAGTTTGGGAATCTTGGGCAAAAATTTACCTAGATCCAGATTTCACTGGGTATCTGGGTGGACTACAGCACCACATTCCCCAAAGTAAGACCCCCCCCCCATTGCCAGCAGCCTGTGGGAATTAGCTGCTGAGGGCAGGCACTGTGGTCACTGTTTGTCAGCAGGGACATCGTCGGGTCTTGTAGGATGGCACGGAGGCGTGGGAGGAGGAACGTGTGCGTGCACCCCAAACGTGTGCGTTCTCGCCTTCTACATATTTGCATCCAGTTGTTAATTAACAGCCATGAAAGCTCTGCAAACATTTAAACAGACTTTAAATAGCCATGAAAACACAATTGCAACGTAAAGCATGCCCACTTAATTAATGTAATTAAAGTATCACTTCAGAGCCTACACAGAGGCACACTGCAGCTCCCCCTGGGCCCAGAGTCCCCCTTGTGTAAGCACACTTCAGCAGTCCTCATGCAGCAGTTTTTGAGGGATGGTTCAGCGGTGGCAGCGAGCCCGGGCTGCCGTCTGGGGAATTACCGTAGCGGTGGCTCTCTGCTCAGCTGTGCTCCGCTGGAGAAACCAGCGGGCACGGCTCAAAGTCAGGGATGTGTCTCCTTTGCCCAGTCCTGTTGGCTGCCACCCTCCCAGTCCCCCTCCTCTCTCCGCTCCAGTTTCCCACTCCTTCCCCCCACGTTGCCTGCTTCTTAATCAGGAGTTGGTGACTGCCTGCTCCTGTCCTCCTTGGTAAGGATGCAGAGCTGCTCCCCAGGGTTTCAAAACCCTGAAATCCTGGAAAAATCACCAGGCTGGCTTAGAGCTCAAGTGATCTCTTTTTAAATGGGTATGGCTTATAGTTGCCGCCGATTTCTGCATCTGGAACATACACGGGGGGAAGACTCGAGATTTTCCCAAGAAATCCTGGACAAATAAATATTCTGCATTTCTTTTAAAAAGGCAGAGATTCTCCGAGTCAGAGAAATGCACAGACCGGAGAAGCGTACCCAGCTCTGTGCACTGGGAGAAAACTCTGAGTTAGACAGTCTGCTCATGCAATGATTACACATGGTTAACCTCAGAATAGATAGTGTTACTTGGACCCTCCTTTTTGAAGGCAAAAATCAAGGAGTAAAAACAAATGCAAAGTAGTGCTGATTTAACTGTGCCCTCGAGAGAGATTTTCCTGTACAGCCATTGAGCCAGTATAACACTAACAGTAGCAGTAAAAGCCTTTCCAGCAGTATGTACCCCTGTGCGGGAGCAGCTGACCCCAACGCTCCCTGTTATATCAGCTGCCTTTTTGATTCAGGCCGCCTGCTTGTCTGACTTGCCAAGACCACTTCATGTAAGGTCACTAAACATCCCCTAACAGGAAAAACTTTTGCTCGTCACTAACTTGGATTAGGTTCTGACAGAAGACCCAGGGGACAAAAGCACCAGATTTAACTACCTCAAGTGAAATAAATTCGACCCTAAATCTCATTGTTAGTCATCTGGATCACCCAATTCCCCCCCAGCTCTGCAGATGAATCAATCACCCGAAAGCCCACGTAACCTCGAGCAGGCAAGGGTAACGAGGTCTGAAGAGCTGCTCCTGTGCCGTTATCCCTTTGAATCTCTTTGGGATTAAATGAACCTCTCCAATAATACTTCTGAGAGCCCTGCCTCTGTGTTAAGCCCTGTGCTATTTTCTCACACATGTGTTTATTTGTTTAGTCCTCTAAATTCAGAACACAAACTTCTGCCTTCGCCCACCCTCTCTGTCCCCGACCCTGGGACACAGCCCCGATGACAGTGTCCCGTAGAGGAGCAGAGCCAGAAGCTCTCCTGGGGCTCCATCCTCCACCTACAACAGACTGTTACAGTAAAAGCAAGTGTCTTAGGAAGTCCTGCAGATGAGGTCCTGTGCCCAGGGTGCCAGGTATCCTGATAAAGCCAAGAAATATCTCTCAGCGGTCTGTTCCAACACCAGAAATTCCTGTTTGGTTTTTTTTTTTTCCACACAGCACTTGGCAACCCCAAAACCTGCACTCCTCACCTGACCTCTCCAGTGTCTCCTGCTAGCTCGGATCGCCCAGGGTGGCTGCATGGTATCAGAGCCTGCACAGAGCTGGCAGAAGAGACCAAGGCTTTAGACATGAGCCAGAAAGGAGGCTCAGCTGTACACTCATTAGCCTGTGTGTACATGATAATTAATCACACCAGGTATGAATAATTAAGAATAACTAACCACATGTCTCCTGGCAGATAAGTATGCATACTCTCTGGGCCTGATTATGCTTCCCCTACATTATAGTAGGTACGCTGCCATTAATGGTGTTACTCCAGACATAATCTGAGTCTTCCCAATGCAAGGGACAAGCAGGTTTTCCATGGGTTTCCAGCCACCTTTGGATAAATCTCCTACGTCTCTTACTGGAATCGAGTTAGCAGCACAAATGTGACTTAGCCCCATTTCTGCCCTTGCAGCTCAGGGCAATCGATAATCACGGTTGGCCATGGTAGGTGTGCCACTGCAAATGCCCATGCTGGGACCACAGGGGTAATCCCACACCAATCGAGGTTAATTAGGTGAAAGAGCAACATGCAGACAGTTACTTTGTTACATCCTTAGTTGTTTGTGTGATTAATAATGTAAAATGACACCTCATTAGCTTTTGATGAGGGAGAGGATAGGTGCAGAAGTCTAACTATTAATGGGAGATAACAAGGAGCAGCAGCATTTCAAAAGGCAGCAGCATTTATCACAATCTATTTGAAGTTGAACTCTGAAATGTGCAATGTTGTTTTATAAAACTCCAAATGAGTGCTCTTGTAATTGTAAAACACATCAGGATCTTTGCGCTGCCTTTAATCTGTCAGTTCACCTTCAAGAATTTAATGAACTAGTCTAGGTTACAAAATGTTTTATTCAAGACAAAGTCTGATATTATCATTTAAGATGTAAATCCTAAACTAATAGAAGCTGAAGTTGATAATAAAATAGCAATTAATCCACATTGAGAGTAACAAAAATTAACAAACTGCAGTTCAAATATTTATAGCAGGAAAGTTCTGTTGCTTGTTCGTTGATGCAGTTTTGAAGACTGACTTTGAAAGTACAAAACCCAGCTTTATGTTGAACAGAAGTTTCTCCTGTGAGGAGCTGCCTGGCATTTGCTGCAACAGAAACAGCCCCAGCAACAGCAACACCCACTTCCAGGGGGGCCTGTGGGAGCATTCATTTCTAATCTTCCCAATTTTCTTCTTGCCATACTGAATATTTAACCTCTTCTCCATTATAGCTGGAGAGCTGGGACAGGATGGGCAGGGAAATGATTCACTGAAGAGCTGTAATTCTGCAGCTGGTGGGTACCACAAACACACTTCACTGCACTTGCCTGGTCTGATTTAAAAATTTGATATGCAATATATCCAGAGCAGCTTTCTAACCCTGGTGATAGACTTTTCTCTCTTGAGTTTTGCAGACTCAGTGGAAAGAAAAACCAGCAAATACAAACCGAGGAAAGGATGTATGTTTCTATACAGCAAGGAGCTCATCCGTGGAACCCACAGTCACATCACATTGTTAAGAGAGGCATGAGTAACAGATGCAGATACTAAAGATGTGGAAGTATATTAAGACCACAAACTGGGAGGGCTAGAAATGATCCTGGTTTGGTTTGTTGTCGTCGTCGTCCCCCCCCCCCGTCTGCAATGCAGGTACTTGCAGGGACTAAGAAGAACCTTCCTGCATGGAGCAGTTATTCCATTTCTGACCCACATGTGGTTTGCCATAATACTTTTCTTCCAGAAACACTTGAGACACAAAGCACTGGCCTGGAAATAGCTGCTTTGGTTACAGAGGTGGGCTCTGAAGCCTCACAACTGCTTTTCAATCACACGGCATTAGCAAGACATACCGCACCGTTAATGGGAAGGAGAGAGGGAGAAGAGAGAGGAGGACATCGCTCCTACAACCCTACCCAATGAATCTGCCCTGACTAGATGGACCACCAGTCTCAGCTGCTGCTGCATTTATTCCTTTGTGCCTCCATCTGGATTATAGACTGTTCAATTCAAATCTCCAAGGCACTATAAAAAAAAAAAAATCAACTCTGCACTCCCAGCCCCTTCCACAAACCCTCTGCTGGAGTCCGATGCCCAAAAAAAGAAAGAGGGGAAAAAGAAGATGTGTGCAAACATTTGCAGGTGGCTGCTCACCAATGCATGCAGTCATTTTCATCCCAACCAGTTCTCCCAAGCCAAAGTAAAAATTAAAGTTGGCATTTCACTCTGCAGGCAGATGTGTTTCATAATGCATGGGCAGGATATATTTTATTAATTCTGTTTTTTTGTAGATCTGTTTGCATAAGTTTCATCCTTCCATGAAGCTGCTTGGCTCTGTGGGTTGTGTGTTGGTGGGTTTGGTTTTTTGGTTGTTTTTTTTTTTTTTTCTCTTCTTCTTCCTCTCTCCTGTGGGATGCTGTTACAGGCTGATATGGGGATCAGAGCAGATCCCACAGTGCTCTGCAGGTGGGACAGCAGCAGGATGATCTTTGGGACAAAGGCAAGAGAGTCCCAGCCTCAAGAATCAGGTGGTGAAGGTTGCTCTTACAGTTGTGCAAGCCCTTTAGGTACAGAGTCACCTCTACTAGACAGCCAGTTTACAGTGCTCCATTGATACAAACCTAAAACCTGTTTCAGGGCATTTAATATTTTCCTTCCTTTTGGAAGTATCATTTGCTTATAGGATTTAACTGCTGAAGGTGGGGGGGTGGGGGGAAGCATGGAGATTTCAGTGCTGAATACTTCCTCTCTGTGTTGACACGTGTGATAAAACCCTATTTCCTAGTAGGCTGCGCTACTCTCCCCATCTCCCCTGCAAAACACATTCATTATATTTAGGCAGCTGGCAGCGTATCAAATTTTGAGACATCCAACTGCTGGGAGTGGAAAAGCAGCCAGGAGTGGGTAGTAAAACTGATGGGGTCAAGGGAGTGAATTTGGGTGGTGCTTCAGCCCCACACACCCAGGTCTGCTGCTCCGTGCATCACTGCACTGCAGCACAGGCTCTCACACCAAGCGCTGATGGTGCCAATGGTACCCCAGATTCGCTCTGATGCGAGTACCCAAATGGAGAACCCCATCCTGTTTCCAGTGAAGCACCATGCTGTTTTTCTGGTTATTCTCACACATTTTTTCTGAGCTCTTTCAAGCAGTTTCCTCCACTCTGATTTACTATCAGCCTTCTCCCAGGAATGGAGGCCTGAACTGGCCACGTGATGGGGCGTGTTTGCCGTGGCAGGGTTCACCACCTGCATTTGGAGCACCTCTCTCACAGAGGTCCTTCCAAAGTAAGCACTGCAGGAGACTCGTGCCCCAGCCAAGAGCACCAGTGCAAACGTACCTTCCCCAGATGCCAAAACTGACAGTGAAGCAACCTGGGGTTTTCCCTCTCCTACCTCCCACATCAGCGGGGAGACTGGCTTGTGGGCGCAGTCCCAGTGATGACTGCCTGCCCAACCTTGGCAGCCAGCTTTTCCCTTCTAAACCCATTACTTCAATTCCTGTAGAAAAAATCTAAACACGTAAAAAACACAAGGTTTGGGGACAGGCAAAAGCACAAATTAATAATGTACCAGCCATTTGGAATCAAGTTGAGAATGAGACCATCCACTAATGGTACCATCTGGGGACCAGCACTTATTTTACATACAGCATTTTGGGGCCAGGCTTTTGTGAGCTGAGCCTGGCGGGGGAGGGGACGAGGAGCAGCGTTTCCAGGCTGGGTTTGATTGGTGGGGTTTTGTTGGGTTGGTTGGGTTTTTTTCCCCTTTTCTCTTCCAAAAAATCTTTTCAACCATCTTTCAATAGTTTCAATGCTCAAAAACATGAGCTGAACAGCACAGCATTCAGCTATTCCGTCACTCATGAAAGTGCACCACTTCACAAGGTCAGCCTGGAAAGCGTGTACAGAAATCTTCATGTTCTCCCTTTAAGGACATTTTACACCAAATAAAGGTACTATCATTCTCCTTCTCTTAAGAAGGACACTCTCAGTAAGAAACACATGGCATCTGGGAACGTGAACAGACTCAGAAAATGGCAAATCTGTGCTTGGGGCAGGCCAAGCTTTAGGGAGATGCAAGCTTCCTTTCAGACCCACAAGATGTTTTCAGGGTTGGCTTTTTAAAGTATTTCTAAAAGAAACTGAAGGATATTTCTAGAAAAAAAATGTGTCAAACTTGAAATCATTGGCATCTTATTCTCAAACATCAAATTAAATCTTCCCCCTGCCCCCTCCATTTTTGCCTTTGACTAACTCAAATTTGTAAAACATCCTAAGTAATGGAAGTTGACTGTTTTTGCCAGGAAAGGTTTTGCCAAAAAAATTAGAATCTACCTTAAGTTCTGTTTTTTCCCAAGCCCTGGTGGGAAAGATGGAAGAGTACCGCAACCTATCCAGCTCACCACAAATCCCCTTTATGGTGTTGAATGATTCAGATCCAAAACATAGGGGTAAAATGGAAATGAAAAAGCAATAAGAAAAGGCATGATAAATAAACAAAGCAACACAAATATCTGTAGAAATTTCATACAGAAATATATCTACTTCCTTCTACATAAGTACATACAGTACATAGAAGGAGACTTGAAAATGGAGTTCCTGAAACTAACTCTTTACAAAACTCAGTATTTACTGCTAAAACTAACTTTGCAAAAAACATGTTGGATGACACACAGTGCTGAAGAGCACGATGGCTGCAACACTGCAGACTTAACGGATACAGTATTCCTACACTGATCTCTCTCAAAGGCAAGTGCCGGGAGCACGAACAATTTCAAGCCAATGACAGGAATAAATAAAGTAGATTGATCATAGCATTAATTAAACCTTCAGACAAATTCATACAGTGAAATCAATGTCTGCTGTGCAGATAAACTTCATCTGAGCAATAAGTAGTGAAGTGACAACAGGTTACAAAAATCCATAATCCTCCATGCCATCTTGTCCTTTCCCTTGATGATGCTTGTAGTGGATGGGAAATAAAAGCGTCCCTGTACGTGCATTCACCCCCTCTATGAGTTAGGGTAGGGAAAAGTTCCTTTCTGTCAAAATACCATTAAATTCTGGCCCTGAGCAGTCAAAAGCCATTTTACTGTTTGTTTCACACTACATTTTAAATGCTGCTGGAATATCCAGGCAGCAGAATCAAGACAAGGCAAAGCAGAACAACATCTTTCATTGTGATAAGCAGCATACATACTTGTACACATTTTCAAGATTGAAAAGACATTTTTCTTTTTTTTTTTTAATGCAAAAAACTATTGACTATGCTATTATTTCACATTCAATATTGAAGAGTGAGGCTCACTCAGGCCAAGATCTTTTCTGGTTGCCAGTACTGACCCACTATCTGCATTCCTTTAGTTAATAAATTTCTGATGAAAAACATGCTAGTAACCAAGTGTTAAGATCAAAAGGTCCTTATTTTTGAAGTACAGAAAACCCAAAAAAACCTAATAAATAAAAACTCCAAGATAAAATTCTGATTTAAAAGGGTAAATTAATATTCAGGATTCTGGACTTCCAGATAAGCTTAACTTGACCCCAGGAAACAACAAAGTAAGTGAGAAAAATTGAACTGCTTTTGCACAGCTCCCTACTACAAAACTGTCAAAAAACCAGTTCTAATTGTTCAGAATTCAGCCATTTTTTGCCACCACATTGTTCACAAAAAAATACTCAGTTGTTTTTTTTTTTTTTTTTTAAAAATTCTGACAAATCCTGTGCAACAAGCAGATCATTCACAAAGGCTGAGATTCACCCCAACCAGCCACTTGAATTTCATTTATATATTTAAATAAGAACTTACCTCGACTATGTACTGCCCCAGTATTCTTCACATGGGATATTTTCAGTACAAGTTGAAACAGTACCTTGGCATTTAACCTGTCTTTTATTGTTACCTGGTAACAAAGGCGACCTTATTTCACAAGAACCAGGCATAGATGGAAACATCCACTTTTCACAGGCAGATTTAGCTTGTCTGTCAGCCACATGCATACACTATTAACATAAGATTTAATTTACTGCAAGAGCTATTTGGCAGGTGGAACGGGAATTAGCTAGCTCAACAGGACTGTTTATGTGGTGATAAATGAGAAGTATTGATCAGTGTGAAGTTCCCTTAACATCTTTCTGACTGTTTTTCCTAATCTTGTTAAACTTCTTTCACCTGTGACAGCTCAGGTGAGCTCCTCTGCCGGTGGAGCCCAACAGAAGCACTGCTGGTGCTTCATGGTGTTTTACATTGGCTGAGGAGCTGATGTTCAGACAATTTCAAAAGGAAAAAGAACATCCTCTTTCTCTCTCTCCTCTGCTCTCTTCATGAGACTGTGTTTCCTGCAAAACACAGGCTTGACCCTGATTCACTTTGCTATTTATTAGCCACAATGCCATTAGTATCAGTGGTGTTAAGAGGTAAAGAATGGGCATGAAGGAAGAGTGAGGGACCACTTACGCTCATTTGCAGTGGGAGCTATGTTTCCTGGTTAACACATTCTGCTCGACTTACAGAAGTTAAACAATGTGCAATCAGACACGGATGGGTATTGACTGAAGGCAAATGTTAGTACCACGCAATCAATAGCATCTTCATGTCCTCGCTCTCTCTGCCTTTGAGCAGTTTTCCTAGCTGGACAACTGCTGGGAGGGAGGATAGCCTTCCCCAGCCCACTCACTTTTATTTTCTGATGACAGCAATTGCATCCAGTCAGCTTCATGCTCAATTTGGCATTATTTAAATCACTACAAGAGAAAAAAAATGCTTGGAAATACAAATTTTCATGTACTCATTTGCTAATACACCATGCAGATGTGACTGCTGCAAACAAAAGGCAGACCTAAGAGGCAAGTATTTGTTACATAAGTTCAAGCTTCAGGATCTTCTTTGCTTATTTCCAGTGCCTTTGATTTAATTACTTTATTTCAGTTTATCCATCAGTGAAGCTGTAGAAAAGCAATTCCTAAAGAGAGAGTTTTATCCTTAATCTACAACTCCTATTTTCCTTGATTGTCCCTACAAATCTATGCCCCTTTCTATAGTCACTAGTGTCTCTCTCACCTGGTAAAGTGAAGGAGGAAGTTATGTGAACTCATCTAATAGCTGCAAACACAAATAACAAGTTACACACCCAAGTGGGGATTTGTGCACAGCAGTTATGGCACTTTCCTGCACAACTACAGTAATTACATGCACTGAATTGAAGAGCATCTACACATACAACTGTCTTGGGATGGGGCCGCTCTGCCTGTCTCCTTCAGTTTCTATCTATAGTCATTTCCCAGGAAAGACCTGACTAGTATTTGGGGCAGTTTTGGGGAGAACTAAAGCCTCCTGCAGAGAAGTTACAACATTCAATTGAGAAAAATGGATTTCTTCCCTGAAATTTCCTTTTCCCCTAGAAGTGCTGCTTGCAGTTTTTTTACAGCAGGTACCTGTGCTGGTGAGCTGACAGAGAGTAACCAAATTTTGCTAAAATGATGAGAGTGTCCTGCACCATTATGGTCCTTCTCAGCATCATGGCTTTTGGAGCCACAGAGATGTGAACCCACCTTCTCACACCGAGACATTGTGCCAGAAGTACTTCAAAGAAAAACACAAGAACTTGTCCTGTTAGGGCCCTCATTGCTGAAAAAATTGAAACTTTCTGGTAATCACAGATAGCGTTTCCTACTTCAATGCCTACCAACTCATTCTAAGGAGGGTTTATACACACAAAAGAGAAAAGAGACAGCATCAAAATTAAATCAAACCTCACACCTCCCCACCACCCCAGCAACAGTTTCCAATATTAGGGTGCGAAGGTCAGACCCTAGAAAACAGGGGAGGACAAAGGACCTGGAATAAGAGTCTCGTGCATGCAGAAAAAAACCGCTGAAAAGAATTGTGTGAGCTGAGTCTGTGTTTAATTCTCAAAGTCACACATATTCTTCAAACAGCTAAAATAGGAAACTATTAGCAAGGCTGCCAGAATTGGCGAAGGGAGTGAGGGGAGGCTTGCAGGAACTGCTCGTAGGTGGAAAGGCAGCTTGTGAGTGAGAAGCAGCTAAGAAACACGTCACTCCGGTGTTCAGCCCAACGGGACCTTGCTGTCCTGCAGGACTTAGCTCTCTTAAGCTGGAAGTGAAGGTCACTGCAGGAGAGCAAAAGCACAGTCTAGCTCAGCAACCAGCCCTCCAGAAGAAAAGGCTGTAGATTGTTTTGTTCTAATTTAGGTGCTGGGGTTTGTTATCCTTTGTGTTTGCCTGCTGACTTTTCTCCCTTTAACAGAAACATGTTAGTTAAGTGATTTGTTTCTTTTTTGGCAAAAGGGGAAAACGCATTCAGTGAGCACAGGAAAATTAGGTACACTTCTGCCAAGTTTCAGGGTGGGTGCATTGGAACTTAGTCCTCATTAACAGTGACCATGTCCTAAACGAAAATCTCACAAGGATCCTCCACAGCCCAGACTTGTCATTGACTTCCCTACCCGTGTCAGTCTGTGTTTCCCTAAGGAACCTCATTGCTGTATGTTCACCTTGTTTGCCCCCATCTGAAATGCTGCACAATAATACATACATACATTTCCTTCTTCCCTAGAGTCAGAAGAATTGCTCCCATAGCACTGGAAAAGGAAACTCAGACTACACATGATATCCAATGGTAAGGACAGACCTTGGAATTGTACTTTTTTTTCCCCATTCACCTGTAAATGGAAGAACTGTCCAAGATGGTAAAATGGGAACTTGTTTGGCATTTTCAGAGAGGCCTCCTTTGGATGCTCGTGGACTCCCGTGGCCAAAAGCATGCTCCACAACTGCAGCCCAAAGTGGATGACAGAAAATTTCATCCTTGCTTCAGCATTTTGAGGTTACTGACAGCCGGCATGTGAGAAGCTGTTTGCATCAGTCTGAAAGACAGCCCTATCCCCTTGCACATACCAAGTAATCAAAACTTTGGATAATCTTTCACTCCCACACTGGTGACTCTTGGTACCCAGCTGGTGGTCTAACTCCAGACAAGGTTAGCTGGACATCCTGAAAGCCCTGTGATAACAGAAGGCACTGCCTGACCACCTATTGCTCTTATTCCAGCTACTGCTTGCAGGGAGACAATGGTGACACAGCCCCTGGAAAAAAAAAGCTGGGAGCAACCAACTCAGATGGTAGGATACAGCATCCCATAGCAATGGGACGTCCTTCTTGGGTGGCACAAGACCTCTTCCCATCAACTATACAGCCCCAAGGACAACTGAGAGGTAAAGCGAGCACAAGTCTATCAATTCTGCCAGCCCAGGCTCCTGAGGTTCCTCACTGCCGTGATGCTACAGCCCATGGAGGGCACCAAAGCCTTCCTGAATGGGGGTTCACACCATCAAGCTCATGTCCTTCAAGACCTTCACTGCCTGAGGAAGAAGAATGCTGTGCAGAGGAATTAGGAGGTGTCATCGGCTCCTAGCAGCAGTCACTGGGCTGCCTCCAAAAAAAACCACTGACAGTTTTATCTAGTTCCTCTTTGAGAAGGAGCACCTGAATCCTGCTGCAGAAGGGCTGTGAAAGGTAGCTCCAGAGACTAGGCATAGCCCTGCTCCCAGCACAAACGGTTTTATTGTCTCTCCTCTCTGGCAACAGCATTTCTTCCATCTCACAGGTGGATGATCCCAACAGGGCTCCCTATAGTCCTTGCTCTATAGGTACAGCCCACCTGGCCCATGTCTGGCATCTCCCCTGGGTGAAGGAGCACTACAGGGAGGTGGCAGCAAGGGCAAACCCCAGGCCTAGAAAATGGCAATGCTCCTCTGAACCAAAGGTGGCCTCAGAGTGTAGCAAGGAATTCGGTGCACTAATCAGCAGAACCAGGGGTCTAAGATGTGGGAAAAGTGTTTGGGGTTTCCCTCCAGAACGGCAGTGAGCAGAAAAGCCAGGCAGAGGTCCTTACCCCTGAGGAAGCTGAAGACACTAAAGGTTATGTCAGAAGCAGAGGTGGGACATGTCTCAGCTTTCATCAGCTCCACAGAACTGCTTTGGCCACAAGCTAGTAGCAAGGCAGAGCACTTTTTGCCACAGGATTCCTCAAAAAAAAAAAATCCACCAACCCCCAAACCCCCCAAAATCTTCCATGACAACATGATGGGGTGAGAGAGGAAATCCTCAGTTTAAAGGAGAATGGTGCAAAAAAAAAAAATTAGGATAGTATGATAAGAAAGTCCCTACTCAAACACAAATACCCTTTCAGAAGGAGCGGAGAGTGGCAAACTCAGCAATTGCTTCTCCACCACCGCACAGTCATTCATATCACGAGCCTGAGCACCTCCTTTGCATAAACATGATTAGACCATATATCCAACAAGCATAAAGTACTGGAATGAATGAGGGTCCTATGGCAAGTGCATGGAACGATTCATCCATTCCACGAAAGTGACAAATAAGGATAATTCCACCTCATTTCCGAGATGACTTTTTGACCTGGCTGCAATGAAACTGTAACAATTGTAATAGCATAGGCACACAAATTATCTTTTGCAGAATTACAAACCTCTGAGGTATTAGGCATTTCACTGCATATATCTGCTTGGGTTTTATTTTAGGGCTCTGCGTGCAACACAGGATGGCCAGCCATTTGCCAGAGAGCACACACAAACCAAGTGAGAGCAACCACATTTTCCAGAGCAATTGACTCGGTGGGAAAACGGACCTGGGCCACAATTCAGCCTTTATTGATGGTAACGTCAATCTTTCTGCCCTGGGAAAGATTTGTGATAAGGTTAAAGATACCTCAGACTGTTCCTACCTTCCCCTCACACAAATTTACAACCCCAAGGACACCTGTTAGGACGAGCAGAGATAAGAAAGGACAGTCATATTTCCTTATCTGGAGCTCTCTGCCTTATAGCACTTCAGCTTTATGGTACAGAAGTGGTTATATTCCCAGAGAGAAAGTCCCCACGAACAGCTTTCTAAACACTCAATAGCCTCCTGAGAAGATAGTAACTGTGATTCACACCTTTAAAAAAAGGACTCCTACCCAGCAGAAACACAGACGTAGACAGAAAAGCCACGAGAGTTCATCCAGTCCAGCTCCCCCTCAAGACGGGGTTTTCCCATCTGGTATAAACACTCCAGGATTGTTTTGACCTCGGATACCATCAAAACCCAGATTGCCCATCCAGGCTCTGGTGGAGGCCTCTGTGTGGGATACAGAGAATCAAGAGCTTGGTTGTGAGATTTAGCAAAGTGAGTACAACAGCAAGCCAAAAAGTCCTTCAGAGCCCATCACTGCATAAAATTATTAAGGTAATAGGAGCAACATCCACAGAGCACATAAAGCCACATGAGTTTCAGCAGGGAGCTACATAAGCTGCCACCTCTTTGTCTGGATTTTGAAACTGCACCTATTCGCATGGTTGTTTGACACTGTGCTTAATGTATTGTTAATATACCCTTTCATTATAACTGTACTTTATGTAGAAATTCTTCTATAAAACTTACAATGATTCAGTCTATCCCTAAGCTTCTCTGACTTTTGCTAAATTTGGGGTTGGGATGCAATCTAAAATTTGTACTTAAGCAAGGCTTGACAAACCTGGAACTTTAAAATCAGATGGCAGAAAAGCTGCGTTTGTGAAGAAAATATCAAACTTAAAACATCGGAAAGACTGAGATCGTATTCAAACCTTCTTAAATGTTATTATTCTATGCAAGTAATTTCTTTTTCCTTGCAACAATAAATACATAATTAGAATTGCCTCCTGTGCTGAAGACCACAAGGTTCATTGCCTAGGCAGCATGTCCTGCTCTCAGAGCAGGTATGTTAGATATGTCAGGGATGGGTGTCACGGATTTTTCTTGATGTATGAGGAAAAAGAAGTGCCTTCAGGAGGCAGTGCAGATTTTGGGTGGACATTCCGTGACCCACTGGAGAAGCTTTCCTGTCCAAGGACTATGGCAGTTGTTGAAGATAGCTGCTCAGATGTCGCAGGTCAGATGAATTACTCGCTAAAAGGAGCTGAGCAGTCTCACTTAAATGTGTAGAAGATTAAAGCTTGGTGAGACCAATCCTGCTTTTAAGGTGACTGTGTGGACATTGCTTGGACACCTGATGCTGCGTATGCTGTGACTCTGCAGCTCTTGCTCACGTTGGACAGGATTGCATCTTGTGTACCATTTCCTTGAACTCAGCCAACAACTCTCCTGGGGGTCCAAAGCATCAAGAGATGTGGAAGAAAGACAGAGCCCATCATGGTCTGCACTTGGAGCAATTTTAATGGAGGAGGTGATGAAATTCCCAAATAAAAGAATATTGAACTGACTTCATCAAATGACAACAGCAAAGACCTGCAAATAAAGCCACTCTGCAGACTCCCAGCAAGGCTGAAAAGAGCCTTGAGCTTGTGGCAGCCCTGCAAAAGGGCTTTCACTTGTCCCCACTGGACACTATTGCAGAGACACTGTTTCTCCACCCGACACCTGCAGTATCTTGGGCTTTCTCCCACACCTCGAGGAGAAAAAGGGCTCTAACTTGAGAGTAAACTGCCCCTGGAGAGAATCTCCATGCTGCCGTAAGCAATGAAATAACTCTATACACACCAATCACATGCAAAGGGCATGGACAAGAACCCACATTTGGCAGTTCCCAAAACGTGATGCTCTGTGGGGTGAAATCCCCTGGCAGACGCAAACGGGGACTCTTATATCCTCTGAGGACAGATCCAGCAGAGAACATCACCTGATATATTTCTGTTAATACACCCAGTACTTTGTGTACATCTGACTGCTAATTCTACAGCAGACATATTGTCTCATCAGCAGATCCCAAGCTGTTTAACCCCAGACTTTGCACAGGTCAGCTTCTGCAGAACACCCATGGTGAACAGATTCTGAAATCCAGCACAAAATTTCTTATTAAAACTAGAGAAAGACTGATATTAGCTAGACATATAAGACATAGATTCAACTCCCATTCTGCCCAAAATTATTCTTCCTTAATCCATCTGAAGTTTCTTTATTTCTTCCAGTGCCACATGACTTACTGCTACAAAACACTGGTTTAAGGCTGCCCTACATCTTTGGACAACCTACAAGAATATCTAAAGTATATGCTAGTTGTAAGAGAAACTGAAAGTATGTTCCAGAAGAAAGGGGACTTACGGTAAGGGCAGTGACCTTAACCCAGGTCTCCCTGTGTTTTAGCCACTGGACTGATGACTGTTGCAACATTTCTCATTTGTGTAGGTGTCAATGATTGGAAAAAACATTTCCTATCAGTTCTGCTTCAGATCACACACCCAACTCACTGATTTACTCATAGATATTTTCAAGTCATCATGAGCCTGAAAATGAAGTTCTTTGTAAGGCATTGCATTGTTTTTACAGATCCTGAGCAAATTCACTCTGAAACTCGGCTGCTTTACACTGCCCCTGGGAACCCTTCCCAGGACAACGTTGTCTGAAAAGCAAGTAAAGGTGAATCCCAGATCTGCAAAGCTCTGCTTCCAGGACATCTACTTTTCATAATAGTCTGTTTGCTGGCAAATGTTCTTACAATATCTTGTACGATTGCTGTAAAGACGTTCAGATGCGTGCCCTCCACATGCACAGCCTTTGCTGTCCAGCTGTGCTGACTGATCCTCCATCACTGCAAAGGCTCTAAGCTAGCCTCGCTTCATGCAGCTAAACTGCTTTCAACTTGCCTATGTTTCAGGTGAAAAGGGTTGGATCGGGTTTGTAATATCAGAACAGGAGGAGGAAGAAGGAAGGCAAAAGATAAAGGGGAAATCTGCTATTTGATCTGCTGAAAAGAAAATGTCTAAGAGCTCTTCCTTGAAGTGCACAAGGATGAAAGGAACAGAAGCACAATTTGGCATACTTGTTTGCTTACATTTTAGAATAAAACTGCAAAGAATAGCCAAAAAAGAAAACTCCTTTTGCTTCATTTTATCTGAGGACAGAATGCAGACAGCAGGGTTCATATTTACCTCTCATTTAGATTCAATAAATGTGTCCTGTGAATACATTTTTAGAAACTGTTTTTCTTAAGGAATACATTTTTTTATTAGCTATTATTGCTCCATTTGTGCTGGTCTTTAAAGAACTCACGTGGCTTGTAGGGACAGATGAAGAGGAGTGATTCATGACTCACTGCGAAGATCTCCTTTTTTATAAAGCCCCATCAGTCAGTCATTGCACAGGTTTTTAAGCCCAGGTGAATGCGCTGGCGCAGTTGTGGCCTGTCTGGAAATGCACTGGGAGGAGACATGGGGATACACAACCAGGCTTTGCACAAGTGCAGGAGAGACACGTTGGAGGCTGACAGAGACGGTCACACTGGCACAACACCACTGCAGGCATCCACAGCTTGTGCAAATCCTTTAGTTGTCTTCAACCCCAAAACCAATGGAGCTTTCCTTCCCCCCTACTCCTCTATTCCCCCTACTTTCCCATCACCATATCTCGTTGGCTTACAGGACAAATTTAATAAGGTATTGGTATTTTACTAGCTCATTCACAGGGTCATCTGAGGGACAACACTGTTTTTTCAACAGCAGAACATGTTTTACTGTTAATATCTAAAAGGCAAGGCCAAGTGTGGTGGGCTGACCCTGGCTGGACACCAGGTGCCCACCAAAGCCGCTCTATCACTCCCCCTCCTCAACTGGACAGGGGAGAGAAAATATAATGAAAGTCTTGTGGGTTGAGATAAGGACAGGGAGAGATCACTCAGCAGTTACCGTCATGGACAAAACAGAATCAACTTGGGGAAATTAGCTTAATTTATTAACAATCAAATCAGAGTAGGGTAATGAGAAATAAAACCAAGTCTTAAAACACCTTCCCCCCACCCCTCCCTCCTTCCCGGGCTTAACATTACTCCCAATTATTCTCTACCTCCTCCCCCCGAGCGGCGCAGGGGGACGGGGAGTGGGGGTTGCGGTCAGTTCATCACACATTGTCTCTGCTGCTCCTTCCTCCGCAGGGGGAGGACTCCTCACACTCTTCCCCTGCTCCAGCGTGGGCTCCCTCCCGCAGGAGACAGTCCTCCACGAACTTCTCCAACGTGGATCCCTCCCACGGGCTGCAGTTCTTCACGAACTGCTCCAGCGTGGGTCCCTCCCACGGGGTGCAGTCCTTCAGGAACAGACTGCTCCAGCGTGGGTCCCCCGCGGGGTCACAAGTCCTGCCAGCAAACCTGCTCCAGCGTGGGATCCTCTCTCCATGGGTCCGCAAGGTCCTGCCAGGAGCCTGCTCCAGCATGGGGTCACAGCCTCTTTTGGGCATCCACCTGCTCCGGCGTGGGGTCTTCCGTGGGCTGCAGGTGGATATCTGCTGCACCACGGACCTCCCTGGGCTGCGGGGGACAGCCTGCCTCACCATGGTCTTCACCCTGGGCTGCAGGGGAATCTCTGCCCCGGTGCCTGGAGCACCGCCTCCCCCTCCTTCTTCACTGACCTTGGTGTCTGCAGAGTTGTTCCCCTCACAATTTCTCACTCCTCTCTCTGGCTGCTGTTGCACAGGGTTTTCCCCCCACACACACTTAAAGTCGTTACCCCAGAGGCACTACCACCGTCGCTGATGGGCTCAGCCTTGGCCAGCAGCGGGTCCGTCTTGGAGCCGGCTGGCGTTGGCTCTATTAGACATAGGGGAAGCTTCTGGCATCTTCTCACAGAAGCCACCCCTGTAGCCCCCCCGCTACCAAAACCTTGCCACGCAAACCCAATACACCAAGCTGGAAACACCAGACAAAAAAAGCACAGAAAGTGTGTTCAGCTCCCCAGTGCACTCAGAGTCAGGACATTTCAGGCTGTACGGGATCCTTGAATTTCTCCTTCAGTGATAATAACAGTCACACTGATGCATAAGTAGATGCTCTGCAACGCATATTCTCCATACAAATACATTTCTGTGTAGGGATATATGTGAAAAATATTCTTGTGGAAAAATCTCTCCATCTAAAGATAACATTCTGGATCACAGAGCCATTTTCTTGATCATGCTAAATGACTTACCACTGAAATAAATCTTTAAATAAAAAATATTCCATTTTCTTTTCCCATTGTCTACTGGAGGGGGAAAAAAAAAGTAAAAACAAGTGAATAGAACAACTAAAAGGAAACAGAAAAGAAAGCAACTCCTGCTCTACCTATTCCCACCTAAGCACCATCTGGAGGCTGGACTTTTCCAAGTATTTTTGCAGACAGACTCTCAGTATACAGGGAGGTCACAGAAATGGCTTTGCTGGAGCTATCATGTGCTCCAGCAGCCCCAGGAGATCTGGGCCCCTGAGTTAAGTGTAAGGGTTCATCAAGGGGGAATGACAATCTGAGAAAGGAGTGAAGACATGCCACAGATTGCAGCCACCCTCCCCTTCTCACACAGGGATGGGGCAGAGCACAGCAGGGATGCAGGAGCAGGGGAGATTCAGGCAGGAGTGAGCAGAGGATCACTACTGTTTCTCCCAGCCTCTGACTTACAAGAGTGAGAAACACATCTTTTCTTTCTTTCTTTTTTTTGGTTTTAAATAATCACCCAAACCTAGAGATACTTTAGCAATAACTCATGTACTAAATTACTTCCCCTTCCTGTTCACCTTACTTGTGAAGTGTTAAACAAATTAAATCCAAGGAATGTTCTTTTGTTATCCTTTGCATTAGTTTGTACAGGGATGTAAATGTCCTCTCATCTTTTTCCGGAGGAAAGCATAAATGAAAGGAGCATTTAGAAGAATATAAACTTGTAGAACACAAACTGCCTTACGTGAGGAAAAATGCAAAATATTCATTAAAAAAAAAAGAACAGGGAGGATACGGTTTGTTGCAGAATTCAGTTATCAACAAGTACATCTGCTCAGTAGAAGATCAATTATTTTCTTTTTTTCTAAAGACTTTTATGGTATTGTAATTAAGGAGCTTTTAGAGGTGGGTGCACATTTTAGTTGTTAGATAAATAAATGAAATGCAACCATACTGCACTGTGGTGATTGAAAGGCTGATGAAATTGGGGGAGGGGGAAGGGTAATTTTGTTATATTATTTCAGAGAAGGTGTAATATAAAAAATGAGGGTTGAACCTGACAATGTCCAATTTTCCTGTGCAGCCACTTAGTCCTGTAAGGAATGGGGCTCAGCAGGAGCAGTGATGGGGACGGGGGGCAGAAGGATGAGCCAATATACAAAGTCCATTACGCAAATGATACCACTGCAATACAGCTTCCTGTTTAGGGAAGGTGCTGAAGCAGCTACACTCATCAGTTCTTTTCACAACCAACAAATGTAGAAGTCGTGGGTGTCTGGCCAAGCAGGGGTTGTATTTTTTCAGCTCAGTGGTACTTCGGTCGAGTCCCATGAACATACATGGAAGCTTACTCCTCTAGTCACTGCAAACACACTGAAAATTTTTCAAGAGTGACAAAAGCACTCTTCAGTAGTAACAGCATCAGCAAAACAATCCTAGTAACAGATAAATATTGTGACAGTGTCACTTCAAGACAGAAGGGGCCTAGATCTCCCTCCTGCCTGGGCTCTCAGAATCCTGGAAGGGAACCACACAGTTCTATAAATTATCACGGCTCGACTTAAGCCAAGGGAAGTAGGACACTCTCCAGCAGTTAAAGACATGCCCACCAATGTTTAGCACTTGGTAAGAGTAAGTAAAAACATGTGACTTTTATAATTCAAGTTTGCTGCAGCTCCATTTCCTGAAATACGTAGACAGCAATGCAATAGAACTAGAGGGAAATTCACTCTAAACTCTGTCTGCGATTAGGTGCACAAGCAAAGCTCCCATAAATGGGAAAAAGAGCAGAAATCTTCTAAATTGCTCTACATCATCCAACGGCAGGAAATTGGCTGAGGGTGCTGTCACTTGGAAACAAAGGGTATTGAAGACTTCAGGCAAAAACTGCATTTCTTCTGTTTCACTCAAATATGTTGGTTTTGATGCCAACCTTGGCAGGTCCACCTCATTATAGCTGTTGGCCAACAACAACAATAAAATTTGAAAATCAAATGCAGTGCATCCTAGTCCTATGGGAACAGCTTTTCTTTCACCTTGAGTTCCTTAAACAAAGCTGACTGAAGGAATAAACTATGTTCTGTAAAGCAAGAAGGGGAATGATGGTCTCCCATATCCAATGTCACTCACTTTTCTCCAAAATATATGAAGAGTCAGTGGCAAGTCACAGCAAATCAAGATAATCAGCCCATCAAGGACAAGAACGGATGTAAAGCCATACTGGCTTTCCAAATGTTACACTGCAGCTCTACAGCAAGTTATCACTCATCTCAAGCCCTGAAAGGTGAGGGTCTACAGCATTTGTTAGACATGAAAACACTCCAGTAAGGATTCCTTTTATAGACCACACTGTGGGCTATAAAATGATCCTGGAAGATAGCATGGCTCCTTGTTCCTTTTACAATTGAGCTCTTGTGATTAAAACCAGGCAGGAAGCTCACAAGGTTTGCTCATCACTGAGTGGAGACTGTGATTTTTCTCCCATGGATGTTTTTCTCCACAGATGAACAGCACAGCTCTGCTTATCCCCAGGCTCTGTCAAAGGCCAAGTCTGCCCACACCTTGCATATGTGTTCTCTTTGTGTCTTATCATCTTAGTATCTTCTTTTTGTGACTCTTTGGGTCCTAGCAGCCCTTTATTTGAGCTGGAGAGAGACCTATTCATGCAACTGCCCTGAACAAATGGTTCTCAGTTCATTTTTCTTTATGCATCATTTTGTTTGCAGCCATGCTCATGTACTTGAATTGTGGATGCTTTAATGAGTGCATGCCATCAGTGATGCTCTCGGGTAGCTATCCAGGACAAGGCTGCTACCTATATGGCCTCAAAGTGGCTCTCCAGAACCACTTACTCATTAAGAAAGATGGTAACTCTGATGTCCACTGAACACCAAGTTTTATACCAGTGCACCCATGACCCATGATCAAACCTTCCAGCTCAAGGGTCCCTGCCCAGAGGACTTGGTATACCTGGTAAATCCCATGAGAGCTTTTGACATAGGGTTATGAAATGCTTGAACCAGCTCTGGCCTTTCTACCTGAATGACGAATGCATCACTGATGCCAGACGGCTATGGCCCCAGCTACCTGGAGGGAAGGCAGAGGGAGCAAGGGCAGGAGAGCTAGCACTCTCAGACAGACAAACACGCACTGTTGATGCTGGCAGGAACTCCAGAAGGGCTTCAGCTGGGTGAAACACAAGGAGAACTCATTTCCAGTCTCCTCTGAGTATTTCAAACATGGGGATGGTCAGCTCCTCACCAGCAAACACATGGACAGGGATGGTGGGTGCAGGGAACCTGGCACAAACCCAAATGACAGCCCATGAATGGTAATCTTAGCTAGCATCACATGGCAGATTAGCACTCAGCAGCACTCTTCCTAAGATGAGATGATGGTCCCAGAAGCTCCTAACTAATTTGCTGATGTTTCTTCACTCTTGTACCCTGCAGGCTACATCTTCAGATAAGATGAAAGATGCTTTACTTAGTTTAATTTTGCTCCAAGACAAGGCAAACCAAGAAAAGAAGCCAAGGCAAGCTCTCCTGTTCCCAATAAATGACAGAGCTAGACTGTCTTGAAGCACAGAAGTTACATGAGCTTTTTTCTTGCCAGAGTAGAGTTTAATTTTCCATAAGGAAGTTGCTGAGAAATGTTTCTGGGAAGATGTAGGGGATGAAGGATTTATAAAGTCACATTTTTTCTGCTTCAGTTGCTGGATGCCTCCCCACCAACCTCTTCTTTGCTATCCTCTGTGCCCAGCTCTCCAGCTTTACTAGGAATTCCAGTGCTGAGATAACATCTCCTATATGCAGCAACAGAGATAAGCATGAGTTTAACAAGATAGAACATGAAAACACGTACATTTACTACTATTAGTGGCATTGCTGGCCTAAAGAGGGATGGAGAGAAGTGCTGTGCAGAGTCAGAACCTTTTAAAATATTCTATTCTGTGTTGCCATGTATTTCAGGAGGCACTGTTGTGCAGCACAGTAACCAAACAGCACAGCAAGTGAGTTACAGTATTCAGCAAGCCAAGATGCCTTATGTAGAGTTAGATAATTTCTGCCCATTTGTCTCTGTATGACTGCTATATTTAAGAAGGGTAATTTATAAACATACCCCTGTCCTTCAGGGACCCAGAGTGCCAAGCTCTCTGGTAGCTTCTTGGTCTGTTGTATTGAATCTTCTTCAATAGGTACAAATATTGCACAAAAGAATGGTAAAAGGCTCTACCTGGCAGGAGCTCGTGCTGCTGTAGATCCATTAGGATCCAATGGGAGTTCTTATAGAAAGCATCCACATCGACGTTAGGTTCTACACACCTTTGGGGCTGAATCAAAGAAAGAGCAGCAGAAGCTTAAACCCAGAAGCAGTTTTAAACTAAAGAAATTAATGTAGAATTTAAAAACTCTGCTAAAACACTGCATTTTCAGAAAAAAAAGAGGTGCAAGACTGACCTTTTAAGTTACTTGCAGATGGCAGGATTTATTTTGAATCTTCCTCTCTCAAGCCTTCTTCCCCCCCGTCATTTGTCTAAAAGGTCATCCAGGCTCTTCCTACAACTTTTTTCTGTATTCCTTCCATTGTCATCTGGCTCACAGTCAAGGATCTTGATCATTTCAGCTTTTTCATGCTCTGCTTTTGGTCATTAACCAGAATTAACAGTGTGTTCCAGTGTGTCTTCTTCCAACTGCCAACTTTCCCCACTCCCACCAATACCACAGAGCTGACAGAAGATAGGACTTCATGTGTCAGGTTCCTTCATTCAGGCAGCATGGCAACGAGTAGAGCTGCAAAGAACTCTTCATATAAAGAGGTTAGACTATCTGGAAACAGGGAGTCCAGAAATTGCATTGCTCTCTTCCCTTGTGCGGCATTTCAATACATCAGTTGTGTTAAGCTATGGATTCTCCAGTTTTGGGGGTTTTTGTTGTTGTTGTTGTTGTTTTGGTTTGGTTTTTTTACCCATCAGACGTTTTTAAATTGGTTAATTACTCCATTTTCATGCTAAGCGTAAGGAGAAACCCCATTCATTTCATATACTAATTGTGTAATTAATCATATCACCATCACACACTAATTGTATCATTCCAAAATACCATACTCAAATATTTCCTGGTGCACCTTCACTGTGCAATTGCCCCTACCTGACGCATCAGACCATAAACCTCCTCTTTCCAGTAGTTTACACAGCATGTGCCTTTCTCGCCCATCCAACACTCCTCAGTCTCCAGCACATCTCAGCTTTACCTACACATCTCAGCTCCTTTTCCAGAGGACATACGCACCTCTCACCTCCCAAGGAGAGAGATCACCGTCAGGTCAGGGACAGCTAAATAGACACCGTAACCTGCACAGCTGCACCACTTGATCATTTTAGTAGGTCTCAGTCTTGCCTAAAAGCACCGTACAGCCTACATCTTGCATCCTCTGGGAAAGGGGAGCTCTTGCCAACACAGCCAGCTCCAGAGAGTCAGCGCAGACAAGCTACTCTGGTTTTCCATTTGATGTAGCTAGCGCAGGTAAACCCCAGTGGTAGACATAATGCTGACAGAAATGAACTGCGCCCTAAACACGATTTGACTGATGATTAAGTTTGCTCTTCCCTGACTCTCTTTTCTTGTCCTTAAATCTCCTCTCTCCTATCCCACACAAAGAACATTTCCAGGAGAACTGAGCTCCTGGGGTGTCTCTTTCTAGTCAGCTTCCAAGGCAGCTTGAAATTTCAACACATACTTCTGAGGACCAAAAGGAAAAGTTGCCAGGAGCGGACTTCCCTTGTTTTGTTTTGGTTTTTTTCCCCAAAATCATTTCTGGCTTTTTAGTTTGCAAAGCCCTTATCATAACATTTGGGGACCGAAAAAATGGAAGGCAGAGAAGACATCGAAGTCTTCATCGTATTAGTCCTGAAATCTCAGAATTGTATTATAAATAAAAAGAAATCATTTCTTCTTTCTTGAGTGTGCAGATTTAAGAGACTGAATAAACATTTCAGCTTTTAATAAAACACCTCTTTTCTAGTCTTATGGTAGCACAGAGACTTTGGAATCATAGAAAAATTCAAAGCAGTCAACTTCAAGGTTAGATCAGGTCATTCAGCACCTTGTCCAACTGTGTTTTGAAAACCTCCGAGAATGCATATCCCACAACCCTCATGGTCAACCTACTCTGGTGCTTCACAACTCCAGGGGCTGAACAGCTTCACTCAAGACTATACAAAAGGTTCAGAAACCTGCAGGTAATTAAACAGAAATTGCAGAATAAATTGCTTCACAAAAAATGTATGATTAAGGGAGCCTTCATCAAAATTCGGGTGTAAAAAGATATGGCAAACCAGTTGAAACTGGTTCAGTTTTCCTCTATTTATAGTCTGCCACAAATGGCTCCAAAAAGATAAGTATCTGGTTACTTCACCAATTAATGTGCTTTAACAATTGGCTCTTCTACAGTGTTTCATTTTCTTTTCAGCCCATCTCATCATCACAGGTTTAAGTGGACACCTTGCCATGAATGCCTTTTGAATACTCTCAAATGTATCCTCACTTTTGAAGAAGCGCAGAGAATGTTACGAGGGTCCAACTTTATTCTGAGAGGTTCTTATCTGTCTACCCATCATCTCAGGGCTTCTGCAGAGGGTCCAATCCAAAGACCAAGGGTATCTGCTCTACTGGCCTGAGAGATCTCTGGAAAAGCTGCAGTAGATATCTTGCTGGCAGCTGTTCCATGCTGCAGTGCCACACTCCACAGTCTTTTTTGATGCTCTTATTAATGGCTTTGTTCTTTCACTTCTCAAGCTGACAGTTCATTTTCCCTCCTACAGGTTCCTGCCATTGCACAAGAAAATATTTACAGCCATCTATACCCTGTGCCCATGCATTCTTCCAGACAACCAGTTCATGGGATATGCGCTCTCACTGAAAGGAGAGGTAGAGAAATGTAATTTGCATTGAGGATGAGGCTATCAGGGTGCACAGTCTCCTTGTGGTTCCCTTAATTTGCTTCCAACCTCTCCAGTGTATTGAAAATAGAGATGCCGCATTACAAGAGTTCAAAAGCCATACCTGAAAAAGCACCCTGCAAAGTGTCTGGCAGCTTGTACAACAGCCAGCTCTGATACGGTGCAGCCGTAACCAGGTATCAGGCTGTTGGGAAAGAGCTGTGAGGACCCTTGTTGGAGCCACCCACTTTGCTCAAGCCCTTGCCTTTGGTCCCTGCGTGGGCTAACTACAGGTAAGCCAATGCTTGGTCTCATACCTTGCTGATCCTGAGTTGGCTTCCTGGCTGGACCAAGGATCTGTCAGTATGAACCTGTCTGGAAATGACTGGCTGACCCTAGTGACTGCTACTGGACCCACTCTTCTTGGTCAGGTCCTGAGGGACTGCAGCAGGACATTGCCCCACGCCTGCCTTCTTATCACGCTCCACTCCTGGCTTGTATTCCTCTGTGGAGCAGCCCACTCCTGCTGCTCCCTGGCAATTTGTAACTGACTATATTTGTTGGAAAGCACAATGCAGAAAAGGGGGGAAACGTGGGAGAGGATCTCCCTTCCTCTCGTTATAAGACAGAGGAGAGTTGTTTCTGGTTTTGCAGAGCTTGTTGCTAATATTTTACTTCCTGTGCTTTTCCCTTAGGCTCCTCTATTCAAACCAAAATTTTCAACCATTTTATTGGAACGGAGCCAATTGCTGGGTGAATCATGCCTGTGGATTCACACTTTGGTCTGTCTGTCACTCTGTTGTTGTCCTTTTAAGTTGGTAATTGGGATGTGCTATTTCTAATGCAAGGCAATCTTGGAAAACGCCTGTTCTGCTTGCAGCAGCGACAGGTGCTGGCATACAACATACTTCTCAGTTGTCAAGACACCTCAGCCCATATCCCAACCTCTCTGTTTCTGCAGATAGGAAGACTGAACCAATGCTTTGTGCAAATAGAACATTAATTTTGCTGACAGGGTAATTATGAGGCTACTAAATCAGTACTAGGATTTTTACGTTACATACACTATTTAAATTACATGTCATCTTCACAAATTGTAAACTAGATAAATGACTAGTCAATTGTTTACACATGTGACTTGTAATTGAGACTTTCTAGCCACAGAAGTGGCATTACTGAAGAAAAATGTGCTGGACATACTGATATTCCTCAAAATACAACAGTGGAGCAATAGGATAATTCACTCATGCTGAATAGGAACTGTCTCTTCCGAAGTGCAGTAATGTTAAGATCAAAATATGATCTCCTGAGCCACAGTTTAACCTACACCAAAAGATGAAAATTAGGAAATATGCTTAGGGATCCTACTTTTTGCACCTGGAAGCAGGTGCTTGCAAAGCTCAGAGCATCCAGCCACAAGATGTCAGCTCCATCTCTTCTTACCACCAAGTATTTACAACAACCAGTATCATTGCTCTAAGCAATGTTCAGCCTCTGTTCACTTGCTTGAGAGTGGATAGCTCAGACCAGCTTGCCAAAAGCAGAAGCTGCACGATATGCTCCAGAGAGAGGAATTATGGTATTAGGAGTTCATCTCCAAGATCTTGAAACTGTTCTGACCTGTGTCTGGTTTCTGTTTTGCATCAGAGTGTGTCTTATGAGAAGATCCTACCCTGCAGAAGTTTCAGCAGGGAGCACAGACAGAGGTCCCACCACACAGTCCTGCATTCTTTGGGCAGACGGCATTTTGGTATGCAAGGCAAGGATTCATGACTGTCGGCGGAACCACAGCGAAAACCACAGCATCCTGCAAGAACAGCTCAGGGCAGACTAAGAGAACGCATACATAAGGACTTATATCTTTTGGCAAGGTCAGACCTGATTCTTTCATTTTGTCTGCCTGTGGCCAAGTCTAAATTGTGAGTGGGGCTCCCTTCTACCGGAGGATCCCTCGACATGATTTGGACACAGCAAACCAGCTAGCTTTTGGGGCTGTTCCTGCCCCATTCAAGAGAGCAGCAAGCTCACCTTATTGCTCCCTCCATCTTGCCAGTTCTCCCATGAGAGGAGCAGCTAGCTTTCCACAGGAACAGGTCCTTGTGGAGGACAGAAAAGAAAGTTTCAATTCTTCCCTGCCTGCTGGACCAGCAGCTCTATTAAGTGACAGGGAGTTGTGGATGGGGTGACATTTATACCTCTAAATCTCTGTGATGCTCTCAAAAAATTTTGCCTTGATATTTCTTCTGGTGCACTTGGAGGGCATTAGATGAAAGCTTTATGGGGGCAACACAAAGTCCTTTTCAATCGAGTGAGTTTTCTGTCTATTTAGTGGCTGAGCCAAGTATTCCAGGAGGAGGCTCACTTGAAAAAAATGGAGATGTTTCTTTCAAGCCTCCCATCTTAAGCTGTATGAAAGCAGCAAATGTAGTGAAAAGAGTGACCTGCCCCAGTGAGCATGTGTTTGATAACAAGGTCCTGAGTTCAAACAGTTTTGGCAGGGCACAACCATGACCTATGGCTGGCAGGTCCCTCTCACATCCTGCACAATAACTATGATTTCAAGATTCTTGTGTGGATAACACCTATTGCTCAGTTTAAAACAGAGCTGTCACAGGGACTAGAGGGAATCACTTCTGGGACTAGAAGTTACTTGCAAATGATTTGTTGGCTCTGCTGAAAGGAGAAAGATTTAGAGCGTGTGGCTGGACATGTTCTGTGAAGCAGGTCTCTACTGGAAATGCCCGAGAGACTAGAAGACTTTGCTCCAAGCGCAGTGACGAGGTGTCAGGACTGGGATAAGGTGGACAGGACTGTTTGCCCAAGTACAGATGAGGCAGGAGGGGGGGACCTCCCCTTTTTGCCCTTCCCCTCCCTATCCTTGCAATTGGAAGCAGCCTTCTGGCTTATTACCTTTGGGACAGACCCATGACGTGAAGTCCCCTCTAGTTTTCTGCCTTGGTCTGTCACTCTTCTGTGTGTGACCATGCAAAAGTCACTGTCCTTTCCTGTACCTTCAGATCCCTTTTCCCATCGTACATGACATATAGACTATTCACTTGCTGGGCAAGGACTGTCTCAAATATACAGCACCGTGTGGACTTAGTCTTATGAGGTATAGCCCTTGGCTGCACATGGGCAAATCGTTCCTACGGGAATCGCTTGATGGCCCCTCTCTTTGCCAGGTTAAGAGATCCTCACACAGCTGCCTCTTTTGAGGGAGAGGAAGCCGCAAAAGTGAGTTATACTGTGAACTCATAGGGAGTCTGCATCTAAGACCTTGCCATTTTGCTACCCATTTAAACCTTGTCTCTATATTAAGCAGCACATCTTTGATTCGCCAGCCTTCTTGGGAAGTTTCCAAAGCTTTTTGCTTCTAGACTCATGCTATGGCAGCGTTCCTGTTGCAGCCAGACAGATTTTGGAGTTCAGAACAAGGTGAAGTTACACAACCTGTATTAAAATAACACCACACCAACAAGCTCTACTTTTTCAATCCCAACGGCAACCACTCTGTCCACTTCCAGGAGAGAGTCTTGCTTAAGTTTTCTGGCTGCATGAGCCTGAGCCCCTGATGTTAATCACCAGCCCTCTCCAATCATGGATTTCAGCTCCTTGCTACATCTGGCGGTTCACACAGTAAAGCGGCAGTGATTTTTCATGACCACTCAACCGCTGTGCTGAAGTTCCCTGAAAAAGTATGTTGCACTGACTGAGCCTTGAGCCTACTTCTTTACACGAATGTGTCGCCTCAGAAGTGGTTTACAGTGTGGTGGCCATGAATGGCACGCAGAGCTGAGGTGAGCATTGCACGGGCGTGGCTGTGCAGCACACCAGGGACAGGCTCGGTCCAAGGGGAACGCTTTCCTCCCAGTAAACCACAAGGAAGCTGAAACACTTCAGTAACAACACACTAAAGAAGCAAGATTTATCTTGTTACTGTTCCACAAAAACAATGCAGCCTCTGCACAAAACAGCCATGCCTATCCACTGGGTTGAACAAAATAATCTCTCCTTGCTTTCTTTTCTTTTTTCTCTCTTCTTTTTTTTTTTTTCCCCCTCTTGCATGCAGCTGTCTCACTTTAACAAGCTCTGCACAGCTTGTGCCTTTCAAAGCACCCAGTTCAGCCCAACTCGCTTGCGTGGCATTTCTCAGCCCTCCCTCCACTGCCAGCTGCTCCCCGTACACAGACCAACACATTCCCCAGAACCACAGAATGAATTGGGCTGTTACTTACGTGAGCATCATGTTACAAGCATTTGCAATGGGACTACTGGCACCTCAGCTGTTGCTGGCTTAAAATAAGCAGAGTTGCTAGGTCTGATGGTTCTACATCTTGCTGTGACAGTGCCATATTAAAGAAAAGGTCCCAACAAGGTTTTGATTCTGCTCTCAGCAAAATGTTGCAGAAGAGCTAAACTTAGACATTATTTAATCACAGCTTTATAGACCTCTTAAAGCACCATGAAAGGAATACTTTCCATAGTCAAGGTAGTGCATTTTATTGTGCTCATCCAACAGCATAACCTTAGCTTAACTCCAGGTTAATGGAACTTATGGTAGCACTGAAAGAATAAAAATTGCCAATGAGTAAAAAGAATCCTAAATCTACATTTTTCAGAAGACAATGAAAGTTGTACAACCTTAGATTTGCCCTCAGGAACAGAGTTGCAAAAGCAAAAGCCATCTGAACTATAAGCTTCTCTGGAGAGCCCAAAATTATACCGAGTGCAGCGGGTGTTCTTGGTCATAGACTTGTCTTCCACTCTGTAATAAAGAGTTGAAAATGAAAAGTGCATTTCCTCTTTTACATCACAATGGTGGGCAACCATTCCCCACCAAGCATGGAGCAGATTTCTAGTGCACAGCTTAAATAAAATAAATACATCTACTCCTCCTCTGTCAAAATATGCCACAAAGACTTCTCTTGAGAAATGTTTTCATGGACAATTTTTAAATGAGCAAAGTTCCCGGGAGCCATAAATTGCTGCAGCATTACACTAGGAATTTGGAGAAACCTGCTTGTTCTTGGCTAGGCCACGTGGTGACCGAAGACTTTCGTAGTTAAAAGCATAAAACCAGATGGTTTCATAGCCTTTCTGTGTCTCTCTCACCATTGCAAAGCATGTACGTACTCAGGCACAACACCTGGAGCCCTACGCCAGAATGTCCAGAGCAACTGAATTTCCAGACGCAAAATAGAGGCACACAGCACAGGCAAAGCAGTCCTTACCTTCATGCTGAGTCCTGGTTCAATACTGAGAAGTAGAAGTGTCCCCATGATGTCCTTCCTAACCATTCCTGCCCACAGCCTTTAACTCCCCATACCTGTCCATCCCAGTTCCTCCCTAATCATCTCAGAGATTTAAGACTCCAGAGCCCTCGGCTCCCCCTCCTCCAGTCCCACATAATCATCTCCTTGGCCTCTAAAGGACCTAAAATCTACCATCCAAACTATCCAAACCACCTCAGATCCATCCCAGAGCTACTCCTGTCCTCCCACTCTATCCTGGATAACATCACTGTTTGCAGCATCTGGACCCAAATCCGTATGTGACCAAACAAATGAAACTCCAGCCAGCCAGGCTGGGACACTAGCATCAGCTGAGCCTCACAGCTGCATCCTCCTCTTAGGAGCAGAACGGTCATGGTCTCCTTTTTGTTAGGCCATAAGGACAGTTTGTATAAGAAGGGGACTTCAATTCTAACACACTTGGCTTGCAACTAATGTTCCCAGCCGTGTGGCTTGCTGGGAACGGGTATCACTTGGCTTTCCCCTACCGTGACATTTACTGAGCACTGCAGGAATGCACGGCAGACCTCTGGATTCAGCTACACTCATCAGGCTGTGCAGGAGGTGTGAGAAGACATTTTTGATTGTGGATTCCTGCAGAATATGGAAAGGAAAGGAGGAAGGCAAGGAGAGACAAGCATTTCTGCCCAGTTCCTAGGCGGCAGTGCAAACTCAGTCCCAGCTTTGTCTTTACCTGATGGCGAACACCGTGGAGCAGAAAAGGAATCCAGCTCTGAGATGAAGGATGCTGTGCTAAGCTCTGTCATGCTGTTTACGTAAGCAAAAGCCCTTTACAGATCAGGGGATGCCTGCAGGAATCCTTCTTTCTGTTTGAGTCACACTAATATCTTTGTTCTTCCCCTACCAGTGCAACCCCCTACAACCAGACTAACTACTACCCTCTTTGGGTGGTGGGTTGGTTGTTTGGGTGTTTTTCTAGTGTATAAATATGAGCCATCCAAGCCCTTCTATTCAGGACGCATGATCTGCTCGGCAATAGTAAACACTGCTTGGCAGGGCAGAGGACTGGGCTGTTGCAGCCACCTGGCCTCCTGGCAGGCAGCAATTTTACACCACCGGGCTGCGCTCCCACGGTCCTGATGAGAACACGGGCCAGATGCTGTGCCACTGAAATCAATGGGAACCAAGCTCTCCTGACAAGCAGTGCAGATCAAGGCCTGGGGAACATGAAGAGGGCCCTGTTAGCACTCCTGTTTCCACAAAATATACATAAAAGAGGTAAAGGGAAATGTTTGCATGAACACGATCATTCCTGTAGGTTGGTACCACCTGTGAGCAGAAGCCAAACCATAGCCATAAAGAACAGAAGCGCCTCACCCCTTTCTCTGTTGTTTTTAGTTTTGTCTGAATTGTTTTTCCAGACAGCGGGAATCAGCTTTACTTTTTCCCATACATGAGCAGCATAAAATTTGGAAGCATGATGCATGCCCCCCAGCTGAGTTCCTGTATCTGTGGGGTGGTCATGGGTTATGTTCACCTTCAAATTACAGAATGCCAACCAAAATCAGGGCTCTGTTGTGCTAACAGTAAGAAAAAAATGCTGTCGTGCAGAGTTTACAACCAATATATGAGAGAGAGTACATCTACGATTTCATAGAATAGAAACAGAGACCTAGAGAGCCTATTTAAAGCATATTTAAGTTCCAGGAAAGACTCTCCTTGACTTCCCCGGGTTTTGGATCATGCTCAGGGAAATTAATCGAGTTGCCAAAATTCATAGAGTGAGTTTGTAGAAAAGCCAGGAACCAAAAGCTGGATTTGCCGAGCTCCAGCATTCGTGCTCAAGCCAGCCCACTGCTGGAGGTGCTGGAATGGCAACAACAATCTGCTCGAGTGTGAAATTCTAGCTGCCAACCCGGCAATGTTTTTATTTCTCTGACCTATTCCATTGCTCAGATCCAGGATTTTCCTTGAGCAGAAGAAAATCACAGAGAAGAGTCAGCATCATCACTGGACAGGCACTAACATGTCCACGGTAATTCATTAGCCACAGAGAAAAGGGAAAGAAACTCATTTTCAGGAATTGAGACATACATTTGGGTCACCAGGGTCCTTAATTATGAGCCAAGGATGCAGCTTTATGCAGCTCAGGTACCCAGCTTTCTGGGCCGTGAACTCTGATGGTTTTGCCTTCCTGAAGGCTGCACCCTGAGGATGTTTGCTCTTCTGCTTGACAACCATGAGGATACCTAGTCTTAAGTGGTCAGCAGCATCAGAAAAGCATCACTAAATGTTTTCTGACTAAATGTCCTTTAGTTTTGGATCCGATAAAAGCATCTTCTGGAGAGAAGGTGAGGTGGCAAATCTATTTGAAGCAGCAAATTTGAAAATAGAGTATTCTGGGGGTTTTATTTAAAGATCTTCTTGCCACTGTTCAAGGCTCTGAAGATCTATTTTTATGCCTTTGTTTTCATTTGAAAGAGAACACATTATTCCAGCTGCCCTATGACTAGCAAAGATGATTATGAAAAAGAAAAGAAATGTGCATTTCCTTCTCCTCTTAGCCAAGGAATTTGCATGTTATAACAACGGGTGTAAATTTAACAGATTTTAACAAAGCAGAAAGCCCAGACATGTGCTGAATGTGGTGGTGTCTCCCCCACAGCACTTTGCCTTTTATGGAGGATGCAAGAGATCAACAGGAGCACTTGAGAAAGGGCACGTATTTGCAGAGAGTATGTTGAGATTTGAAACAAGCAAGTGCTGAAGAATCCCAGCCCTGCTTCATCATTATAAGCCTTTAATCCTGATTTTGTAAAGATCTGGGCCACATCGTAGATTTCAACCACTGCTCAGAGCCCTGCCATGCCAAGCTCTAGGGATGTCAATGGTTTAATTTGAATGTGGCTGCCCAGTGGAGAGTCATATTTAAGACACAGCTTTAAAAATCAGTCATTTGTATGGTGTGTACCATATATGTGTTATTTCTATGGAGCCCAATGTTATATTGCAAGTTTTATTTTAACAGTTCATATTTTTGGCTCTGTAGCCATCAGGAATTTAGTGTATATAATGAATGGCAAATATTAATAAGCAGTACAATGCTCCTACACAAAACAGTGTCTTAATCTCATCAGGACCTGCCTGCTGTCCACCAAGCCCCGCAGAACAGCTAGCACAGGCTTGGCAGAGATTCACAGAGCAGTAATGGGAATGATTTTTTTTTCTTCTCCTACAGAGAGAGAACAAAACCATGAATTTACCTTAGAAAAGGAATAAGCAGCAAGTTAATCAGAGCCCTGAGAGAGCTAGGAAATGGAGAGCAAATACTTATCTTTGCTGTTTCCCAACACAGGAATAATTAAAAAAAAAAAAAAAACCCAAAAAAAGTATTTCACTGATGTGGGTTTAAGTGTTGAACTCAGGAGGAGACTGTCCTCTCCCAAATGATAGCAGCTCTGTGGGAGTCTCAAACTCAGGATGTCCAAGGCTTTGAACTTAGGAAACAAGAAGAGACTTTATATTTTAATGAAGTAGGAACATTCAACACTAAAGAGATTTTTTTTTTAAAGAATACTAAATCATGTTTACAAGATGTAAACAGACCTCAGGTATTAAAATGGAGGGTTGAGGACTTCACGCAGTTGGTTTAGACTGTTACACATACAGTGAGGGAGCCTTAGACTTTCCTCTTTTGCACAAGAAAAAGATGAAACTGAAGAAGCCTCAGGAGTTACCAGAGTGGGCCAAACCCACTTCTGGCAAAACCAGGCAAGAGCTAGATGAGGTGATAAGAGGTGAAACTGCTGAGCAGAATCAAGATTGAACCAGGGTGCAGCACCACGACTACGTGGCTGTTTGGGGTCAGCACATGTACCAGCACATGACCTCTTTAAAAGTTATTAGATTTCTTTCATGGGGAGTATATCGGTCTAATAAAGTATCTCAGTGAAGAAAATGGGATAGCCAGTAAGGTAAGAGTCGGTGTGAATTTGTCACCAATAGATGCAAAAAAAAGAAAAAAATGTTAATATTTGGGAAGAAATAATTTTCTCACCAAACATGCTGGTTTAGAATAATCAAACCTACATGGACTTTCACTGCATCAGCAGCTAGTCCTGTAAGAAAAAGAAAAGGGGGATGGACACGTTGATGTTATGTTTCAAGTTTTTCTAGATTAAACATTTTGATTTTTCTAAAGTGGTTCAAACAATGTTCTTACATTTGACAGACAGTGTCTGGAAAAAAAAAAAAAAAAAGTACTGTATCTGCTCCAATTTGAAATGTATGCTGTCAGTAAGGCAAGCGAAGAATAGAGTCTGTTTGTCTCCATCTAAACTACTCAGGTTTTGGGCCAAAGAGTTAAAATGCCAGCATCTCCACCCAACCACGGTTAGTGGTTAGGGAGGATTTTCAGAAGAGTTTAACACTTGCCTTACCCTTTCCTAATACTCCCTTGAAGAGCTGACCATCTCCATCACTGAGAGCACAGCTGGACAAAGAAAAAGAGTTTCTAGCCATGCAGACTATCATCTACAAAGTGATCTGCCAAAGCCCGCCTCCATGCACCCCCGTTTTTATTCCATTATGTTAGTATGCCTCAATTGTCCTAGCACTCTAAAAACCTTCAGAAATAGATTGTTCATTTCATACAGCTGGGCAGTTTTTATTCCAAAACTGAGCAACAGAAGCACTGTAAAATAGTGGAATTCCCAAGTCTACCTCGCATTTCTCTACGGCCTTGCTTATGTCTCAAACAGGAACTCTGCAACTAGAGAATATCGTGTTCCTCCAAAAGCATCCCCAGCCAACTTACCATACCAACTCACACTACTAAACGAAACAGGGCATGGCAGAACAACAGTGCTTAATCGTTCTGGCTCTCCCGTTTTCTCCTTGTACGACAGACAGAATTGCATGTGTTTTAATGCAGCGGAGGAAAGCCAAACCACTGTGAGCGCAGGTCTTGCTATGGGTCAGAGAAAGGTACATTAGAAGGCAGAGACAAAAGTTGTTCTGCACAACCACTGTGTATGCACAGGTGTGAAAGCTTGGTCCTGGGGAGGGTATAATACATCCCTTCCAAGCTCAGCCACCCTTGTGCTCTCTGAAACCCATCTTTGCAGCTAAGTCCTGAAGCTTTCCAGAGCACAGAGATTGACAGGAAGTATCATGACTCACCAACGCCTTCTGCAAAAGGCTGGAATTCTTTCTCTTGACTTTCAAACAGGCTACTTTCAAAGTAACAAACGTAAAAAGCTGATGAAGCACAACTTGAATGATTCATATCTTCTAGTTCTGGAGGTTGGATCAGGGCTTCAAAACGAACCTGCTGCTGGTCCTCTTGCACTCCTCTCCTGCTATTTCTCAGCTGGATAATCAACAGAAACCAGAGTTTGATGCAGAAATGGGATTGTGATGGTGAAAGAAATCAATCTACATGAAGTCCAGGAAGGAAAGCATATTCCCAGAGATGAGAAGAGCAAGGAGCCTTCCCAGGGAAAACAGAAAACAGGGACTGATTTAATAAGGTACATCAATCAGAAGCACAGCAGTAAGGAGCCAGAGCAGAACCTGACAGCAAGAGGAGTAGCAAAGGCAGCTCTGGGGGCTCAGAGACCACCTTCACTGCTGGAGCAGGACAGCAGTATCAGACACTCTCAGGGCATGCACCTGTGAGCTCCACTACATTCTTGCCATGCTCCTTCAGCCACCAGCTTCCACATGCTGAGCACAGCCCAGGATGGCAAGCTCTCCAGCATGACTATCTACATGCTGAGAGGAGTTTGAGTGTGAAATACAGAATTAAACAATTGCTTCTCCCATCCATGCAGCACTGCGCTCTGGCTTTTCTCCAGGCTTTGTCAGGAATCACTCCATGCTCTTTTCCTTTGTTTCTCTCATCCTTTTTCTGACATTTTTCCAGGCTGAGGACATGTTTTTTCTCTTGTGCAGATACACCTGGCAGCTTCATATGGAGGGGTGGGGAGTTCTTCAATCGACAGTGCTTGTTTGCTTGTTGCCTCTTTGAGTGCTCTCGTGTAGCTCAGCTTCACCATGAGACCAGTATTGCAGATTCGCTAATTCAGCTTCTGAAGTAGGGGAAACCAAAGACTGTTCAGTAAGTAGGATAAAGACAGAATATATAGGAGAAAATGAAATAGTGAGAATGCCCCAGAGCAGAGGAAGGAGGTTGAGATCTTCAGGAATCAGAGAAGAATAGACAAGACAGCAAAATCAGTTGACTCTCTCAAGGAAGTTACCATGTCTTTGGACACACAGAAGTCTAATTCAATACTACAACTGTAGTGATCATCCTGGCTCAAAACAGGGACAGCAGAGATGGCAAGAATTCATAGAACAACAAAAGACCGAGAAAATGCTTATAAGCATAAACTAAAAAGAACAGGATCATTGCTCAAAAAGAGAGGGACAAATAAATTTCATTGTAAATATTTTTATTTAAAGCAAGGAATGCTGATTAATATCCACAAAAGAAAACAGTCCAGGAAGTCAAAGGTGGGAATGCTAAAGGATGCAAAAGAAACCCAGAGACTATGTCTCCATATCTTGTCCCAACTGAGTTTGAGCACAATCAACACTCACCAAGATGGGAGAAACCTTAAGATTTGAAGGCAACGTTGATGTTTACATGAATAGAGAATACTCAGAGATATCAATTACAACAACAGTATTGTGGGAGGGGAATTCAACTTTGTTCATCAGGCCTGAAACTAATTGTTAATCATGAAAGATAAGGAAGATGTAGTGTGTGGGTGAGTTCTTCCATACCTGCTTCCATTAAGTTCTCATACCTTGCTCTGAAGCAGCTGCTTTTGGTTTTAAATCACAATATAAATCTAAGCAAGAAGGGTCTGATCCAGCCTGGCAATTCTTATGTTCCTTCGTTAGTTATATTAATTTGTGACTCACCTTTTAAAGTTGCATCCTTATCCCAGGACAGATCCCCTAGATACAACCATTAAGCAAATTACTCATGAAGAGCTCTCTGTGAGAAAGAGTCAGCCCTTCAGATTTGCTCAGTTACATTGTACTCAGTGCATTTCCGTTAATAAACAGTTGATTTCAATATTGCCATCTAGTTTGTTTTTAAGAAACTGGAAGTCTAAAATGGGACGTACAGAGCGCTTTCTACTCTGCCTGCCTTTTTTTTTTTTTTTTTTTTTTTTTTAAGCAGTTATCATTTTGTGGTGGCCTGCAAGTCATTTAGAAAAGGGCTGTCTTGAAAACCCAGGAGAGATGTCAGGCATGGCAGAGGAGAGAGGTGACTGATCTGCTCTGCAGAGCCTCCACGAGCACTGTTTGTTTGCTGCGCACACCCGAGCTAGTTCTGTACTCCACCACCATGGCAGTTTATTGACATCCAGGCATCTTTGCAGACATGCTCATAGCATCTTCCCGTGACTGCAAATGAGGGGAACAGAGATGCCAGAAGACATCCTGAGTAGGGGTCAGTGCATAAAAGAGCTTATGTAAAGTGGGAATACATTCAAGGGGGTAGTCAGAATTCTCAGCACCTACAGCAGACCTCAACAAACACAACTGCTGAAAGAAGACAAGTCCTGGACATGCTACGAGTTCCCTAAAATGCAAAGAAATCACAGTTGCATACATCACACTCAGATCAGGCATAACTTCTCCAAAGGAGATCGGTGCAAGGGCTGGTCATGAAGTGACATCTGTCCCATCACACACACGAGCACATCTCCCATGGAGAACAAGAGAGAGAGATGGTGGCTGGGGAAGAATTCAAACGCAGCATTTCATGACCTTTCCTCTGCAGATCTGCTATCAAGAGCTGAAGGGGAAAGTGCTGAGCAGAGCCATGAAAAAAAGAATCGAGAAAGATCTGTCTGCAGATTTGCTTCTTTTGAACAGTCAGAGACAGCCACAGAAGTTTCCATTCCTAAAAGCACAAGAACTACAGTCTAGAGAAACATTTTTTTTCTGGTGACACAGCAGAAGCCATTTCAGTTGCAGAACTTGATAGGAAAGAGACAAATAAATCCAGCTGCCCAATTTTTCAAGTCAAGACTCCCCATTTTCTACCAGGCCCCAGCTTTATCCTGTCAGTTGCTAATAAAGCCCAGAATTATGAAGACTAAACCTCAAAATGCTGCCCTCCTTCCCCCCAGTCTGACACATCTGCTGTGCTGCTGGATACAGCACGGACAACTCAGATCTCTCTCAAGAACTCCCGTCGGATCACTGAGACCCCTGCTTGGCCTGCTGAGTTGTGAGAGAGCGTAGCATAGTTGCAAAGAGGGTTAACCGTATATCCAAATAAAAGCTAAAGAGCAGCAGGCCCTAAGGTTTGGAAGCCAACACCATACCTGGCCTCTCACTGCTCTCCAACAGAGGTAACACAACCAAATACTTTGGCCTCCAAGATCAGCAAACCACAGTTACTAAAACAGCTAGACAGGTTTTGCAACAGTATTGTTCACCTGCTCTTAACCATAGCTATTTTTAGTAGGTCATTTATTTGAGAGCAGGCTCTGGGAATATCCGTTTCCTAGTCAACTGGGCAAATTGGACTGTGCGTGCTGTTTGCTGAATTTCTAAACAAAAAGTTCATAGGGGAATGGAGAAACAGGAGGGAGGCAAAGGGAATTGGCCTTCCAGGTCTCACCGATATCACAGAGCTCTCTGTGGCCATGCCATTTTGACCTATTACCCTCCAGCCACCTTCGCATGAGTTTTGCATGGCCACTGACAACATGTTGCATCTATGCTGCTATTGCATCTATTGAGGAAAGATTAAGAAAGCAGCAGGGACTGTCTGCGTGTTAGCAGAAAGACAGTACACCAGTTACAGCCTCTGACCCAAAATCCACTGCTGATTCAGCTCAGACTTGTTGTTTCTCGGTATGACTCTTCAACTGGAGGAAAACGGCAAGACTTGTAAATATTCTGCACTGGATCCTGGAGGAGGATCCAACCTAGCTCTGCGTAAGTCATTCCTGTTTTGACTGATTTTTACACCGTGTACAAAACAAGGGGCACAAAGGGCTGTGCCCGCTGTCTGGAGTCCTCCTGGCTCTGTTGCTGTTGCTAAGCTATGTACCACGTACACCATCTGTGGCTCTGCGCACGCTGCAAGTCACACCAGCTGGTCAGAACTGCTTCTTGCTCAAGCAAGTCCAAACCTCAGCATCTGCTGTGCCGGTCCATGGAGGAGACCAACCACAGGACCCTTCGAATGCTTGCAGGGTATGGCACAGAGACAAATTCCCCATGCTGCAGCTGTACCACAGTCAGCTCTGAACAGAGTCAAGCTGGGCACAGCTTGAGCATCAATATGGCCAGCACATGCGTGTCTGCTATTTGTACTATTTAAGCAACTGCAAAGCAGACCTCCACTGGCAGCACCCTTTGATGATCCGTAACAGATTTGCGTCAGTTTCCCATTTGAATGGCACCAGGAATTATTCTGCCTGTTCTTTTATTTTTACCTTAATGGCACTCCAGCTGTCTCCCCCCTTGGAGGATAGCACTGTGGTGATCTCTTTTGGCTGAATACCCCCATATACGGCCATGCACCATCTCCCTGGGTTCCAGTCCACAGAAAGACAATCTTCCCATCCATCCCTTACTATTTCCTCCCTCAAACACATCTTCTCTTCTTCTCTGAGTCCTTCCGATCCCCTCTGAATTTCTCCTGAAGGACAGTCAAAGAGCTACCCCCATCTCAGCAAACCACCCCTGCATCCTGGGGCTCCTGCCTACTCCTATGAAGCTGTACCAGGCTCAGAACTTGGGGGGGTGGGGGGTGGGGGGGGTGTCCCCACTGCCCCCTGAACAGCAGGAATCCCAGTGGGCATACAGGGGCAGCCCCCCATGTTTCAAGGGAGTTGCTTCTGCTGATCTTTCACTCCCCTGAATTCAGTTTTGCAGCTTATTAGTGTAATTAATGAAGTACATTTGGTGCTGTCTTTCTGAATCTTTGTAGGGGAAAGAAAGAGGGAAGAAAAAGGCCCAAATCTCAACCATGGATTTCTGATTCAACACTGAAACCAGAGCAGTGGCATGGATGTAAAACTCGAGCCACAGTGAGGATCAGCTCTCCATCTTACTCTGCTATTTCTTCCTCTGTAAAGTGACTCAGCTGCAAAGTTTGACACCTTGAGTTCCTTCTGGTTGGCAAACACAAGCACTGAATCCCACTGACACCTCTTGTCTCACTATTATTTCTATATTAGTTGACATGACAATTAGGGGAACACAAACGTTTTCAGACTCAGCTGATGGCAGGAGATGTGAAGGGAGAAAGCCTCCCTGAACTTTTCCAAGGCAGAGTCTGCTCCTCAGACACCACAAGTCTTTACAAGATCCCTTGTCTTTCATGCTTAAAGTTTCCAGAGTCAGTGACATGTTTAAAATAAGGTCAGCTGCCATGTATGACAAGTCCCTGCTACTCACCTCCAGACATTTCCCACCCTTACCCCAACAGAAAATATTTAAGGCAAGCTTTCAAATAGCCTGTTTGAATAAAACTCAGTGATCTTTCCTGCTTTCATCACTGCTCACTTTGTTCCTCGCTGTGTGGCATAGACAGCAGACAGAAGGGTGAGCTGAGCAAGAGATATCATCTGAGCACAGCAGCCTCTGTTGCCACATGGGCTCATTAAGGATATATGAGCACCCAGCCCAGGGAAAGGATCCCATGTAGCATCTGCCTACCCTCAGTGCAGTGTTCAGAAATCATAAAAAAATTGGGGGGGGGGGGGGGTGTCATGTAGAATTCAGAACTTCAAATCTCAAACCAAAACGCAACAAAAATGACTAGAAAGTCACTTGGAGGGAAGAGGAAATTAAGAGAAAAAGCTGGAATTCATTACTTATTCAGATTTCCAAGGGATAGGTCATTAAAAGAGAAGAACAAGTTCTGTAAAGAGATGAACAGGGACAACGACACTCCTACAAAGGTTGGATTTCATATATATCCTTTGGAATGTCTCATGTAGACCCAGGTGTATTTTGGTGTCCAATACTCCTGCAGCACGGCTGCAGTAAACCGCATTGCTGGGCACTGTTTGCCAGCTATAGTGTCAATTAATAGCTTTCCCTTTCACTGAAGTCACTCCAGAAATGTAACTCAACTATTCTTGCTCCAGCACAGAAGGGAAGACCGGATGCTAATCTGTTTTTTTCAGGAGCTGAGAAAGCCGTGGAGAGAGAGCATTGCTCAAGGCAAGTCCATAGGAGCCCCTGCACTGCTGAGCAGCTCAGCCTGGCAGCTTCCCACTCCCCTCCTGTGCAAGCATGCTACAGATAGTGCTAATGCAACAAACGGCGTAACTCGCCCACTCAGCCAGTCAATGACAAAAATATACCAGGAACAGAAAGAACAGGATCAGCAGAAACAGGCCCCTGCAAGAGGAGTAGTGCTGGGAATAGGAGGCGGCCGCAGGGTGGCAAAGCTACCGAGATCCAAAGATAGCAGCTGCTGAGCTATGAGTGCAGAGGGGCCACCTTGGCGGCTGTGTGTGGGCAGAGGAGTTCGCGGCAGCGTTTGCCTGCTTGCTACATCTCTAGCTGTAGCCAAGCAGCATTGCGCTCAGAAAATCCCTGGCTTCTCTGTCCCATCCGTTCCCTTCCACGTATGGAGGGGAGTATAGAAACTTAAAAAAAATCCGATGGCTATATGGTTGTTGCTGTGGGCACTTGGATCATAGCAGCAGTGGAGGCAGGGAAGGGAGGTTGGGAAGGGACGCCGTGACCACTACATGAGGACAGTCTTTTCTGATTTTGGCATGTAGGCACAAGCTTCTGAGTCCGTCCATCGAGCAGCAGCACAGACATAGACAGCCCTGAACCAACAATTGTTCCACAGCCCTTATAGCCCATAGGAGCACTTATATATGCAGAAACTACCCCATGCCAATGCCCTCGCACATGTCAGCCAGCCATGGTACCGGTGAAGCCACTATCGATGAAGTCACAGGAGTGACTCCTGTGCTCTCTCTTCATGCCTGAAGCCCTGCACCTACGGAAGAGACCTGCAAATCCTTCCCAGCACGTACGGATGTATTTTGTTCCTTGCAGACTCCCGTGTCCCAGCAGGAGATCAGTGCTGAATGAGCAACTCCCCTTACGTTTAAATCTTTTGATGAGTAAGATGCTCGCCTGCAGCTGCCAGTCAGTCCATCAGGCTCCTCATTATGGTTTAAAATATGAAATAAAGGAATTGACTGAAATGTCAGGCAGCAGCCTCTTGTCCTCCCTTTTATAAAAGAGTAAGTTTAAAATAATAATAAGTAATAATAAAGCCCTGTCATCTCTGCAGTTCTCTCCATTATGTATGACTGAATGTGATAAGAATTTACAGAAAGAAAAACCCAGCCGGAGACAATACAGCCTTACCAATGGCCTTTGGCAAACCCTTTATCACAAAGGGACCTACCAATACCCTTCAGCAACCCCTTATCACAAGGGCAGCTTGCAGAGAAACACCACTGCATCCCTGGGGCCAGTGCAGACGGGGGCTTGGAGATTTTGCTCGAGTCCCGCAAGCTGCTCGGCCTCCACGAGCCAGCTCAGACCGTGCTCCCAAAACACACGTCAGGTAACTTCAGAGCAAGAGAAACTGCTAATGTCTGGGCAAGATTAAACTGATGAAACTCCCAGGAGTAGAGATTAGGCAGCACAACGTTTACAAATAGCCATGCTAATTACCAGCTACTGAGACAGTAAATCAAGTTCACCAGCTCCATATTTCAAAATTTGTACCAATATAGGGTTGGCAGAAACCCTCTTTCTTTCCTTTTATTTCTGTTTAATGAGATGAACGGTCCAGCCAGAAGGCCTCAGGGCCTGATCCTGCAATGCTGCATCGGGTGTTTTGCAGGGTTAGGAACCAGTCTGTGATTTGGACATTTATTCATTCAGACTGAAGCTGTCTTTGATTAGCCTTGAAAGAGGAATTAAGGTATTGGAGGTGCGGGGAGCAGAGCTGAGATACCATGAGCACTTCAAGGGCTGTGAATTTAGCACGTTAGTCTAGAATTCAAAGCCCTAAATATCCTCAAATCATTCAAATTACCAGAATGTTTAGATCAAAAATCAAAACAGACAGTGGAGAAAATTTAACTTCCTTTACACTTCATTTCAAAGTTCTGGGTACTTCAAACTGATAAAATTTGACCATTTGAAATTTTAGCTTTGTGCAGTACAGCAGAAAGCCATGCCAGCTAAAAGATGAAAAAGGGTTTTGTCATTTTTCTGATGATATCAGAATGGTAGCTTTCTAAGGAGAAGATGACAAACCAAAAATATTATTGAAACAGCAACGTGGCGAAGCATTACAACTTCAGCAGAGCTGCCTTTGGCTATAGAAAGCATCAGAGCTCCTCCTGACCAGCCCTGCTTTGGGGTGTTTGCTTTTGTAGAGATGTTCAACTCCAGACCCAAGGTCTGTGAGGGCAAGGAACTGCCTAACAGATCAGTTTCCCTTTTGAGCTGAATGTCAAAATTTTTTGACTCAAGGTAGATTTTGACAAGCACAAACCTCGAATTCACCATTCATCTGAAGAATAAAAGACTAAAAATAGAGCCTGGAGGTATATGCTATTAATCAGTGTTTTGTGTAATAGGCATCTTTCACAAGAGTTCCCTGGGTCTTCTGCCTTCAGTGAGAAGATTCAGACTTGCTTTGGTTTAAGTATTTTATCAAGAAGACAACCAAGAAAATCAGCAGAATAGGATAGTGTTGCCAGCAGTGACAGATGCCTGCACAAAGCCAAGAGAAGCCTGACAACTGGTAAGATTTGGCGAGACATGACAATGGTGCAGATACAAAGAAAAGCAATGGCTGAAAGCACAGGGGAAAATACCAGCTTAAAAATTACTAAGACTTGCAGCACCATGCATGAAGCTGGGGGGGAAAAAAAAAAGAAAAAAAGCAAAAAGAAAAAGCAGCACTGCTTGCTACTAGAGCCATTTGAAAGTAGCAAGGCTGTCAGTGCAGAAAAACATCTCTTTCACTGGAGTTACCTAGCACTGGTTGGGCATTAGCAAAGGGGGAAACATTTTCTTCCCCAACTGTATACATGTCCCATGATTTATATTCTTTACAGCATTTTTATGAGCTTCTTTAGCACATCATCCAGCGTAATAACAGCATGGTAATTGTGTTGGCTGCATGTCCTGGCACTTAATTATAATCCTGTCATTGTCATTTCCCAGCTTGTCTAACAGAATAACCTTGCCATGTGGCTGACATCCAATTAAGAAAAAGGGGGGAGAAGGAAAGAAAAAATGTACAAATATGATATCAATATAAAAGTCGCTTGCTTGATGGCTTCGTGATAAAGTCCCTAAGTTACAACTCTGCACAACAGTGTCTTCTACTTTCATCTGCAGGCTTCTTGCACAGGCTTTGTGTATCCAAGAAGGACCTCCTGCAATTCAAAGACTTAGTTTTCTTTAAGACACCTCTTTTTCTTTTCCTTCTGGACCAGCACAAGTCAAGCTCCAGCCTAGCTCTGGCAAACATTTGCTGTCCTCACATGAATGGAGCTTTTCTCCTTCATCAAGTGCAGGTACAGCTCCAGCCACCACCGTAAAACAACTGCTCTCTGTGAAAACAGCTGGCAGAAGATTCAGAAAGGAAAGCATGGGTGGAGAATGAAGTGCCATCTCAGAAAATCTTAAAACTCGGTCAGAAGGCAGTAATTAATTAGTCCTTAATCCTCTGCATTTTCAATCTATCCATTCCTGCTTCTGCTGGCTAACACAGCTGATGAGGCTGGCACCTTCCTCCAGTGCATCCTTACTCATCAGCGCCCACCCAAAATCCAACTGAGAAAATCTGGCAAATCCTGTAACATCTCATCTACCACCTCCAGGATACTCAGTATGTTCCAAAACCCAAATCAGTCCTCAAGGCAATGTCTCTTAATCAAACCATCTGACATGCAGAACTAAATTTACTTTGGTTATCCTATCTGTCCTTTCTAGCATGGGTGTTTCAAGGAAGCTTGCTCTAGGATTGCTTACACAAGCAAGTTACAAGTCATGATGTATAGACTGTGCTACTACAGCCATTCATGTGTGCTCTTAGCTCACACATGGACTCTTACAACAGCTCAGTTCACTCATGGTAACTCGTTTATTTGCGCTTCATATGTTAGCTACACAAACCCAGAATGTCCTCTCTAGCATGGATGGATACAATTTTTCATACCATCATAGCCAGGTATTAGAGGCTTATGTGCATTATTAAACGATCATTATCTGATCCCACAGTTCAGCATCCCAAGAACTAAGGAGACATTGCAGCTGCTTCACAGCTGTAGGAATTCCTGCCCTCGAGACCTCAGTGAATGCAAAATTGCTGTGTACTCGATGTCCTTCTCCACAGTGATTATTTATGTACCTAGGATTAATAAAGAGACAAAAAAAGCTCTTGACAAATAATATACCTGTAAAATAATAAACTGCAGTGCTGTAAGACACTAGGATTCCCCACTGCTGAGCAGTTACATAGACAGAAGCTTGCCCTAAGAAATTTCCATAGGTTTTCATGAGAAAATTTCCTCTCCCACACTTCTTTCCTATAAGAGCAAGAGGTGTGCTCAGTGATGCCTTTCACATTGCTCCTCTCGCTCTTGTCTTCTCCCTGCACCTGCTAACTTTCAGCACTGCTGCACCCCAGGGTCTATCAGGCTCTTGGGACACAGGCAGAGGAGTAAGCAGCGAGAGCAGAACTGCACTGCAAATCACAGTTTAAAGGTTTAATAAATTGTTGTGGCTGTGTTTATTCTTCCCAGACTGCTTTGGCTGATTAACTCTAAGAACAAAATCCTGAAAGCCAAAGAAAAACTGGAGTGAGAGTGAGAACCAAGGGGTTTGGGATAGGCTGTTTCACCCAGCGCACCCATTGCACTGGTTGGCCACGTGGAGTCTCTGTGGGTGGGAGCAGGAGCAAACAAGTGTCCTTTTTTCCTTCTTTCCAGGACTGATCACAGCTTTGTTCTGAATTTTGAAGCATTTACTTCTCTCCCCAAGGAGCCCTAAGAAATAATGCAGTCTGCAGAGTAGACGGGCTGAGGGGACCGAGAGGGAAACTCCATGCAGGGAGGTTGAAGTTAACAGAGCATGGCAGAGAGAAGGAAGGCTTGATTTCCCCCTTTGCATCCAGAAAATCTCATGAGAATAAAATCACTGAATCAAAGCTGAACTTACAAGAGACATGAGGCGAAAGCACTAGGATTTGGGAAAGAAAGGTGATCTGCAGCTGGCTCTGCCCAAGGCAAAGCTGACATGGTCACACCTGAGAAGAAGGGATTAACACTTTATTTGTAGCTTGTGGTGTGTTAAAACAAGGTGGGACACAGTGGGATGCTTTGGGGCACTAACCAACGGGAGACCTGCAGCAGCAGCTCCTGTTTCTCTGCTGAGGAAGCTCAAGCTGGAAGCAGAGGGGCATGGGCAGGACCCCTCACCAACTGCTGCAAACAGCTCCTCTCCGCGAGGTTTCGCCAAGCATCTGGGGCTCGCATCTCCGTTCCTCTAGGGCGCAGCAGCAGTGTTGCCCTTTGCATAGCCCAGCGCTTGGGCTTTCACTGCTGCACAGCTCCCCTTCCCTACAACACACATCTCCACTCGTGATTCCAAATTCAGTAACTGTATCAGCAGCCACAGCACAACAAAATGGCCAGTGCTGGAGCAATGTGCCAAGTTCCAGGGAATCTACAAAGGGTCACTGAGAATTGTTTCCTCTTTATTCTTGTTTTTGTTTAAAACGAAGTCTGGTGGAGTGCTTTTTAGGGGGGGGATGGGCGGGGGGGCAAGAATTGTGCTGCTTTAATGCAAATTTCACTAAGATGGTACAACTTGCATTTAAATTGATTTATGAGTATGCACACTGAGGCCTGCACCAGCTTAACCAAGGCAATTAAAAACCTGATGTTAGCTTAATTGGTTTGAGGTTTACTACAAGCAAAGCTTAAATGCTGAGATGCTTCTCCAGAAGAATGGCATACTGAGTTATTTGCCTGGTGTTTCAACGGCACATGTCCATGCTGATGTCCTTTGTCCTTACTGAGCAGATCACTACAGCAATTGACCTAGACAAGACACCTATGTGATAACTGAGGACTCCTCCCAGGATGACCGAGGTCTGTAGCACTGAATTCAGGTTTTTCAAATAAGATCCATGTGCCCCAGTTGGAATCAGTTCACCTGTAATGTGATCCCAAGTGCCTGCCCTTTCTAGCTCTTATATCAAAACCTCAAGTAGCTAGAAAGCCAGTGTCAAAATCACATATAACTTGTCTTCTGCAAATACAAAGCCAGGAGATGGTTAAGATCTGAGTTCATCAATATCCCCAATCCTAATCTACAGAGGCTTCAATAAAAGCTTTTGGTTTAGCCCATCTTACTTGGTAACTTGATTTTCTTGTCCTTAATCAATTCTTTCTGTCCTGCAAACAACTTCCCTTTCCCCTAGTATAACATAAGTACCTTAATTAAACGGATGTGAACTGAACCACACACCTGCTAGCAGGGCTGAGCACACCAGGCTGGGAGAAATAACATCTCTTGCTCCACTGATCTCATGCTCATTTGCAGATCTCAATAGGAGCCAAGTCCTTCACAAACATGCCTTTACTGCTATTTCACAGAAATTGCTATATAGTGGTATACTAAGTGAAATCACTAAGCAGGCATTTCTCAACTACAACAAAATATTCTTAGCCTTAAAATATTTTTATCTGTGTAGCTAACATACAGTCTACACGTGAGACCATCTGCCACCATGAAACACGCTTCTTTGCTAATTAGAAGCATTTTCCTGAAAAAAACTTTTACCTGATGCTAGGGCGGGTAGAAAGAAGCTCTTAGTCTCGGTCAAGTAAAATCAGGGCTAAAGAAAACTTTATTAAAGCCAAAATCATCTGATCTCTAAAAATTCCTCCACAACCACTGTCTGATGACTACTTCCCTTGTATACATTTCCATTTCATATGAGAATCTCATCTGATTTAATTCTGCTTGGAAAGACAACGGTAGCATGCTAGTGAGAACAGGGCTTTGCTTACATCCAGGCATGCTGAAAAATTAAATAGCTCTTAAGGGGCCACTCCTTGAAATACTTCTAGAAGTCCTTAAAAATCTCCACCTCTTGCAAGATTGTACAATTGGATGAGCAATCTCAAGTAGCTCTGAAAAAGAACTTGCTTTTTCCATATCCTATTTCATGTCTTGAACTCTACCACCCATCTATTTAGAGATCTCATATGCAAACACACACCCATCCTCTAAGCACTGATTAAACCAAGGTGCACATTTGGCATGAGCCAACACGTTCACCTCAGTTCCATACAACTTCTAGCAACCAGGAGCATTAATTAAGACACCAGTGACATCACCACACACACTTTGCTGAACCAATTTATGGGCACCGGTACAAGAAAGAGGAAAAAGAACTAAAGCAACCAAGGAGGAGGAGGAGCTGATCACACAGCTAAACAAGCAGCCCGTCTGTCCTCAGGCGGGCCAGGTAGATGGGGAAACAACCATTAACCACCATACAGATAGTGCCAGGAAAGGACAATCTACCTGTCCATCATAAAGTTTTGCCATTACTTGGCATTGTCTCATAGTAAAAGCAGAAATACAGCGTATACTCAAACAATTATCAACAGTAATTGTTTTCACAATTATCATCTCAGCTTTTTCACTGAGGTTTGGTCTCACATGGTGAGCCAGTCCTCCCCATCTCAATGTTCAGAAAGCTCTCCTTACCTTCAGCTTGTGTTGAGGATTTATTGTGTTTCTACCACTTTGATGTTGGAAGTATTACTTGCCCCCATCACCCTCTTGTTTTTCTTCATCCTCGTTATTTACGGGAACTTTTTCCACCTGATCCAGGCAAAAGCCTTTCATCTAGCAGCTGGAGATCAAAGATAATTTGCTTATATCAAAGGGCTTCACAAAAACACAATTAAAAATATACATTCCCAACTACAGTCGCATTCTCAGAACTGCAAACAGGTGAGACAGAAACAGGGCAAGTATCCCCTACACCAGATTGCTGTCTAATGCCTATCCGAGGTTGGGATCCTGCCTCCAGCCAAGGCCAGCACACAGAAAAAAAGCAGAAGAGACCACCTCTTCATAACATACTGCATGAACCTTCGATCACCTTTCGTTATCCCAGATTTGTATTCTCAGATGCGCTGTTTCAGACCCACTTTTCCAAAGATAAAACGTTTTTATTTTGGAAAGCCTCGAGTTCTTTCAGCAACCCCAGAGCCAACAGAAATGTAGGAGGTTTGCATGTCCTTGGGCACAGCCTGGGTGTGTAGTCAACGACAACCTTACATGAGTGCTGGCTTGTGGGGTTTGCTGTAATCACAGAAATCTGACATGAGATTCTTAATAAGTGTTATTGAAAAGGACTATATCCAGTATAATCATGTGGTATAGTATTCTGCCTACTAGAATTACTTACAAAGCTAACCATGTGCGCTTTTTTTTAAAATTTTTTAAAATTATATTTTGTCTTTTAATTTTAATCTTGTTTTGCCTGCTGTTACGCCATCTGAGAGCAATTTTGCAAGGAAACCTCTGCACTGGAGAGCACAGAAAATCTTATCAGAACTTGCTTATCTTTTTATGTCACAGAATCATGAAGATCTCCATAATGTACCTCCCTTTGGTAATGATCCATATAGCTAGGAGGCAATTTCCAGGCTTGAGTCCAAGCACAGAAAGCTTAACACTTCTGTATTAACCTTTAGCACAGCTCTTACTATGCCGGACTACTCAACTCACACAGTTTTCCACTGAGAGTCACAATTATCCTGGATCAAGAAGGAAAAATCCAACAAACCTGAGTCCTGCTTCCTTTCAGGCAAAGCTTGGGACTCTTCCCACTTAGTTCAAAGGTGGTTTTAGCACCATCTTGAGATTTACAACCAGGATTTCACAGATTTCTTTATCCTTTATGGTTGGGAATGACCTCATGGTAGTTTTTCATTTATCCCTGGGGTACCCAATGAAATACTTTCCACTTTATCCCTAAAAAGGGACTTTGAAATCTTTAATTTCTAAAGCTACTTTCCGATTTTGTTCTGAATGGTTCATCCAGCAGCCAAGTGCAGAGGAGCACTCAGCACAGATTTTACTTAAAACCAAAAAATGTTTTATGCGTCCAACTTGATATCTAATGTTTAAAGAGCTGTCTTGGCAGCGTGTGAATCAGAGGAGGAACTATAGATTGGGAGATGGGAATAGAAAGAAAACACACCAGTGTCGATAGTATGTCCCTAAATGTGTGACACTCCACCAAGAGACTTTGTCAACTCAGCTTTAGCCAAAGTACACAGTGAAATCCCCTTCAGATGTTTTTAAGAAAGGATAGTTAATCACCGTCCATCAATGCAGACCTTGCACTGATGAACTTAGAGCCTTTTCTGAGACATTTTTAGCCTAGTTTCCTAAGGAAACTGGATCAATGTAGCTATGCTGCCTGTGTTAGTCCTCCCAGCCCAATTTTCCAAAGATTTTTCAAAACAGTTGGCTAAATTTTAACTAAGTTTGACAAAGAACTATATATTTTGTAGGTACGTAATAATCTCTTCAGTCTCCTGAAAAATCACAAGCAGGACTGAGGAAAGAGACCTAAACTAGCACCCACCAGAGAAAAAGCTTGAACACTTTGTTATCCTTTTTATTTCAGCAGTTGACCAGCTAAACCTCACTCAGAAGCAGTGTGCAGCCTCTTGGTTTGCTAATAGCTACAGGATGAAGGACAGCAATGGGGGTGTCAGCAGGATGCGACTGTAAGGGACACTGAGCAGGGGCAGAATAGTGTGGCGAGTCACAGAAAAACCAGGCTTGATAAGCTTCAGTGTTTCTGCTACCCTGTGCTATGGCCCCTCTTTAGTAAACCAAAGGTTTTATATAGTCACATTATCTCCAGGACCTGTGAAACATCAGAGATCACAGGGCTCACCAAGACAAATGACAAGCACTGCCTAGGCCTAATATATTTGCTTATCTGCACTTGTTTTCCTCCTTCTGGGCCTTAAAAAAAAAAAAAAAATGCAGTGGCCTCTTTTGCATCAGCTTCAGAAGAAGAGCCATCAGTCTAACAGCACTGAAGTTAACCTTTATAAGTGTTCTTTTCATTAAAGGGCATGAGGCATATAAGGGGGGGGGGGGGCAAGTATCAGATAGACTTCAACTTGCAGGACTCACCGTCTGGCCATCAAATTCCCCTCCAAAAATCAGCATACAGATATACATTAGGTACAAAGTTGTTTTATTACTTTAGTCCTTAAGGACTCTCCATTAGTGTGCTGTAACAGCTAAGAGGTTGCAAGCATGCTCCAGCTATTTGCTAAACGCTGTGTGCAAGAGAAATGGAGCACTGATTAAGGGGACATTCAGCACGTGGGAGCTATGTTTATGTCATTGAATACCCCTGAGCAATTCATGCCACTTTTGCGTGCCTCAGTTTCCCTACTGGTAACTAGAAGTTATTAACAAGATCTCCTGAGCTTAGTGTTATGTCTTGAGGAATGTTGGAGGAAATCTGCTCCAGTTCCCCACAAAAATTAGGTCCTGATTGAAGTTAAGCAGCATACAGTCATAAACTACTATAAACTACTCAGGGACAGGCTTGCCACAATCACCAAACCAGCACATTGCAGGTATGTCATCCCAGGATACATCCCAAGGAACAGGTCTTTCCATTCCCCCACATTTGCACATACCATCAGCAAGTATTTCTGTACTCCCCAGCTCCTGATGGAAGTCCCTTCACTGGGGATAGCAAAGACAACGTACAGACTTCTTCCCTTTTCCTCCAGACTAAGAGCACTGGGACTGGCACTTCTGCTTGTTCCTGGGCACTTGCACTGTGGGGCCCACATACACTTTAATGGACGGTCTGTTTTCCAGAGGAAAAAGAACAGAAGCTCTTTCTTGAAAAGAAGATTTTCACTTCTTGAATGCCACCGTGGTACCTCATGGGAGTGAGGTACCATCCGTGCATTTTGTTGCACTGCTCCACTACAGAGCACAGCCATTCCCACAGTGCAGTGCAGGCCATTTGCCACGCTAATATCGCAGCACATCAGGAGAGTCCCCGCCCTAGGTCAACCACTGGTGGACACCAGCTAGTTCAGAACATTGACCTGCAGGAGAAAAGGGGGACACGGGAGGTCTGAACTACAGCTCCCAAGAGACACACTGCTGACGGACAGGTTTGGAGCTGGGATGGCTCCAAACCATTCCCTCGTCCGTCCTCACGCTTCAGTTTTCAACTAAATCCCAGCAGCCCGTTGTTTTAGCGAACCCAGTTCTCCCTCATAAAAAAAATGCTTTATGAACATTTCGCATAATCAATACAATTTTCTGTTTCTTTCAGAGAGACTTGACCAGCATTACAATGAGAAATTGAGGTCAGTTCACTAAGTTCGCTATCTATAACAGAAAGGCATCATCTTCAATAAATATTAGCGTACAGTGACTGCTCTGGCAACCTCCGTTGAACTGCATGGAACTTATAGCATATATTTAATTTGCAGGTTTGTCTATTTTCCCGTGAGGCTTTTTAAATAGGTATCTAATATTTATATCTGCATATACAGTACTTTGCTGGAAGCGATTAAGCATTTATAATGAGACAACAATAAAATGCATTTACTTTATATGGTGTACTAACTATTTCATATTGAATGATTTAGTATACATTGTAATTTCTGTTTATAAATGCTGCTGTCTGCCTAGGAGTTTCCACAAAAGGTTTGTTCATTAGGGATGTTAGCAGCAGCTATAAACAGGGAATTCTGAAAACGCTCCCTGTGTGAGGCAAGGAGAAGGAACAAGGTCAAGATGCTGTTGCAGGGCTTCTTCTGGAAAAATTATGTTGGTTTATTAAAGTCATAATCCATGCTGTGAGCTTATATCAGCACAGCTCTTCAGATACGCCAGCTCTTGAGTAAAAATAAAATGCCCCTTGCCATGAATTTAATCCTGTGTGCACAAACATTTGTGCACATCAGCATTAGAGTAGTTCTTGCCACTTTGGGGGCAGAGGTGGAAAATCTCACCCTGCAAATATTTCTGTTGATAATGTGTTCTCGAAGCAAGGGAACAGCAAGAAGCCACAAGTGACTCACCAGGCCACTGCATGAAGCTGTGACACAAATTGTGCCTATTGCCTGTGATCGATCCATTGAGTAAACATCTAAAAAGAGACTAGAATAGAAGTAGGAAAATGAATGAACTGGAGGCAGGATCCCAGTCATGCAGATGCACTGGCTTTAATCACTGGGCTTCTCATCTCATGGCAGAGAAAGAGATAAGAAACTAACAGATAACAAACTAATACTGTTCTACACAAATTCTATTAAAATCCTACATGATTTAACAGAATACAGTAATATAATTTTTGAGGGTGATTCTGAAAGGCTGTAGATTGATTTTGAGGTAGATGAAACGATATCTCCATATGAGTTTCCTAAGCAAGGACTTGAGCTCCTAGAAATTGCCCCTTTGCCAGGAGACCATTACTAAAGACACTCATGTTCTGGGGACAGATTTCCACAGACTTACAAACAATGCCTTGCTCCCAGTGCTGCTGCAGAGATCCTGGGTGATTAGGGCATGGGCTTTACAGGAGTGCAGAACCCAACAGCTGATGCTTGTAAATAGAATCCCCACCTTTTTTTTTTTTTTTTTATCCATACAACATTGTATCACAATTAGGCATTGTTTCTTTAAGAAAGCTCAGGTCAGGCTCCCAAAATACAGATTCTCATGATCACAGGACACGTCCAAGTCAAAGCCCTAGGCTTTTTCTGCCTGCTCTTATCTCCAGCCCTTTCCTTTCACTTCTCCTCTGGATTCTCGCTGGCCACCAGGAATTTTGCAATACTTTTCCTTTCCCTTTTCCACTATCAGCTGTGCCTCTCCTCTGCCCACTCTGGGACAAGAAGCCAAACAGCTTGGCACAGCCAGCCCCTAGTGAACGCTCCTTGTCTCTTTGAGGGGCAAGAAGTTGTAGCCAAGTGGCGCTATGAAAGTGTAATGAAGAATGCAGCCTCCTCTCTTGAAGGAGAAGGGATTTAGGACAGCGGGTTTCATGGATCTGGAGGAACAAAAGAGCCAAGAAGGAAGAGGTGACCCAGGAGGGCACCACAAGGCAAGAGCAAGACAAAAGGAAATGTCTTCCGATGGTGACAGACACAGAAATGGGAGAAGAGCATTGGAGAGGAAGAACATTGGCGACAAAGACAGCTAAAGGAAGGGGTATATTGCTCATGTAAAAGGCAACTTACAGGGCTGGAAGCAAATGTTATTGGAGAAGCTAGTCCAAGAACCAGGTTTATTTATGCCCTGTGAAGTTTTCCTGCTATTTACTATGACACGACAGCATCAGGGAGGAGTTGCAAGCCAAGCCATGCTTGCACAATTCACCCCCCACCAGCGAAAATATACCGTGTGCAGCTGAGCTGCCACTCAGCCTGGGATCTGCTCTAAAACCTACCTGGGGACAATTTTGCCCTTTCCAATCTCTGACTCACTGTACGGTAACTGCATTGTACAAGCACATGTGAAAACACAGTAACAGCCACTGCAGTAAGTGCTGACGTGAGATAACTGCTTTCTTCATTTTTTTATGAGGATATCTGCCCAGGAGTGCTTATGCTAAATAGAGGACCCTTAGGAGCAAGGCTTCAGAAGCATATGGTCAGTGTAAAGCATTAGATGGTTTTTGCTGAAACGTGTATAATGATCACCTTCCTCTGTCCCGGAAGCCAGCTTATCCCAGTTACTCCTGCCCTGAAAGAAGTATTCATTTAAAAAGGTATGGCAAGGGAGAAGATTTTTACAGGCAACCTGCAGTTAGGTACCAGAATCCCACAACTCGTCGGTAGGAGATGGGCTTATAATGCCTCTGTGTAGTCTCTGAATTTGCCTTTATGTGATTTAAAAAACATATACTTTTTCCTAACTACCACTTGGCTTTGTTACTTTTTAAAAGGAGCAGAGCTCACCAAGAGTATGGGAAAGGGAATAGACACAATATTTTCTGTAAGCTAAGCTGCTGAAGAACAATTTTTAAAACCACCTTTTTCATAGGTCTCAGATGCATATTAAGACATTTTACAGATGAACATTTTTCAAAGCTACCAAGGGAAAAACCACCACCAACTTATCATGAGTAAAAAATCCCAAATATGACAAATAACAACAGCAACTGTGTCTTCTACCCAAATCCCCAAAGGAGATTAGAAATGGACAGGAAAAGGAAGGGTGAAAACGATAGCATGGACATTTCAGGCACGGAATATGCCTGATACGTTTCAGGCACAGCAGAGACAAAAGTGTTTAAAGAAGGTTGGCCACAGAATATACAAAGACAGAAATAAGAAAAACTAAGAAATTATGATGTTCCCTTTTTCATCTAGCCTTGCAGAAAAGCTGTAGGATGTTCAGAAAGTGGAACATCCCCCATTTGATCACTCTAAGGGAGGTATTACAGGATTCAGCTCCTGGAGTCATGTGATTACAAATGCTATCGCTGCCAGCACTAATTTTCCAGTGCTTGCAACTGCAAAGAAACCTTCAAAAAGCATTTCTTTTTTTCCAGAATACTACGCCTGCCTCATTGCAAGCCCACAAAGAATTAGAAAAAACTGTTCTGTGCCAACAGCTGTATATAAATGATGTATGAGTATTTATATATGTGTGGTCAGATTTGTCTGGAGCCAGCAAGCAGCCATCCTGCCCACAGAGCTTTGAGATCCTTCCAGACAATAAGTATTAATAAAGCAAGGTATAGTAGCATTATCACTATTTTCTGCTTTATTTCTTTAATTTAATTTCATGCTTCACTTTTGTTTTGTTGGTGTTTTGTGCACTGGAACATTTGTAATCATTCATTATTCTGGTTGATAGAGAATGCATAATGTTTTAGGAGTGATATGACATTTACATTCACTTATGAGTTATTAGATGTCTTCTTATAAGTGAAGAATGGCAGATCTTGACATCTTGTATTTTGCATATCAACTAAGTTTCCTTTGTAGCTTCCTCTCAGTTATTCACTATCAGTACTCTTACCCTGGGATAGAAGCAATCACACTGACTTCACAACATGTACAGCAATAATAATTACAGCATCCATCCAATAACTTACATGCTGCCTGTACAATACAGATGTAAGGCATGATTCTGCATCTTTGTTCATGTGACCGTTGTCTTTAAAGTCAAGGAACCTACTCCTGTGAGAAAGTACTAATCAAAGTTGTAAAAACAGGCCTTGAATGTATTGTAAAGTAAAATTATAGTACTGTTTAACTATCAGTTATAAGCTGAAGCCTACAGAGCAAAGAAATGGGTAGCTTTCTCACTTAATAAAATATTACTGTCATTACCAACGCTGAAAATGGTTATTAAAAACCTTAGGCACCTGCTAGTTATCTGCAGCCTGCTGCTCACAGCACCTCCATATCCAGGGAGAGCCAGTAACCCAGCACACCCTGATAACTTGCAGCACGTTCTTCAGTAAAGGATTAACCCCAACACAAATCAGTGCCCAGTGCTGCACAGCTGCTTTGCGGGGACATCTGCCTCCATTCCTACAAGACCCAGTAATGAGGGATTAGAGTTCCCTACGGATATTTGCATGCCAACTTCCTATCCCAAAGTCTGGGAAGTGACATCAGAGTGTCTCTGGATGGCATCTCTTATCCCCTCCAAGAAACTTACTTCTGAAAGAAAGTGAGATTTCTGCTTTGGTCCCGTGTCCTTTCAATTGTGCAAACAGCAGCACTGAAAAAAGTTTCCTGTGACCTCTCTGTATAGTGTCTGCCTTCTCCTATGGGTTAAACGGCATAAAATTTTCATTAGAAGCATTTAAACCTATAGTGGTGGGAAGTAAAACTGCACGCGAATGCAACACACTGTTCCCTTTATCTCTACCCTGTCCCTGAGTGGTGCATGGAGGAAGAAGCAGCGTTTCAAGTCTAACTGTATTACCACTGACTCTTAGCAAGACTGATAAACCGGCTCAATCCACATCCTCGCTCTAGAGTGCCAGCAGACAAGCAACACTTAGACGCAAGTCATTTTTCCATGTCAAGCAATTTTCTACAACCTGCTCAGCTGTTACATGTCTTTGATTTAAGCCACTGCTCCTCCTAGAAGAGGCATCAGAGTGTCCTTTCTCAAGGCTGTGGGATGCTGTAAGCAGTTTCATGTTGCATTCATCACAGATACAAACATGACAAACAATGGTATGAAAACTGTTAGTGAAAACAACAGGCAAATAAAGAACTGACAGAAGGAAGGACCGCACAAAGGAGGAAGAAAGAAAAGCAGCTACATAGGGTGACGTTCTTGTCAAGCAGGTTACATCCAGGTAATCCCTTTTCACGGCTATTAAGGTATCGAAAAGACTTTTCTCTCCAAGTCACTGTTGGCAACGGCTCTCCCTAATTTTGTACCAAAAGGTGGCAGCACTTTAACCACCTTTAATTTGTTTGTCCCTGTTCCTGCTTCTATTTCCCAAGGCACTGTAAAGAAAAGGACCTATGAACCACAGCTTTCAGCGTCAAGCATTTCCAAATGTTCCTATGAACTTACACCCCATTAAATTAACTTGTGCCCTTTCATAGGTTGGTTGGGGTTTTTTAAATTATTATTTTGAGAAGAACTGTACAAGCGACCTTATTCAACTAGATGTTACACCACATCCATAGGCAACAGATTCCTGTCTGATTCCTCTGAGCCTGTAGGTTCAGAGAATACAAGAAAGGTGGACCATTCAATAAAGGAGCAGAAACAGTAATGCAGATAAGCTATGAGCACTCTTTCAAAACGAACGAAATGAAACAGTTTCAAACACTTCAAACACTTTGTCATTCAATATGAAAAAGACGTCAAGGGCAAGCATCATTTAAAAAAAAAAAAAAAAGAAAACAAACAAACAAACAAACAAAACCCCAAAAGCTCCGCAAGCCGCCCCGAGGAAATTATTTTGAACAATGCACTCCAATAGTAACATGCACCAATCTAAAACTAGAGAGCAGCCCAAGCTGGTTAAGCAGAGATGTCACTAAAAATTCATCCCTAATTCAGATTTAGCTAGAAGCTCAGGAGCAACCATGTGCAATACCAAAACTTAGGGTAAAAGGATTAATAGCACACAGATTGATAGCACATGCACTAACAGCACCTCATTTAGCATCAGGATGATCACCCCACTGACTATGTGGGAGACGGAGTGGGGATGAAACAGAAATCATAACCTATTGGTGTCAGACCATCTGAGATATGTGTTCATGCAAAACAGAAAAACAATCCTGGATTCTAAAAAGTTATTTTTTATGCTTATGTTTTTATATATATATATATATATATATA